>CM028133.1:12177500-12482500 GCA_016271365.2 Neoceratodus forsteri
GTCTTAATTGAAGTCATCACACAAGACAAGACATTTGGCCCATTTTTTGAGCTGGTCAGATACAAGACTTGAAGACTGAATTTTGTTTCTTTAAAGAGTTTGCAATGCCACTAACTGTGTTAAATCTCCATTTTTAAGACAACTAACTACAATGTATTAAAGAGCTAAGTCTCTGCTCACTGCTGCATCCTGGGATTGGTTTTGCTATATTTAGTCTTTTCTTGTGTTTTTTTTGAAGGGGAGGAACAGCAGGGAAGTTGGAAAGGGAAGATTTGGGGAGCATGTTACTCCAGAAATGTAGCATGCAAATAGTGCCATTTATAAATAGGGATGCAAACTGCACACATCTGTCCCTGCACCTTAAAACCGTTACTAAATTATGTCATCTGGTTTTAATAGCTACAGCTGTACTTTTCATTTTTGACACTGCCACCAACAATTAGGGATTCTATTTATAGCAACAAATGACATCTCAGTTCTTAGGTGCTCCAGCTAGTAGTTTTAAATAGCCTCTTGTTCTTTAAAACAATGCAGCCAAAAGGTGCAGTCAAATAGTAGTATTGATTACTTTATCTTCTCTAGTTTTAGATTCTAGAAAGATTATACTGCACAAGTCCCTTCACAAAAGAAAGGGTCCTACAAGAGTTTGCTATGCTCAGGGTGGACAAAGCAATAGGCCCTGATGGCATACATCCCAGGGTAATAAAGGAGCTATGGGTGGAACTAGCAAAGCCATTATCATAACTATTTAGTGAGTCTCTGAGCACAGGAGAGGTCCCAGAAGACTGGAGAAGGGCTCATGTGATCCTCTTCCACAAGAGTGGTAGCAGGGAGGAAGCAGGGATTACAGACCAGTCAGTCTTACCTGAGTAGTGGGCAAGATTATAGAGGCACTCCATAAGCAAAGGATAGTGCAACACCTGGAATCCATAGGAGCACAGGATCCAAGACAGCATGGGTTTACAACAGGAAGGTCCTGTCAAACTAATCTCATAGGCTTCTTTGAGTGGGTAACCAGAGTGGTGGACCAAGGGGGTGCAGTTGATGTCACCTGCCTTGACTTCAGCAAAGCTTTTGATACTGTTCCACATAGAAGATTGATTAATAAGCTGAGTAGACTCGGGGTGGCTCAGAAGTTGGTTAACTGGGTGGCAAACTGGTTGGCGGGCAGAAAACAGAGAGTGGTGGTAAACCATACACAGTCAGAAGACATGCAAGTCACAAGTGGGGTACCTCAGGGATCAGTCCTGGGGTCAGTCCTCTTCAATATCTTCATCAGTGACATTGCAGATGCACTAGAGGGTAAGGTTTGTCTGTTTGCAGATGACACCAATATGTGCAACAGAGTACATGATCCACATGGGGTGGGCAGAATGAGAAGCAATCTGGATAAACTGGCAAAATGGTCAGAAGAGTGGCAACTGGGGTTTAACACAAAGAAGTGCAAGATCATGCACATAGGGAAGAGAAACCCTGAAGCCACTTATAAGTTGGGAGGGGAGATGCTGGCAATCACAAGAGAATAAAGAGACTTTGGCATCATCATCACAGATGACCTGAAATCATCCAAGCAGACCACTAAAGCAGTACGTAAGACTAGAGGGATGTTGGGGTGTATTAGTGGGGGTATCACAAGTTGTAAGAGGGAGATAATAAGACACTGGTTAGGTCCCATCTGGAGCGTTATGTGCAATACTGGAGGCCGTACCTGCACAAGGACATTAACAAAATGGAGGCAGTCCTGAGAAGGGCAACCAAAATGGTGCAGGGACTGTGTCAGAAAACATATGAAGACAGATTAATGGAGCTTAATATTTATACCTACAGCAAAGGAGGGAGAGAGGTGATATGATTGAAATATTCAAACATCTTAAGGGCATTAACAAGGTGAAAGAGTCTAACATGTTTCAAAATAAGAAAAATAGCAGGACAAGAGGACACAGAATGAGGTTAGAGGGAGACCAATTCAGAGGTAATATGAGGAAGTTCTTTATCACAGAAAGGGTGATGCATGCATGGAATGGCCTACCTCAGGAAGTGGTGGATATGAATACAGTGCAGGGCTTCAGACAGGCATGGGATAGGCATAAGGGAGCAATACAGATGAGTATGAATAGATAGGCCTTTGACAGAGTAAAGGCCTATGGCACATTCATAAGGTAGAAAAAATGAGCAGACTGTATGGGCCTTGCAGTCCTTATCTGTCATCAACTTCTATGTTTCTACATATACCCTGAGTCTGTCGATCTGCAATAAGATGGGTAATAAATGGGCCTAATAATGCATCATCTGTTGCATTCCTTGCATAATTGCTGATCACTGCAGTGCATTTCTGTTTGCAAAATTTATATTTAATAAATTAAACACTACTTGTTTTCAGATCATCGCACATCTGATCAATTGATGGACTGAGCAGGTATCACAAGGCAAAGTCATGTGTCAAGGCATGATGATGTATACATTGGCAATGAAAGATCCAGCTGATCACTTGTATGTAAGCAATAATACCTTACAGGGTGGGCGGTATTGGGAAATACTGGACTGCCCATGGGTGCAATGAATTTCACCGCAGGCGGAGGGGTGCAGCCTGGGCGTCTGTTATCCCAACACCACCACCCTGGAGGTAATTTGTGCTTAGAAAATGGGCATCTGTAAATTTTAATAAAGTAATCAAATAACAGAAAAGTTACTTTGGAAACACTGGATAAAAAACTTTTTGTTAAAGTAGTCCCTCCATTTCTGTATTGTTTTAGATCCTGTTGCCCTCTCCAGAGAGCCATTCTCATTTACATGCCCTCCCTCCCTCCCGTGCACCAACACATCCTGAGGAAGATTTGGATTTTTAAAAATTTTCCCCAGCACTGCCTTTGCATTGTTTTTGTTTTTCAGACATCGTTCTCTGCTCTTCATGGAAGGCTTTTCTTTTTTTTTTTTTTTTTTGCAGGGTCAGAAGATGCAGTTGTTAGCAGTGTGACCTCGTGTGACCCTGGTAGGTAAAACCAGGAAGTGGAGGTTTGGAAGTCGGAGACGGCTGAGCCGTAAATGGTTATTTTATTTATTTTTATTTTCTTTAAAGTAGCTCTTTGCTGCATTGTATGGTTCCCCGAGTGTGCCAGGTAGGCATCGGAGGCAAGCCATGTATGTCGGGGAGTCTCGCTGTGAGAAAATTCTGGTGGCAAGTCTAGGGATCCATGTATGGGGAAAAAAAGGTATGTTTTAAATTAAGAAGAACTGTTGCACCACTTTTTTTTTTTTACCTCTTGATTGATTTTGTGCCGGAGCTACCAGTTACGTTTCTCAGAGTTGTAAAAAGGGGGAGGTGGACCAACAGCTTGTTTACGGCTCAGTTAGCGAGCGGGAAAATGGTGGCTCGCACATTTGAAAATTCAGGGTGCCCAGGAATACCCTTAGGGTTGGGGCACCCTGAATTGCCACTTTTTCTAAGCGGGCTCTATTGAAAAATACCCACCCACTTAGATGGGTATCCTAGCCAATTGGAAGGCTAGGATTCTTTTCCCCATTTTCTAAGTTACGATTATAAAGTGTAATGCTAGCACTCTATCATGCATTAGGCAGTATCTGCCCATGAAATGCATAAGATGTATTGTCATTCCAAACCCTAGCAGTTCACATAAAGCAAACTGTGAATGCAAGAATATAGTCAGTAACAAAAATGGTATCATGTCAAAAAGTGTAGTGTAAGTGAAACAGGTTTCAGCATAGTTTTTTTTTTTAGATAAATGGAAAGACATTTTCTTGTCAACTGACAATCTGAGAAGTAAAATTTCTGCAAATGGTTAATTTTTAAATTCAGTTGTCCAGAATGGTCCCTGTTTGGTCAGTTCTGTTAAGAGGCTAAGTGCCTTCAGTTAGCAGTTTACCTAAGCTTTGAGTGGTCCAGAATGGTCAAACTATTTGGAACTGTCCAGACCCCGCAAATGAAGAATGACATTTCCCCTTTATTAACACCCTCTGGGAGCTCCCCGTCTCTCTCCCACCCCCACCTAGCATTCAACCCCCTCTTGCCTCCCACCTACCATTCCACCCCTCTCCTGCTCCTCTCCTCCTGCCTCTCCCTCCCTATCACCCTATCTCTTGTTGCTCCACCCCAGACTACCTAGCACGTATCTTTCTGTTCCTGCACTTACGACAATGTCAAATCCTTGACTGCCTACCCCCCCTTTTTCCCACCCCTCACCATGTTATCCCCCACCCCTTGCTCCACTTATGTCACCCCTCGGATGGTTTTCATTTGTGTCTGTGTCTTGCTATATATACACCCGTATTATTAATTGTGCATTGTTATTTGCCATTGACTGTTTGCTACTGTGTTAGTCTATACACATGTACTGTCTTTTGCTACTGAGTTAACCTCCTGGTCTGTATTGTATCTTACCTCTGCTTACTTCTGTGTTATCCTCCTGACCTTGTATTGTATCTTACCACTGTTTTGCTTGCACCCATTGCTGATGCGGAGCCTTTGTAAAAGAACCATTGGTTCAAAGGTATTTGTAGTCCTAGTAATAAATAAATAAAATAAAAACACCTGATTGGCTGGTGTGTTGACAAATCAAATGTTACTATAGAGAAAGCTTCAGCATTCATTCCTTCTCAGTGGCCTCTGATAGAGAATAAGCAAGCCAGTCTTGCTCCTACAAGGGACCATTTTCTTTATCCTTAGCTCTGGGAATTATAGTATATTTAATTCTGGGGGCATGGGGCAAGAGGGAGCTGGATGCTGCTAGAGTGGGGGTGCTAGGGGTTCTAATACAGCTTTTTCTTTTATACACACACATTGGGGGAAGCCATTTGTGAACCGTGTGGTTAGGATGGCTCAGCTGTTACCCACAATATATATTTCGTTTTTAATTACCAGGTAAGTACGTTAGGTAAAAAGCTGCCTATTTTCAGGCATGACCTGTGAGAGTACAAACAGCAAACTGCAACAAGGGTAACATTAAATACAAAGATTATAACACAGAGAACAAATTACACTGACAAGCATCTATGCAGGGAACAAACAGAATAGCACAAATCTCATGACAGGATACTTAATGCCGTATAATAATTATTAAATACAGGTGTACAGGGAATACATTTAGCATTTGTAACAATAAACAAGAGTCAGTGGTCATGAATGGTTAGAAGCAGGCACAATTGAAATCATCACGTAAGCGCCTATGATAGCCATTTTGAAAGACTGTGGCAGAAGCTGACAGGCAGATGGCACTCAGAATGGAGGTCCGTAGCCTATGGGCGAAGACTGAAAATGCAATATTTCCCAGATTTGTATTCAGCTTAGGAATGAGCAGGAGTCTACGGTCAGCAGGTGTCAGCATGAATAAGTAGAAGTAAGGATGCTAGTGATGTTGGCAGCTGATTTTGAATGACTCTTTATAAAAGTACAGCCAAAGATATAGTCAGATAGTTTCAGATATTTCACAATGGTTCTAAAGAGATTCCCTCTGGTGGCCCTACTGTGTAACTGCATGCAAGATGGGAATTTACCTTGAGATATCACAGAAATGTCTAGAAACATCTGACCATGTCGTTGGCTGCAGTTGTATGATGCTTCCCACAAATAGATCTCACAAGGATTGAAGTGGAGCCAACCAATCCTCAAGTATATGATGCAGTAGTGATCTTGGTGATCAGAGGCCAGAGCAAACAGGCAAAGGATGTCATAGATGACATCCCACTTCCTAAGTGATGCCTTGGTCAAGGCTGAATACACAAGAACTCCTTATGTAAGTTTAGGCAGGAAACTACAATGGGCAACAGGAAGCTGAACCTCATTCATAAGACTATGTCTCATCTTATATACGAGCGCAAGCCCGATGTTAAAGGAGGATGCGAGTGGGGGGAGTGTGGGTTATGTTTTAAACGTATATGGGAGGTGAGTCGGTTTTGATGATTTTAGCCCTTTGGGCTGTTGTTTGTTTATATAAAAAGTTGACTGGTAAAGTTGGTGCAGCAGGCCAGAACTTTGCTAAACTTCACAAAGTAGGAAGTTCCCACCTTCGTGCCAAATTTGTTGGTATAGTCAATATTTGCTCTATCCCTTCTTAATCTGAATTTCTCCTTGACGGTTTCTGTTCCTGTGTCTAATTGTCACCAGTTTTCTTTTAATGTGATGCTCAGTCTCAAAACTATACATGTTAATTTATGTCTACTTAGATGTTGTTTATAAAATATTTATATGCAATGCTTCATATTTATGTTATTATCTGTAACATGTTTGAAAACTCTTCTGTATGCATCCTTTGTCTACCTTACAATGACCTTCAGCCAAATATAATCTCATGGGTCATACCTGAAAATACAGTAGATGATTATTTTGTCTAACATATTTAGCCGATCACCAAACTTTAAATCAAGGAATAAAAGTACACAATTAATCTGTGAGCCTTTTCTTCTCCAACCCTAATTTATGGAGAAGATATATAGATGGTATTTTAATAGCATGCCAATGGGTTGAGCAAGAACTGGCAGAATGTGTGCAATATTTAGAAGGCATCAAGTCCAACTCAAGGTTCTCCATGACAAGCAGTAAGAAGGGGATGCACTTTTTACGGCTACAGTGGGCACAGCCTGCAGCTGTCTTGCCAGCATTGCAGCTGTGAAAATAAGAGACCGAAGTACAATTTTGGAGTGGCACTAAGACGCAACTCCAAAACACTCCACTCATTCTGCCCCCCCCCCGTGGCTCAGTGTGCATGCGAGTAGTGGTGCATGTGCGGCTTCACTTTCTCAGTTGTGTTGAAGTCACATACAAACTGAGCTCACAGCAGAACAGTCCACCATACCCAAGATGGCCACTGGAGCTCAGAGCTCATGCACAACTTGACTGCAACTTTGGAAGTGAAGTTGCACATGCGCAGCTGCTCACGCATTCGTACTTAGCCCCAGCAGCCATCTTGGACACTACAGACTGTTCCGCGTTCTGCTGAGAGTTCTGTTATGTAGGCTGCAGCCATATTGGCTATCACCAGACCTTGCTGGATGTTGCTACAGTAGAGCCCATCAGAACGCAATGCAGTGTCACAGATTTCTGTATGACACTGGAAATCTATTGCCATTAAAATTGCCTTGCTTGCTTTCCACAGTAACACTGCTACAGAATGCAGCAGAATAGAGCTGCATGCTGGTGAGCTCAATTGTATAGGTAAGAATGCTGACGGTGGGGTAGATACTACAACATGTTGTGAAAGTACAGAAAGAAATACCATACTGTCAACTGGCAATTGCCACTCCACCTCACCATTGGGCCAGATGTATGGGGCACGTCATAACAGCAGTAGGACTGACTTTTTTGAAAAATAGGTTACAGATATGTCACATGGATTTTTGGAAAGGGGTTATGCAGGATAAGTAATGAAAGGAGCTTGAAAGGAAGCATTTGTCACCAGAGATATCTCTTTCAGCCCCAACATAGGAGACACTAGTCAGTTAAACTTTGATACTACCTTTCCACCCAGTCCAAGGAAATTAAGAGGATTATTGAGAAAATGTGGGGACACAGTATTAAAAGCAAATTAGAAACCCTTAGAGCCTTGTATGGTGTACAGGAGAGGTCCCAGTCTTGGTGATAGGCTTGTACATACCATTCAGCCTGCTGAACATCTTTGTAACTGGCTCCCTCCTCCGACTCCAGGTTGTTTTAAATGCAATAGATGTAAATACTGTCAAGTGATACAAATGTATAAATTCTTTGTCAATCCTAGAAATGGTTAAGGTACTAAGGCCTGCTGTATATTGAAGCATTTACGAACTGCAATACCACTTACAGTACAGTAGTTGCTATACTTTGAAAAATTCAGCTGAGTGTTTCTGCTGTACATGGGCACATCAAAAAGAAAATTAAAAGACAGAGAAGGAGAATATATGAGGCCATTCAGCATGGCAATATGGATAATGCTCTGTTAGCCCACATTCATAATACTGTAGTGACAAATCCATATTCCTATAGATCATCATTTCTGGCTGTAGAAAAGGGGGTAATTAGAAAAAGAGATGGTGATTTGAATCAGACACTGTCCAGGAGATTGACTTTCTTGCTATATCAAGTGTGAGCCCTTTCTTGGCTAAGTGTTAATGACAGATTTGAATTGGCACCATTTTTGTAATGTACCATGAAGGAGCATGTTGCCAACCATCTTTTCATCATTGTAATTTTATAAATTTGCCGATAGAAAATTTAGTACATATGGCATTATAATTTACATGTATAGTGCTTCTCTTTTTAGATTTGTTCTTGTCCTGATAAAAAAAAGCTATGAAGGACTAATTCTGTTCTAGTACCAGAAGTACTTGTTTTTCTATTAGTCTGCTTATTATCTTACAAATCAATTTTCTTTCGCTACTGTACCTTCCTGGCACTGATTTACTTAACTTTTATTTTGTATTTTTATAGTTGCTGCTGAGACCAAGGGCATGTGATATATGTAGCATGGTCTTTTCAATTATGCATAATGCACTTTATTCACTTTGCACACTGCTTTCCTTGTAAATGTTAATGGTTTCTTTGTGTATTATTTAAGAGGCATATCAAGGGGAGTTCATGACACTTAAGAAAGTTCAGACACACTGCACAAAACCTTGGGTTGTTTTGGGAGGCACCATGTACCTGCCTCAGTCTGCTTTATGCTGCTTTTCTACTTGCATTAAAATATTATTTTTAGAGACTATATCAGTTGGATGAGTACCTCTTCTTTACATACTAAGTGCCTGTGTTCTGGTTTCTTATCAGTTTTTTGTTTATTTAGTATTATGTATGATGTACTGTATACAATATCTGGTACATGTGTATGGAATTTATGGATAGTAAATAAGCATGTTTAACATTAGTCCATAGTTGTATCATATACATTATATATACATACATCATATCTTATTTCATGTATTGATATATTTTAAAAATACCAAAATTGGGACTGTCATTATACATTTAAATGCATAATTTGCCATGTTTGGAAAATATGGTATTTTTATGTACTAAGTTTTATCAATTTGCAGATTAAACTGTGCCTTTGCCAGTGTCATTTGAATACATGAAATCAGACAAAACTGCACATTTTGTCTTATTATTCATTATCCTGGATAGCCAAACTAGCCAAGGAGGGTAAGTGGACCTCTGCTCTGTGTGCTTGCCAAATATTCTGTCAATGTACCTGCCCCTTCCTGATCTTGGAGAATCGCCATCTATACAGAAACATGCTCACTTGGTCACACCTCCTGACGAAGGGGTAGCAGTGCCCAGAAGCACCGAGGCTGGAAGGATCAAGGAGCCCTAGATTTACTCACATTTCATTCTTTAGCATATGATCTGTTGTTTGTAAGTATTTATTTTGAAGCTTACTTCATAAATCTTTTTTGTAAAAATAAAAAATATCTCCCTGAATTTGGTTCTGGAGTGCTGGATTTTATTTATTGTTATATGGAAACATAGAACTGGTAGGCAGAAAAGGACCATACAGTCTGCTCAGATGTTCCCTGCCTAATCTTTTTTTAGGGGGGGCACAGCATCTCTAACCTCAACCATACCCTTCCAAACTCCGTGACCACCTCAACTGCCTACCACCCTGGCTTGACCTCAAAAGGTGGGCCACTGAGACACCCACCCCCATGGATACTCGTCCAGATTACCAGTGGCATCACCACCACTGGAAGGGCTCCCTGGGCTTTCCCCCCCAGGTGGGGCAGTGGGGGGAGCCGACCAATGGAACACTATCTTGGTAGGACCCAGGAGGTGCAGTGGGTACAGTGGGATGGGGGCAGTCATCATATCAGGATCACCAGCTGTTTCTTTGTTTAATGCTTGTCCCTGGGGTGGGGCATGCAATGATGTACAAGGGCTGAAGCCCTCTGTCTGCGATGCCCCCTTAACTGATGGGTCTGGCCACAGTGGAACCCCCAGCCTCCACAAGGGGTCCATAAATGCTGGAACTATACCCCCTCCCCCAGAGGAGAGCCATCACTAGGATGCTCAATCCCCCCCCAACCGGCTCTCCAACTCCCAATTCTGTCCCCGAACATAGGATGTCGGCACCACAAGTGGACACCTTGCTGCTGCACTGGTGAGCCAGTGCTGTTCCCTGCCTCATCTGCCTCTGCAGACCATAACTGATCTATGACAAACTTCCCTCCTCCTTGCCTGTTTTCCAATACAATCCTATGTCTATTCCATGCATGCTTGAAACCTCCACTGTTTTCACCTTCACCACATTCACAGAAATTCTGTTCCAGGTGTTTACCACCCTTGCACAAATATTTCCTCACATTTCTCTTAAACTCTCCTCCCCACCAAGCTTCATCGCATGCCCCCTGGTTCTTCTGCCCCTTTGTCATTTGAAAGAGACTTCCCTCCTACACCATGTTCACCTCTGTGAGATAACTGTAGGTCTCTATCATGTCACCTCTCACACTCCTCTCTTCCAGGGTGTACATATTGAGATCCCTCAGTCTTTCCATGTGGGGCTTCTGGTGCAAACCCACTATCATTTTATTTGCCCTCATCTCGACTGCTTACACCTTGTCTATGTCCTTTCTGAGTGGGACCTTCAAAACTGTACGCAGTACTGTAGGTGGGATCTTACCAATAAGCAATACAGTGGCAACACCACCTCCCTCCCTCCCTCCTTTTGCTGAATATACCCCTCCATATGCACCCCAGCATCCCATTACCCCACTCACTAATTTGTTGCACTGCCCTTCCGCCTTGAGGTCATCAGATATGATAACCCTGAGATCTCTTTTCTGTCTAGTGACTTTCAGTATTTTCCCCCATCTTATACTCAGCGCCAAGGTTTCTATGCCCTAGGTGC
Source organism: Neoceratodus forsteri (assembly GCA_016271365.2). Lineage (NCBI taxonomy): Eukaryota > Metazoa > Chordata > Ceratodontiformes > Ceratodontidae > Neoceratodus > Neoceratodus forsteri. Next base: position 12,188,324 of record CM028133.1, read on the forward strand.
ATGATTTTGCAGTTTGTGACATTGAACCCCAACTGCCATTCTTTAGAACAGTCCTCTGGAACCATGCTTGTTTCCAGTTGGCATTGAACAAATCTTTCAGAGGGGCAGCTAGCACCTCCCTGAGTTCTTCTAGAACCCTTGGATGTATCCCAGCTGATCACACAGCTCTGTTCACCATCAGAACTGCAAATCCCTTCCAGACTCATTCTTCTGAAAATTAACTTGTGTCCACCTCCCTCTCCTCCTCTTCCTGCTATTCCTTAATATTTCCAACAAAATACTCAACAAAAGGTATACTGCAGCTGGTAACAGGAAAGAGACTGTGCATATTTGCTGGAATAGCTATGTGGACATCCCAGTGTTTCTTTGCTCTACTTTATACTTACAGTACAGTGGCCATTATATACTGCTGTGATGTGTTAGACAGTTTAACATTTATATACAAAGAACCTATATTGTGGAACATTGTCATAAAATGACCACACCCAGGACTCAGCCCACAACAGGTTTCCAAGTTTTGCAACCCTCCACACCTGTAAGGGTGCCTCAGTAGCTGCCACCATTCAGAAGTGATTCTCGTACCTGGGAACATTCTTAGCCTGAATCCCACCAGGGCCACTGTCCACAGAGTGCAGTGCTTCTTTGGCTAAGGGCAAATGGCCTTCCCCTGTCACTCACTCCTGTGAGAGACGTTGCTTCCTAGAATATAGTAAGTGTAGCCTTCTTCTTCTCTCAGAGATGGAGCCTGGATTTGTCAATTTCAACAGTTGCTGGTTCCCCCAAAAGATTCCATTCCAGAGATATGAAGTATATATTACTTACTACCTCATAATATTTACACATCTACAGGATATCACACATATATAAGACTTTTGGAATTACAGGGTTAGGTTACTGCAAGAATTAAAAATAAACAGTTTGTACAGCAGAAGAAACAAATATAAAAAAAGAACTTCATATATCTTCTTAAATCTAACACAGTAGAAATATTCTTACCACACAGGATATCTCAGTGAGCTGTGGCAGAGTCTGACTCTTAGATGGCACAAGTATGAAGTCCCAACATCAATTGAGTTACTAGGGCCATGTATAGATCTCAAACATTTTCAACTGCTAGTCCTCCATGCTGCACCATCAAATATGTCACTCTGACATTGCAGATTCAATGATGTATGTGCCTCTTGGAGTCACAGCCCCTCTGGAAAGCTGGCCTTAACTAGAACTTTGAATTTTGTGGATTTTGTTTTGAGCCAGGTCTTCTCCAACAGGGTTGGCTGCTTGGCCAAGATAGTTTACTGACATGAAAGACCTCGGGTTCTTGGAAGCACCCTTATTAACTGACCAGGGGGTTCCATCATCACAGGACAAAGGAATTGTAATTACCTTTCAGGGACAATGGCTTTGCCTCTGGCAACATAATCTCATTTTTGTTGTCTCAGCTGATTAGATTCTAGTGTTATCAATGCAGATAGAGTTAAATAAAAATAAAGTGGCAACTTAAATAGCAAGTTGTTGCAGACCTCAACAACATTTCTAAGTTTACACTGATGTTTAAAGCCCACTGGGTTGTATAACATTGCCACAGCATTAAAGCATGTGATGTCATCATGTACGATGTATCATGTCACTCTGTGACATGGTGAACTGCTTGGCTGCTAGCAGACATAAGCAGCCAGAAGTATCGCTGTCTAAAAAGCACCGTATGATTCTTTAAGGTGCAATGCTAAGAAGGTGAACATTAAATATGTTAGCTAGAAGGAAGAGCCATGGCATCAGAGCACATGATGTAATTGCATGTGAAATTGTGATGCTTTACGCCTGACACAGCACTTAGCATAACTGCTTCTGGCCAAGTGTGTCCCAAAATAAAGTATTCAAATGGTGGCAATTTACAAAGTACTCCTACAACTTGACATGTGGAATGCTGTGCTGTTCTTACGCTAGGAATGGGCAAATTTTATCCTCTGCCAGCAAAATTCTGGCATAATGCTGATTTCACTTCTGTGAAATTTCATAAAATGTCTGAAAATGTTGTGAAATTTCACCCCAATTGTGATTTTGGTTATTTCAATCTAATCCAAAAAGTATTTGTTTGATTTACACCAGGTTTGACATGTTGGCTGTCCCAGTGTCCATACAAAAGTGTACCAAGTGTCAGATTTAAATAATTAAAAATGACTGAGTTATAAACCTCCAAACGTTTGGGAATTTTACAATTACAGTTAACTACATAAACTAAAAGCATTTGTGCAAATTGCACAAGTGTTGATGTGGTGACATTACCCATGCCCATACATATGTGTGCCAAGTTTCAGATCTGAAGCTTTAAAAGTGACCGAGTTATAAGCCTCCAAAACATTCAGAAATTTTAAAATGACTTTTCACAATTATGTAAACTGCTGAATTTTAAGCTCCTGTAAGTTTAAAGGCAGAAAACAGAATATCACCCATGTTGTTAGGTTCATTGACCTTAAATATTAGGCTTTATGGTAACCACCATGGTCCAGTATCAGAATGCCATGCTGCCATGCTGATGACCTGGGTTCAGAAGCCAGCCCCTGGAAGTCGTATCAGGAGGCAGGCCATAGCTAAACCTTACAGTATCTATTTAGCAGTTTCTATGAATCTTCCAAGAAAGTATGCAATTATGTAACTCCAAAGGTGGCTAAGTGGTAAGCACAGAAATATTTTCAGAAAGTTTCACATGAATATTAACTTGCTAGAGTTTGAGCCCCTATAACTTCCCCAGCTGTAATTCTTATGCCATGCAACTTGGCAAAATGTTAGGGACTGTACCAGACAATATGCGTGCCAAACTGCCGACCTCTAGCATTAACGTGGACTAAGTTATGACCACTTAAAGAAGTTCCGAAAATTCCAAACACTTTCACGAACTATCACAAAAATTCACTGAATTTCACAAACATTCTGCAAATTCCGAATTTGCAAATTTCACTGACCTCTAACTTGCACAAACCAAGCAGTAGCTGCTAATCATTTCAGTAATAAGCTAAGGCACAAAAATTTACTTTTATACATATGGGCCTAGATATTCAGACTGCGCCCATAAAGGACACAAGTGGTTGCTCCACACAACTGAGTTGCCCCAATGCAAAAAAACTGATTCTGAATGAAAGCTTACAGTACACACTGAAAACCCATTGATCGACAGTGTTGACCAATGGTAGTGTAGTGCATTCTGTAAGCTGTCATTCTGTGACAGTTCAGTCAGCAGGCAGCCATGGAGGTGTGTGGGTGGTTTGTGCTGCCCGCTGGCTAATTGGCCATCCTGGGATGGGAGCTGGGTGGGTGGGTGTGGGTACCTCAGTGGGTAGGGGGCCCACTAGACTACCAGGGAAAATGTTCTTTGACATTCTACGCTGCTCTCTGGGTTCAGGGCTTGGAGGGGGTACCACTGGACTACCAGGGATAATGGCACTATGGGTTTATGTCCTATGAACAGGTTCGGGGATGGAAGGGGGACCACTAGACTACCAGGGAAGGTCCAAATGAATATTTGGACATGATTGGGTATTGGGGAAGGGAGGGTGGACCACTAGACTACCAGGGAAGGTCCAAATTAATATTTGGACATGATTGGGTATTGGGGAAGGGAGGGTGGACCACTAGACTACCAGGGTACTTTGAACTTTACATCTAGCTATGATTGGGGATTCAGGGATGGGAGGGGGGGCCACTAAACTATCAGGGAATTTGTTTTAAACTATATTACACTGTGATCGGGGTATGGAAAAGGGAGAGAGCCACTAGACTACCAGGGAAATAGGTTTAGATGTCTTTATTTCTATGACTGGGGATTGGTGGGGGCTAACTACCCAGGGGCTGGCGGCTGCTGTGTTGCACTGTGCAGTACAGCAGCCTGCCTGTGGGTGGCCTGGAGTTAGGCATGGTTCTTCCATGCCTAACTTTGTGTGACACATCTCCGAGATGTGCGGGCAGCTGCACCGAACATCTCAGCTGAATATAGATATGTGTCACATATTCATAGGAACGCCCCCTTCAGATGCACCACATACATTATCTTTGTGCTGCAGCACATCCGGAATTGCACGTCACATCCTGTCCTTTTGAATATGGCTCTGGGGGGCATTTCTGGGGATGCATCGATGCAACTCATTTGTGCCAGGTGCATCTCCTTTGAATATCTAGGCCATGAAGTCTTACTGGGCATGTATTGTGTTCAAGTATCAGAGCATAACTCAGAGTAAATGTGACTTACTATGGTCATGCCAAGCAGGCAGAAGTACACATGTTTATATAAGACACAAAATCTGTTTTTGTTTTTTAATATTGATTTTTTTTTTAGCACTCAAGGGATAGGAAGAGCCTTTTAGTGACACAGACATAACATGGAGAGTAGTGCATAATATGAAGACACTAATACACAAGGATATTAAGTGGAGTTGTTAACATTTAAGTGTAACATAACTGAGTTGTAAAAAGAAAAGTTGCAAGTTTTTAAAGTGCCTCCAAACAAGGTTTCTACAGGCACCAAATGTTAGTTAACAGAGAGAAGGGTGAATCTATTTGGTTGTTAAATTAGGTTTTAATATATTATTCTGGAATTATATTATGGTACAGAATGTACAGGCTATCATCAGGCTATAAGAAGATATTGGGCTTGATTTTCAAAACTGCAAATTTGATGCAAGGTGCCTGCGTCAAACATAATTGATAGAAGGGGCAACGTGCATCAAAGTTTTGCAGAGTTTCTGATTCTGTAAGGCTGGCTGCGGCAAACCATGGACCCCATGTGCCAGACTGGCCATGCAACAGGCCTGCTCCAAGGTCAGGGGTGTGCCAGGGTGCTGGGGACTTGTGGCAGACCCAGGCTGCAACATCCCCTTAAATGAGATTCTGACAGCCAGCGGGACCCATTAGGACTTCGACCACCCAACAGGTGACCTAATTGCCCTTGTGCCAGTCCCACAGGCAGTGCTGGGTAGGGAGCAGGAGCTGACCTGGTGCCAGGTACAGACTACACCAGGGACATTACCACCCAGTCCCCTGAGGTGTGCTTTGCCTGCCTACTGGACCTGCAGCAGGCACACCTATTGACGGAGCTATGGATGTCCTGGGCATGGCACTGTACCACGCCATCTGCTGTCTGTCCCCTCTCCAGCAATGCAGCCCACATTGGCTCCCTGGGAATCATACTTGGCCCTGTGCTGTATGCAGGGGTTGGTGGTTCATGACTCCATGTTGCACCATCTGCCAAACTCCTCCCATGCACTGAACGTGTGGCTCATGGCAGCGACTGCCACAACCTGTGGGTACCTGGTGCCAGGGCCCCTCCTGTAGGGAAATTGGTTGAAGTGTCCCATGCTCACTGAGAATAGGTGCAAGCTGCTATTTGTCACAGCTTGCTTCAATATTTGAAAATCAAGTCAATTTTCTCATCAGATATCGATGGTTGCTAGTCTCTACTTATGAAACTGTTTATTTGAATCTGACCTACACGTGTGGAATCTCTATTAGCATCACTTATTACTTTATAAAATAATTACTGAAGATGTCTTCCAGTAGAAAGTTGTGGACTGATATAACTCACCTTAGATCAGGTGAAGCAGACTCAGAACCTCTTCCTACATATAATATATCTTTACAGTAGTTACTAATGTTTAACTGCTTATTTACAGAAGTTAACAGTAGCAGAGCTCATGCTTTATTCCTTCCAGTACCGTCTAGACAATGTGATATTATAACAAAAATAAAGTATAGAATACATTTTAAGTTTTGAACTCTGTAGACAATAATTATTTAGAAAGAACAAGTAGGGCATATATGTTAGAAATAAATACAGCAATCAGGTATGACTCCACTATTTGCCTTCAACTTGGACACTGTTATTTCCTATTCAAAATACTTTTTTTTATTTTTATCCTTTTATTTATGTTAAAGTATTAGGATGGAGGAATTATGTACCTGTCAGTCTTACCTCTGTAGTGGATAAACTGCTGGCATCACTTGTCAAAGAGGACCTCGTGGGCTGGCAGTATAGCCTAGAGGTTACAGTAATGAGCTGTGAATGGGCTTGGTACATCCAGCAGACTGGGGTTTGATTCCCACAACCTCCACTTGCATACTGTGTGACTCTGAGCAAGTCACTTAACCTCCCCAGTGCTCCCAGGTTACCCCTGAAAACAGGCACTTGTGCCTAGGGAGCCTTATCCAGTTAACAAAAGAGACTGAAAAAAAACCTAGAGAGGAGCAGTCTACAGGACAGTAAATAACATGGTCTGTGGCAAGGCGATCTTGTCAGACCAACCTGATAGTTTTCTTTGGGTTACAAAAGTGGTAGATAAGGGCACGCTGTGGGTTTACTTTACATTAGTTTTCACCTTGTGCCACACAGAAGATTGCTGAGGAAGCTGGAGGACCTGGGCATGGCTAGGGACATAGTTAGATGGGTGGGAAACTGATTAAAGGACAAACAACAGAAGGTGGTGATAACTGGTGTCAAATTGGAAGAAATGAAGGTCACAAGTGGGGTGCTGCTCTGCTGTAGAGATCAGTCCTGGGTATGTCCTCTTCAATATTCTCATCAGCAATATTGGAGAGGGCATCTGGACCAAGATGTCTTTCTTTGCAGATGAAATGAAGCTCTGTGTTAGGCTAGATAGTGATGAAGGGATCAGGGAGATGCAGAGGGATTTACAATGGCTACAGTGATGTTCTAAGGTTTGGAAGTTGAAATTCAACACAAAAAGTGCAAATTTATATACCTAGAGAACAAAATCCATAGGACAGAGTACTGAATGGAAGAGGTAAAACTGAGCACTATGGCAGACGAAAGGGGCTTAAGATTTTTCATTAGTGACTCACTCAATCAGGCCAGAGTGACAAGGCCTATGGTATGACTAATAGGATGCTGGGATGTATCAGAAGTGGAACTGACAGCAGGAAAAAGAAGGCATAACTACCGCTATATGCTGTAGGTCACTGGTGAGGCTACACATGGAATACCGTGCTGAGTTCTAAGGTCCTCATGCAAGCAAAGACAGGAGCAAGCTGGAGATGGTGCAATGTAGGGTGACCAAGCTGATGCAGGGCCAAGATGGCGGATCTTATGAGGATCATCTCAATTCACTGACCATGTAGTTGCTAGAGACCAGGTGAGAGAGGGGTGATATGATAGAGATCTTCAAATTCCTGAAGAGAGTAAACACGGTGATATGTAGGAAACTATTTAGCAGGAGTAAACATTCAAGAACACCAAGTTATGAGTAGAAACTGGTGGGGGAAGGTTTAAGAGGGATGTGAAGAAACTCTATTTTATGAAAAGGGTGGCAGACCCATGGAGCTGTCTGACAGCCAAGGTGTAGGGTGCCATGACCATAAATGGTGTCATGTATGGCTGGGAATGAGTAAAGGGTTTGGGGGTTACTCAAGTTGGTAGCAGTAGGGAGGGGAGAGGGGGTGGATATGAATGGATAGAATCCTGTATGAACAATAGGGCACACAGGGAAGTACAGGCAGACTAGATGGATCCTGGGACTTTTTCTGGCATCATTGTCTATGTTTCTATGTAACTTCAGCCCTGAAGAAGAGTTTCCTCCTTGAAATGTAGGTAGTACTGTCATCATAGTGTTGTTATATTACTGCTGTATGAATAAAATGTTTTGACACCTTTAATTTCTTTATTTGATGAGTGAGTCTACTGTTCAATATGAATGACGGCCAGGCTGAGCTACAACATCTCCTTTAAAATAGGGTTCTGTGACTTATGAAATAATTTCAGGAAGTGTCTGTGGAAAAGTAGGAGACCAAGATTAACTCTGGATAAGCTATGTAGATCACCTGAAACTGGTGTGCTAGGTTTACCGCATATGCATCTTTATTATTTGGTTGCTGAACTGGACTACATCTTATACTGGTTTTATCCAAGTCTTCTCCCTCTGACCTGGGGGGATATAGAGCAGCACTATCTTCCTTTCATTGATTTAAAAAAGTGCTCTTTATGTGAACTTAGGCGCACCATGGGTATAGAAGACTTTTCTTACAAATACAAAAGCGACCGCCTGGACATGGCAAGAAGTGAAGAAAACTCTTGACAATGGCAGTAAAAAATCTTGGCATATCCCAATATAGATGAATAGCAGTCATTTCAAAATCCATAATGACATGAATGAATGGTAATGTCTTTGCTGCTAGTAAAACCTGATTGACTGAGGTTCCGCCATTCAAGAAAAGATATTGCATGTATTCCTGCCATAACTGATATGGGCACTGAACAGTGTGGATGCTCAGCCCCAAGGGATGGTTTTAGTTTTTCACAGTTCACAGGAAAATGTATTTGTTGGTATGTTGACTGGGGGAAGAGGGGGATGGGTGGATGTTCTGATCAGAACCATTGGGGTCTGTCTGGTTGGGTGTAGGTGGGAGACTGTGTTTTGGCACACAGGTGGGGTGAAGGGTACACCTATATTTTTCAGATAACTGCAACAGTGCAGAGTGGGAGGGAGGAGGGTGCTCACGGGGGAACAGGAAGAACATTTATTATAAAAAAGTATCTTGGAGGTGGGAGTGGGTTTAAAAATTACAGTACAGTGGTGGGTGGAGGATTTTTTACATTTGGATGATTTGGGCCATTAAAAAAAAATTAAAAGACCAGTGAAATCGAATGCCCACTGGGAAATTCATGAAGCTTCATGAATCTCAGTTTTCCCGAATTCACACCAACTTTACCTATGAATTAAAACTTCACAAAATATCTACAGAACAAATCAAATTAAATAGTTCCTCCAATGAACTGTTTTAGCATTTCTGACTGAGTTGCATATGTGTTGCTGGATTCAGCACAAAACCCTGCACAAACTGTTTCTTAAGAGTTAAAAATGAAGTTTTGCAGTGCATTGTGACTGGACTGCAGATGTTTTCCAAATGTGTTGCAAAAACATTTTGCAAACCATTGCTCTTGAGCTGGTTAAGCATTGAAAAGCAATGCAAGATGAGTTGCCAATGCATTGCCAACTGTAAACAAGCATTTGTCAATGCCGAATGTTGGTTGGCTAGCATTAGCATTGGTAGTGCAGGAGTTAGAAATGCAAAATAGGAATGGCAGTGAAGTATTGAAGTAACGCCAACACCCCCCCCCCCGCAGAGACTGAAAGGCATTGGGAGTGTGGCTTTGAGTTGGCCTTTCCATTCCACCTCACCCCACCGTGCAGACAGCAAAAGGTGTTGAGGTGTGCATTGGGGTCTGCGGTCTTTATGCTCACCCCATTTCATAAGGAAATAAGCTGAGATGGGTGCAATATAGGAGAATGGGGAGAATGTTAGGGTGATGGAACCCAAGGCACACCTCAGTGCCTGTCAATGGCTGTATGGTAGGGGGGTGGGGGTAGAATTCTGCAAACATTATGGCTGATGAACCCAAGTTACATCCCCGATGCCTGTCAGTCTCTACAGGGTGGGTGTATGGTTGGAAACCTTAATGTCCCAGGTGTTTATTGGTATTTTAACTCCAAATATTCAACAGTGGCCTTTTGGGACTCCACCTCATGAACAGTGGCGCTATCATTTTGTTACTCAATCCTGAAAGGTGATTTCACACAGCAACAGCACCATTAGAAGCCACAGGTGCAGAAACACATTTTGGGCAGGATGTGAAAAATGACAGCTGTACTGTTCATGAGGAGGTGTGCAAATGTTGAAAATCTGGAGAGAAAATATGAAAAATTTGCAAACTTATGAGTGTGCATAGATACTGCGCAACACACGCCCATAATGCAGTCATTTTGGGTTTTTTACCAGATTTTCAACATGGGCATTTTGGGACCTCTCCTCATGAACAGTGGCACTGTGATTGTGTTACTCTGTCCCAAAAGTTGATTTTGCACAGCGACCATGCCCATTGTGCACCACAGGTGCGAAAACACATTTCGGGCAGGATGTGAAAAATGACAACTGTACTGTTCATAAGGAGGTGTGGAAAAATGACAATGTTAAAAATCTGGAGTGAAAATATTAAAAACTCTCAAAGTTAGGAACGTGCGTGGAAACTGTGCAACGTACACCCGTGACACAGTCATGTTTTTTGGAATTTGTTAACCAAATTTTCAACGTAGGCATTTTGGGATCTCCGCTCATGAACAGTGTCACTGTGATTTTCTTTATCTGTCCCAAACATTGAGTTCCCACAGAGATCACACCATTGTGCGCCACATGTGCGAAAACACATTTCGGGCAGGATGTGAAAAATGTCAGCTGTACTGTTCATAATGAGGTGTGAAAAAATGGCAATGTTGAAAATCTGGAGTGAAAATATTAACAATTCTCAAAGTTATGAGTGTGTGTGAAAACTGTGCAACGCACGCTCATAACAGTAATTGTTTGGAATTTTTTCACCAAATTTGCAACATAGACTTTTTGGGAGCCCACCTCGTGAACAGTGGTCCTGTCATTTCATTAATCAGTCCTGAAAGGTGATTCCGAGCAGTGACCAAGAAATCACCTTTTGGGACTGAATAACGAAATGACAGTGACTGATTTCATGAGGTGGAGTCCCAAGAACCCCATGTTGAAAATTCAGAGCCAAAAGTCAAAAAAATGGCCGAGATATCCACCTAAGTTGAACCCCCCCATTTATGCCATTATACAGTTTACCAACATTTCTTCAGTTTGCGGTCAACTTTGAAGAGTGCATACGTGTTGTCACTCTACGGAAGATCGCTGCGCTGACCTGCGGAGTTAAGTATGGGGTGGGGGTGTGGGGAGGTTAGGTGCACAGAGTGTGGGTGCAGGTTGGGGGAGTGGGTGCTGCAGACAACGAGGGATCATTTTCTTGTTTTGCAGGGGAAAAACAAAACAAAACTTCAGGGAAGGTTTTTGGTTTTACAGGTGACACTAAGACATTTGGGCACACTGCGGTGGGCTCCCAGTGTGCCATCTGTTTTTTTTGGGGGGGACTGGAGCTGACGGGAATTGGGCACCCCATCTGCAAATAAAGCATGTCTGTGTTGGGGGGACCTGATGCCGAGGGTGATTGGACACCTCCGTTGGCAGACAAATAAAACTGGGGGCCATTATGCTGACAGGGATTGGGCACCCCAATCAGCAAACAAATTGAAATGGGGAGGGGAAATGCCAACAGGGGGATTGGGCACCCCCAAAGTCATCTTTCTAGGAATTGCAAGAGGTGGACGGCAAGAGCTGCCATGTAAATTGAAATGTTTCACCAGGAATGGTACATAATGGAGGTGTGTCAGATCTGCCGCTGCAATGACGAGACTGTCTCTCATTGCAGCGGTGGATTTCTTTCAAGTTGGTGGCTGAGGGACACACCCACTAAAGCATCCCCTGGATTCGCCACAACACTGACACATCTTTGAAAGTGCTAATACAATGCTAGTACCACAAAATGTTGCTTGTGCATGCGCACAAGCCAACATACAAAAACAACGCCAAATCAACTCATTGGTGGTAATGCCACTTGTACTGTAGTCCCAGACTCAACACACTGGATTGCAATGATGGAGCAGGCCCTGCAGCTAGCCCACAGGAGCTATATGAGGGATGGCACCCATGTTCGGCACAACACTCCAGGGAGCTAGGCAACCAGGTGGTTTCTTAAACCCTCACTAAAAGAAGGTAAGACAAAATATATTCAATAGAGTAATAACCACACACCTGTATTAGCAGTGGAAAACCATAAGTCATGTGCTAGATGGTAAGCAAAACTGAGGGATATATACAAAACAAAAATGCTATGATCTAGTAATGTATGTAAACAATATGGCAAAAAGAGCACATATCAACAACCAAGCTGCAGAACAGTGTCATCCAAATAAACAATAACAACGCAGGACATTGAACTATAACAAACTATTCTACGGTGCCTCTTCCCCCACATCCAGTGCCATGTGCACCCTTGTCATGTGTCGTATGATGCAGAACTATTTGAGCTACCATAACATTAGTTGAAGAGTAAGCAGTGGGCATAGTAACAGGTATGACATGCGGCTCACTGCCACGCCTGTTTGGTATTCTTCAAGTGTCCTTGTGGTTGGTGTTCATGGTGATGAGCACTGACATGGCCCATGTACACGATGCATGTGTCGCCACATGTCCTGGCCCTTTTACTGTGGTGTGCGTGCCCATTTGCCAGGTGTACCCACAGATGGCTGGAATTGCTGCCTTTGTGTAAGTAGCTCACATGCCTGGACAATCCTTCTCATTGAGCCAGCCTGTGTTTCTGCAGCCACGGAATGCATGAGGATATAAGTGGCATGGAGTTGTGCATGTATGCCATGCCTCAACTCCTCAGCAAAGTTATGCTGCAGTTGTGTGGCATGGCTGCCCTCTTCAGTGGCTGTCTCTGTCAGATACCACACATCCATCACCATGACTTCCTATGCTGTAATGGTCTGGTTGTACAGGACCCTTTACCTGATGTGAGTGTGGGTGGGTGGGTGATGACGAGAGGAGTCCAGCATGTGCACACATGGACACCATCATGCCTTACTCTGACAATGACCAGTGGCTCCTGAACACTGTGGTGAGTATCTCACAGGGTGTGCCAGTGCAGACAGTTGTGATGACCATGAAGCAAAATGCCTGTTTTCTGGCAGCAGCATCTTATCAGAGTTCATTCGTGTCAGCTGCACAACAAACAGACTGGGCTCAGAGTCTGAAAATACAACCACCATTCAGTCTGCATCATGTTGTTTGTTTGTGTGCTGCACCAGCACACCACCCTCTGAATGCAGTTGCTAAGTATCCTTCTCGTGATTCCCACAGGACTCACTGTAGCTGCATAATAATTGACAGAAGGGGACATGAATCTGTAGGAAAGGTGTGTTACAGCCTTTGCAATGTTACTACACAAATAAACATACTTCAGCAGTGAAATGCATGTATGAATATCTGAAAGTGCCAAATTACATACTCAGCAGTGATATGCGCAGGTGGGTACATCTGAGCATGCCAAATAACATACTCAGCAGTGATGTACGCATGTGCGAATATCTGAAAGTACCAAATAACATACTCAACAGTGATATGCACATGTGCATATATCTTAAAGTGCCAAATAACATACTCAACAGTGATGTGCACATGTGCGAATATCTGAAAGTGCCAAATAACATACTCAACAGTGATATGCTCATGTACGAATATCTGAAAGTGCTAAATAACATACTTAGCAGTGATATGCGCATGTGTGAATGTCTGAAAGTACCAAATAACATACTCAACAGTGATATGCACATGTGCATATATCTTAAAGTGCCAAATAACATATTCAACAGTGCTATGAACATGTACGTACATCTGAGCATGACAAATAACATACTCAACGGTGATATGCACATGTGCGTACATCTAAAAGTGCCAAATAACATGCTCTACAGTGATATGCACATGTGCGTATATCTGAAAGTGCCAAATATACTCAATAGTGATATGCCCATGTGTGTACATCTGAAAGTGCCAAATAACATACTTAGCAGTGATATGCGCATGTGTGAATGTCTGAAACTACCAAATAACATACTCAACAGTGCTATGAAAATGTACGTACATCTGAGCGTGCCAAATAACTTACTCAACGGTGATATGCACATGTGCGTACATCTAAAAGTGCCAAATAACATGCTCTACAGTGATATGCACATGAGCGTATATCTGAAAGTGCCAAATATACTCAATAGTGATATGCGCATGTACATACATCTGAAAGTGCCAAATAACATACTTAGCAGTGATATGCGCATGTGTGAATATCTGAAAGAACCAAATAACATACTTAGCAGTGATACGCGCATGTGTGAATATCTGAAAGTGCCACCGGAGTTATTGCAGCCAGGGACATGTGCAGCAGTCACACAGTATGTATGTGACACACAATCCTCCACCATCACACTGTGTGGCACTTATAAGATACCACATGCATCACTATTTTGTGACACAGACATAATGACTGTTCTCACCATGCCAGGAAGGCCCTGCAGTTGTGTCTATACCACCGCCAAACCTGCTGGGTGGATAGTGTATCACCAATGAGGCCCTCTTCTGGGATCATTATTGGAAAATTTGGTAGTTCATCTCCAGTACCATGTCTACTTTGACATGCAATGGCTAGTTTTTTTGTCCTGCACCTCTTATATAAGTAGTGTTTTTTAACCTCAACCACTCACCTGTCTATGCCCCAGTCTGAATTGACAACAGCACTGATCTACATTCAGGCCTTAGGTTGCACTGGTGTGGGGACAATGTTTCTTCACAACTCCTCCCTGGCTACATACAATATTCTCTGACTACTTTGTTCAGCTCCATGGGAGTGAATTTTGACAAACGAAGGCCATGCTGGACATCCTACAAAATCATTGTAACAGGCATCACTACTAGATCCCGACAATCACTAGCCCAGCACCCGTAAGCCTGAGATGAAGATCCCAACACTGAAAATCCCGACAGTGGGATTTTGCCCGCAGTGGACTTGGTTATAATAATTACAGGGGATGCGTGAGGCGAACCCCCCCAAAACATGAAAAAACAGTCCGCTGTAGGCAAAATCCCACTGTTGGGATTTCGGTGTTGGGATTTTCGTTTTGGGCTTCTGGATGCCAGGCTAGTGATTGCTGGGATTTAGTAGTGTATCTATGTAAAACAGGCCTGTGAAATTGGCCGTCCTTGAGTCCTGAAATTAATGCAATTGAGAGGTGTCCCATTTAGAAATGAAGTAAAACTACTGTCCTGTGGATGTGCTGTTTGACATCAGTGTCATTACAAGGGCTCCAGCCAGCACAATCAGGGCTGTGCCTGTGTATGGGTGTGTCCTTCTATTATGAGTCAACAATGAGATCATAATGACATGCTAATGAGATCTGGTGTCTTGAATGAGAAAAGGGGTCACTTTGCAGGTTGTATGTTTAAGTACAGTAGCTGTACTTTGCTCAGTACAATTTCTGATGCACATACCACTGCATGTTTAGCATCCTCATGCTGTGACATGTATCATGAGGCATTGCACATACATTGCACGGCTTACTTGACATACATCTGGAAACAGTACTGTGACTGCATATGCAACCATCCATGCCCATACTTTACACTGGTTTGCATGGGCAAATGCCACTGGCACTGTGTGAGTAACTGAGTGTGGTTAGAAATGCATTTAGAGTTCCCAAGATATCTGGCAGCTGGAAGTGACAAACAGTGTGATGAGCTGTCCTGGTTATTGAAGCCACCAAGAAATAGATAGCACTGTATGGCCCTGGAACCAATCAGTTGTCCCAGGCTGAAAGGAAGACAGTGGAATGGCATGTGTCAAGAGCAAGTGGTGCATCCCAGACACCAAAACAATGCTGTCACCGCTGGGTTAACCTTTGCCAGAGGGAGGAGGGATATGTCTGAGGGAGCTCATGGAGAAGATTGCAGTCGTCACATTCCTTTGATCAGATACCTCTTACTTATTCACAAGTGGGTGGAACTGTGCCATTATTATAATTCATGACAAACAATTTATGCAATCAGGATTGTTTATTTCTAAACATTTATGACATCTTCCAGATGTAGACTGGGGCATTCTGGCTGCAGCTACATCAAGAAGGAAGGCCATCCTCTACTCCCTTCAGGGGGCATTTCTCAGGCAGCAGGTTACAGAGCACACTTGAGATGGGGCAGTGCTGGACCTGGCACTTATAAACCGGGCCAGCATTAAGAAATCACAGAGAGTAGCCCTTTGAGTACAGATGATCACCATATGGTGTGGTTTGGCATTCAGACTGAGCAAGAGAAAAATCACAACAGGATAAGGGACCTGGACTTCAGGTGGGTAGATTTAAAAAAAAATAGGTGACTGCCTCAGTAAATGCTTTGAAAGGAAAGATGGCTGGGGGGGCACAAGTGGAGGCACAATGGAAAAGGATTGAGGAAGAGATGACAAAGGCAACATCAAGTTGTTTAAAGGAGGTATATAAGGGTTGGAGGAGGAAGGGGCTACTATGGTTCTTGAAGGAGGTAGCTAAAATGGAAAGGGAGAAAACTACTTCTTTTAGGCAGTACAAGAAGCAGAAGGAGGGGGACAGGGAGGTATATCTAGACAAACAAAGGGAGGCAGGAAGGAGGGTGAGGGCAGCTAAGACACAAACAGAGGAGAAGAGAGGATCGCCAAAGAAGTAAAAAAGGGAGATAATACTTTTATCAGGTACGTGAGTGAAGAGAGGTGGTGTGCACGGTGTGGGATAGTGAGGATCAGGAGAGCAGAGGGAAAATGTGCAGAAGAAGATCAATAAAAAGCAACAATTTTAACTGAGTACTTCTGTTTGGTGCTCACAGTGGAGGAGTGAGGGGATGGATCAACATGTATCAGTAGGCATCAGGGCAAGGGGGAGTGAACACAAGCCCATACTCAGAGGAGAGAGTCTGCAGGGGATTGAAAACCCTAAAGGAAAACAAGGTGATGGAGCCAGATGTGATCCACCAAAGGGTACTAAGGAACTGAACAGAGTGCTACTGCCCCTTTGGCAACACTATTCAGCACCTTGTTAGAGATGAGGGTAGTTCTAGAGGACTGGAGAAGGGCCAGTGTGGTCCCTCTGCACAACAGTGGCAGCACGGAGAAGGCTAGCAGTTACTGGACAGCTACTCTCATATCAGTGGTGGGGTAATTAATGGGAGATCCTGTGGAAGGAGAAGCTGATGGAGTACCTGGAGGCAAATAGGCTGCAGGACCACTAACAGAACAGTTTCACTTGGGAAGTGGAGGTCATGTCATACAAATCTCATAGATTTTTGTTACTGGGTGACTAGGGACATGGATCAGAGGAAGGCAGTGGATGTGGGCTATCTAAACTTCAGGAAGGTCTTTGACACTGTCACACAGGAGGCTAATAAAGAAACTTAGCAGCCTCAGTATTGGGGAGAAGGTGGTACATTGGGTATCAAACTAGGTAAACGATAGGAGACAGAGAGTAGTGGTAAACAGAAGTCACTTGGGGGACAGGAGAATGACAAATGGGGTGCTACAGGGCTTGGTGCTTGGTCTTCTCCGCTTCAGTTTATTCATAGGTAACATTTCTTAGGAGCTAGAGGGGAAGGTGCGTCTCTTTGAAGATGATACAAACACCTGCAACAGGGGGACACCCAGAAAGTGGTGGAGAAAATGCAAAGGGATCTGGAGAAACTACAGGAAAGGTCTACAGTGTGGCAGCTTGGTGTCAATGCTAAAAAGTGCAAAGTCATGCACCTTGGGTGGGAAAAATTCATGGCAGTGTATAAGAGTGGGGGAGGTACTTACAGTCACCATCAAGAGAGGGACCTTGCACTATTCTACTCTTATCTGATGATCTCAACATGGGAGGGTAGTGTGGCAAGGCAGTTGTTAAGGCCAGTGGTATTCTGAGGTGCATAGGGAGGGGAATTTCCAGCAGGAGACGGTAGGTGGTGTTGCCACTGTATTGCTCACTAAAGAGACCCCACCTGGAGTACTGTATCCAATTCTGGAGTCAACATCTCTGTAAGGACATTGACAGGACTGAGGCAATCCAGAGGAGGGCTACAAAAATTGTGTGGGGGTTGCATGAGAAGCCATCCGAGTATGGCTACAGGAGCTCAACATGTGATCCATGGAGGAGAGGAGAGGAAAGTGAGAGGGTATGTGATTGAGACCCATAAGCACCTCATAGTGGGGTGAACAAAGTACAGGAGAGGAGTCTCTTTCAGAGGAGAAGGAGCACTTGAACACAGAGGAATGCAATGAAGTTTGTGGGGGGGTGTTGGGATGTGAGGAAATACATCTTCACAGAGAGGGTGGTGGATGCCTAGAACATCCTTCCAGAGAAAGGGGGAGGGGTGAAGACAGTGGGGGGCTTCAAGCATGCTTGGGATAGACATATGGGTGTAATAAATAAAGGAAAGGGAAGAGGGAGGGACACCTGAGACCAAATAGGGTCCATGATGTAGTAATAGGCAAGGATATGGAGCAGACTGGATGGGCTTCCCAGTGCGTTTTTGCTGACAAATTATATGCTTCTATGTTGTTTTTTATTTGTACTTTATGCATTTCTCCCCATTTTTCTCTCGATGACCAGGGACCCCAGCAGACACAGCAATGCATGTGCATGGAGGTGCACATGCACTCTGGGTACCGGCTCGGCCCCTTCTGCCCCACCCCTGGATATCACCAGGCTCCCCCATTGCCCGAACTGCCATCTGTCCTCCACCGAGTGGCAGCCAAGGGTAGGGTAAACCCGTCGTCCCACCCAGGAAGAGGAGAACCACCTGGTGGCAGCTCATTCCTGCTCCTTGCCCTCCCCCTTTGCTGACCCCTGACAACCCAGACTTGTTCCAGAACCCAGGTTGCGGCATGGTGTGAGGTGCCGCATCCAATGCCTCAACCCTCAGCACCACCAAGCCGGCCATATGCTTCTATGTTTAAATATTTCCTGTAACCATAACAGGGTCTTTCATGCATATATGTCTAACATGCTTAAGTTGTAAGTTTAGTTGGCATAGTCCATTACCCACACAGGGGTTCCTCGTATTTCTTCAAAGTAAGCTATTTAGATTTTACATTCATGTTTAATTGTTCAAAACCAGACATTTGTAACATGACTTCTAACATGTTTCTGTGTAGATTTCCAGCATCTCTAATGTACATGAACATGCCTTCTCAAGTCATTTGTGTGCCTGAAATGCTGAGCTTTGCTTAGCCGTTCTCACACCCCCAGAATCCAAGAAGGCAGATAATGGGGCTGTACCTGGTCACATACAGAATATTATTGTGCACTGTGTTGACAACAGTGGGCAGCACCACTGTCAACACGTGCTGCAGGATGGTCCGTAAAGAAGTGTGCATGACATCCTCTGTAACAGGATAATTTGGGTGCCTATGTGTGCACGCACGTACCTGCATGATGTTCTGTCAAACATCCCAGTGTCACTGTGTTTGCATGTAGAAGCTGCACATTGACCCACTGCATATACTGTAGTACAGGCCACACAAAGACACATATTGCACTGGAGCTGAGTGTGTTGCATGTAGCTTCCTACACACATGAGGCATTTGTGTACTGCACACAAATGCGGTATAATGCTGAAATTTGCAGCAGGACCATTTTATGTTCAGGCAGTAGTGTGGCCTTTATATGCAAGTCCTGATTTGTAGTGCTATGAAGTGTCACATTGTTCTGGTATTGTTTTTTTTTCTTGTTCCATCAAGCTCCTTCTTAGAGGCATGCAGCTAGAAATGGGTGAAGGAGCAGCCAACCACTGACGTCAGTCATACAGCACCAACAGACAGATGAGGGGCACAGCAAACAGACACCAGAGAAGCGCAGATGTGATAGTGTGCCAGCACCCACTGATGCTGAACACCCTGGCCTGTCAACATCCCACAGCAGTAAGCAGGCATGTATATACACAGGTCCTCATGTATCACGTCCTTCCTCTGGGTTGCTAGTCTGCACCATTGTCCCACACATGTACATAGTGGTACCTGTGGCTAACCTTAAAAATGTTTAGGTGGGGGCCTATCACCTCTAGATTTGGATGTGCAAAACTTTTATGTCCATGCAGGGGACTTCTCCTGCATTCTTCAATGGGTAATGATGGCAAAACTGCACAAACTGTCATACTACGGAGTTGAATGTGGGAGAACTAAGTTTTTGTGGGTGCATGTCTCAGTAAAGCCCTGTCACCACTGCAGTGTGCCATATTTATTTCACATCATGAGTAATGTTGTTATGCATGTTGCATCACACCTGTGTGCAGTGTCTGTGGAAGTACATATGCTGCTATTCATGTGCAATATTTGATTGTTAAATGTCCACTGTAATGTGTTTGTAACAGTGAAACTCACCATTCTGCTTGCTTGTTCAATAACCCACTGCTGTGTGTGCTGCAGTTTGCTGAATTGCCGTGTGTGTATGCACTCTGTATACATGCTGGATTGCCATGTGTGTATGCACTCTGTATACATGCTGGATTGCCGTGTGTGTATGCACTCTGTATACATGCTGGATTGCCGTGTGTGTATGCACTCTGTATACATGCTGGATTGCCGTGTGAGTATGCACTCTGTATACATGCTGGATTGCCATGTGTGTGTGCACTCTGTATACATGCCGGATTGCCGTGTGTGTATGCACTCTGTATACATGCTGGATTGCCGTGTGTGTGTGCACTCTGTATACGTTGCTGGATTGCCGTGTGTGTGTGTATGCACTCTGTATACATGCTGGATTGCCGTGTGCGTATGCACTCTGTATACATGCTGGATTGCCGTGTGTGTATGCACTCTGTATACATGCTGGATTGCCGTGTGTGCATGCACTCTGTATACATTGCTGGATTGCCGTGTGTGTATGCACTCTGTATACATGCTGGATTGCCGTGTGTGTATGCACTCTGTATACGTTGCCGGATTGCCGTGTGTGTATGCACTCTGTATACGTTGCCGGATTGCCGTGTGTGTATGCACTCTGTATACGTTGCCGGATTGCCGTGTGTGTATGCACTCTGTATACGCTGCAAACATATTGCAGTACAGTGCAGCATCCTTGCATGACAACATAATGGGCAGCAACCTAACACTTGCGCAGTGATATCCTGTATCCATACCTAACATACATTATTGGTCACACATAGTGTGCTAAACAATACAGTACAGCCTACACAGGTGAAAATGTGCACATCTGTGTACTGGTGTCCACAGTCTCACCTTCCTTCCCTGTTCGTGCCATGGCACATGTCACATGCAACACCAGTCACACACTGGTATATTGTGGCCATTCATCACCGCAGGTTGACCCTAACAATGAAGCTTTAATACAATGGAGTGCATTGCATTGGTATCCTACCCATAGGATAACATACACTGCAGCCTATTCAGCAGCACTCTCCACAGCACAGCAGTATCCACAGCCATAATTTATTTATTTTTATTTAGTTTTTGTTAACCGGGTTAGGTGCACTAGCCAAAGTTAACTATTTTCAGGCACGACCCGGGAAAATACATACATAAAATTAGATGAGATTATGCAATACATGGTATATAGTACAGGTACATAGTATATAGTACAGGTAGGTTAGAATACAGATCAAGTCAGACAGTACTCGAGGTAATACATATAGCTATGCAGAGATGACAAAAGTGACATTAGTACATACAAATAACTGAAGCTGGGCTAAGTGGCAGCTATAAAGACATTTTATAGCAAAGCTTGTTTAGAAGTGCAGCAGTGTCTTGGGCGAAATAGGGTGGTTAGCTGTGAGGCATTAAGTGGGATCAAAGCATGTGCAGGGGTTCCGGGATAGGTGGCGATATAGTTCTTTTTTGAAGATTGTGTGGGAGTTAGCCTGCCTCAGGGCAGGAGGGAAGGAGTTCCAGGTGGCTGGGGCGGTGCAGCGAAATGCTCCAGAGCCTTTTGAAGTAAGACACCTGGGTATGGTGAGTAGAAATTTGTTTGCCGAGCATAGTCCACGGGCAGGTGTCTGTGGTACAAGTAGAGGTGCAAGGGAGGAGGGGGTTTGGTTATGGATAACAGAGTCTGTGAGGGTCCCTAGGGAATATAGTCGATAGGCAGTTGGGGAGAGCCAGCCTAGGTCACTATACAGTGTGCAGTGGTGCTTGAGGCGATGGGAAGAGGAGGCATACCGCTATATGTTGTTATACACGACATCCCATTTATGGAGAGCATTCTTATGGGCATTATCAAAAGTGGAGACACCATATGTCAGCGCTGGAAGCAGAATACCCTTGGCAATTGCCAATTTGGCGGATGGTGTTAGCAGGTGACAAGTCTTATAGGCGATTCTAAGTTTGGCATTTGTTGCTTTACAGGTTGACGGGATGTGCAGACTGAAATCAAGGGATTTATCAAGGAGGACTCCCAGGTATTTGAAGGATGTGTAGTAGCAGCACTTGTACTCAGCAGACACATGCACTATACAGTACACTGATGTGTTCTCCTCATTACACCTGTTAGCTTGGATGACATGTGATTGAAGAATTATTCACAGCACAGGCATATGTTGTGTCCACACAATTGATGTGTGCCACAGCAGTAAGGTACTTGCCCAATGCACAGTTGACACTTGTCCCTCCCAGGATAGGTGCTCTTGTGGCTTAATACTTGTGGCACGATAGGCCTATATTCTTTATTAATGTTCCTATTGTATGTGCTGTAATGTACTTTAGAGTTAAGACACTGTCTTTTTAAAAGGCCAGAAAGAGCTAAACAAAATAGAGCAGAATTACCAAAAGCTAGTTTGGGTCTGGTACTCATCTAGATAAGAAACAGACAGGTTTATGGCCATAAAAGTCATAACTCTTGGATCAAATGGTCAAACTAGACAAATAGCCTCCACTAGCAGGAAAGGGCCAGTAGGAGGCCATCTTAAGGTCAGCTAGAACCAGATTATGCAGAAACCAGATGTTACAGGGGTTAGAAATGGAACCCCAGTTAAACTGCAGGATGAGGTAAAACTGTTGTAACTCAAACTCTATATCCCAAAAGGGGTGGGAGAGGCTTGAAAATGGCAATTCAGACTGTATTTATTAGGCACACATTTTGAACATCAGTGTAATTTTAGCTTGGAGTCAAAGGTCTGAGGACTTGGATGGTCTCAGAACTGAGAGAACTTAAGCTGTTACAGTATATACTTTGGATGAAGTATATGGGGTTTGGGGACTACTTTTAGAACAAGACCTATGTTTTTTTGTGGAAAACTGATTGTTCACATGTTAAATGGAAATTCTGGTTTTAAGTCAGAATTTGGGAACAAAGATGTCACTCTTCAAGATAAACCCTGAGTTTTGAAAAAGGACATTCAGAGACTGATTTTTAACTCCAACAAATCTTGTGTTTCCAAAGAACTTTTCTTCACCTACGCAGAGAGAAGGTTATTCTCAAAAAGGACACTTTTCTGGACTTAAACCTCAGAATAAGTTATAGTTTAAAACAACAGTATATAGTGTTTTCTGTAAATCACCCAGTGTTATTTTTTGGTTTTGTCTGCAGTTCAAAGATCTTCCAAATTGTAGAATTTACTGTGTTGTTTTTATTTAAGTAAACTTTAATGATTTTCTTATTAACTCTGCCTAGGGTCTGATTGTGTGAGCTAACATTTTAACAGAAGGGTTTTGTAAAAGACTGTACACCTTGACAACAAAGATAGTGACCACTCGGCTATCCTACAAAACTGTTTAGGCAAGAAGCTGCCAGTGGCAGGGGTGGGATTCAAACCTGAACGTAGTACAGAGTCAAGGGGACTTGAAACTACTATTTCTACCCTCCCACTGGGAAAAGGAAAGGTTGGTAATCTTTCCTGAACCCTACAACTGTCCACGAGTTGTGTAAAAAAGGAGATCCTCCTTGCAAACAGGAGGTCCTGCCATACCCCCGAGTTTGAGCTCATGACACTTGTGGAGACGGTGTGATGCATATGTTTACAGTACATCATTTCATAACTCTTTTTGGGTACTGCTCCACCACAGGCAGCCCAGTGCCAACAGGGGTAAATGTTGCTAGTGCTGCAACAGACAGCATTACTGCTGTGCAATGCATATAATGGGAGAGGTGGTACATTTGCTGCACACCATCATGAACAGTGGTGTGCTGTCACTCCATTTGGCAGGACCAGCATTGGCACAGACTGCATCAGGTACAGATGAGAAGGATGGAGAATAACAGCTGCGAGTCACTGCCTGCTGCATTGGTCATCACCATGAACATTTTAAGTTGCATTTTCAGTTCATTTTGTTATCTTTCATTTTGCACTTAGTTTCTGTTGCATTTTGCATTATTTTTTGTACGCCACCTTTATGTGGTCCACTTTGTCAAGTTTTGACAAATTGAGTTATTTTCCATATCACCCTTGTGCTTTTTCTCCTTCTCATGTAATGTGCTCATAGTTCATTCATCAGGCTGCGTCATTGTGCTGCCCTTGTCCACTATTCAGCAGCAGTCACTATTGTGATATCTTGGTACACATCTAGCTCTCACAAGGGGGCATTTGTGTTGCTCCTTGTCTGCCATATTGCACCTGTCACTATATGTTCATGTATATAAATAAGTACACCATTTGTAGTTGCTATTTTTGGTTGTGAGCATTTAAATGTACATCACTTTAACGTTAAAACTATTTAACACATGCAGACTGTATTTTGCACCTCATTTAGCATCTGCTTCAAGTATCCGTGCCAAAATCACATCTACCTCCACTACAGAGCTCATCTAATTTATTTTCCAAGTCCATAATCTGAAGGTGTAAGAGATCTAAAGCCAATTCATAAAGAAAATTGACTTCAATTATCTTCAAAGTACTTTTTTGAATAGGTTCTAATTTGTTGGAGGATAAGAGAGCTAAACCAGGGCTTCAAACCTGTTTTTAAATAGAATATTATAGTACATGCAAGGAGGGGTGACCTTAGCCATTTTACTCCGGAAGATTGAGTAAAGATTGCGCTTTTCTCATTTGTGTTTCTCAGTGAATATCTCTTTGAGATGTATGATAAATATGTCAATATCATCAGGACAAAAGGCAATGTACTGTAGATCAGCTTGTGCTCCCAGGATTAATTTCAAATTGAAGGGATACTGACAGGTTCAAATTACAGGCCTGGCACTCGCTCACCAGAAGTAGATGCAGGCAGTTCTGCAAGTCTTTATTTCACAAATTGCATTGTATTAATGTTCAAAAAGCCAGAAAAAGATATGTATGAGTGACTTCTTGCTAAAATCCAATGTTTCACACTTATTTCTGGGTACTTTTTGAAGGGTACATGCCCATGTTGCTTTCAAATATTTAAACTGTCTCACATGATCAGTAACCTTATAAATGCATGGTGTAATAAAATGCAATTTTTTAAAACTAAAGTGCCATCAATTATACAAGACTGCAACATTCAAATACTCATGGCAAAGTGCAGATTAAATACAGTGTAATAAAGTGTAATAAAAACTATTTGC
Organism: Neoceratodus forsteri; assembly: GCA_016271365.2. Classification (NCBI taxonomy): domain Eukaryota; kingdom Metazoa; phylum Chordata; order Ceratodontiformes; family Ceratodontidae; genus Neoceratodus; species Neoceratodus forsteri. The sequence continues at coordinate 12,213,265 of CM028133.1, forward strand.
AACAACATCAGCATTCACAGTGATCCCTATTAATGTAATATACAATATATTCTATAATGATTTTTGTGAGGAGACCCTGCAGCAGTCTTTAAAAATATATGCTGATAGTGACATTCTTTACAAATGTTTTTTTATCTGCAAAACAGAGATCAAAACATGTGAGATTCTCTGCTCAAAAACAGAATTTCATTGAGACTGAAAATCAACATAAAGTAGGTCTCTATAACTCTAACTCAATGTATAATACAAATGGCCATCTACTAAGGGTAGATAGACAGACAGACAGACAGAGATAGATAGATAGATAGATAGATAGATAGATAGATAGATAGATAGATAGATAGATAGATAGATAGAGACAGATAGACAGACAGACAGACAGGTACAGCTAGATACTGTAGATAGATAGATAGATAGATAGATAGATAGACAGACAGACAGACAGACAGGTATAGATAGATACTGTAGACAGATAGATAGATAGACAGATAGACAGACGGACAGACGGGTAGGTATAGATAGATACTGTAGATAGATAGAGAGATCAGACAGACAGATAGATAGATAGATAGATAGATAGATAGATAGATAGATAGATAGATAGATAGATAGATAGATAGATAATCATAGAATCATAGAATCATAGAATCCAGCTAGCAGAAAAAGACCACATGGCCCATCTAGGCTGCCCCCCCCAAAAAATAGATAAATTAATTATACAACATGTATCTTGCCTATCTACCGATCCATCTAATCGGTAGATAGGTAAGATACATGTTGTATAATTAATTATCTCATGAAAGGACGTAGCTTGAACTGATCATTCAAGCCTGGAGGTCAACAGGCACCCAATGCAAAATCTCAAGTGGTCCATATCTCAAGAAGATGGTATCTTTTTCATTCCAGTAAACATGATGGTATGGCAGCCTGGGTTAGCCCATAGCACCACTATGGGTATTACTCAATATGATAACATAAGATGCTGTAATTCTCACTCAATCATGTCATATTCCTTTCCCACATAAACTGTATGTGTTTCTACAGTGATTCACAAGGCCAGGTTCATTCTTATTTAATATGTCAATCAGAATATAATCAATAATAAAAAAAATTATACTGGACTAGGAAAGACTTTGATAAATAGACGTTTCATCAGTTTAGATTTGAAGGTCTGAAGAGAGGTGGCCAGACAGATCTCAATTGGTAACACAATCATGAACCATGGGCTACTAGTATAGGAGGCCATTCATTAAAAAATTACAGTGGTCTGAAGGTAACATGTAACAAAATAAACATGACACAAGAAATAGGTATATAGATGTCACAGATGAAAGAGAACTGCATTGCAAGTGACATCACCGGGGTGGCGATGTGCTGATTGCCACAGCAGGTGCAAGTCTCAGCATTTAGCAATGAGGGTGAAGCAGAGCACACAACAGATGTCTAAAAGTGGCATGAAATGGTAGATTTTCATATAAAACACCAGGCAAGTACTGTTTTTGTAAGCAATAAGCCATGCTGGGGTATGCATTAAAGGAATAATGAAGCATGCCCCAGAGGCATAAAAAGGCATGAGGCTAAAAGCCAAGTGTCATTACACCTGTGGGAAGTGCATTGTTAATCATTTAATGCACGCCCTGGAGTGGCTATTGCACATATAAAATGGCTCATTGTAAGTAATGCGGATTTCCAGTCTTCATAATGAGATCTGGTTTCTGACCATGCATCATTAGTATTTCAATGCACCGTCATGTGATGGGTGTCACCAAATATGGTCTCTGGCTTTTTTTCTTTCCATTTTATAAATAACAATATTTAATGAAATGCGCTGCCAGAATAACTTTCAAAAAACGTCATTGCACATATTGCAAAAACAAAGTCCATGTTGTTCACATCAAGTACATCACATAATGGAATTTGCCTTTGTTTATTCATGATTCCTTGGGCTCAGAAATTGAAAAGGTTAACCAGTTCAGATAATTGGGTGTACTGCTAGACCCAACATTATCTTTAAGAAATCATATTGGGACTGTTTGTAAAAACATAAACCAAAAGCTAAGGGCAGTTTATAAACTGAATAACTACTGTATTTTTCATTGGTGACTTGCAAGGTCATTATGGTTTGTTCAATCCACCCTTTTTTTTTCATTATGCCTCCAACTTATTTTGGAACTTGGGTTCCAAGGAACTACATAAACTTATTGCAGTATACGGTAATATTTTTGTTTTGTCATACTTGTCCCCTTACAAACTGATCATTGTGCTTGGTATGATCATCTATAGTAGGTTGGTTATCACTTATTCTTGGAATGAAATATGTTTTGGCTGCCTTGTTTTCAAGATCATTTTCTTTTTGGACTCCTCAGCATTTGAGGATCCCATGCCTGTCTGATCCTTGAATAATAATTTACATATGGCTAATACTGTCTGGAAAAACATCTATGAAAACTCAGATGGGCTCAAGTGCTTTTTCAGTTGCCGCATCTGCTTTTTGTATTAAATTGCCTGGCTCTCTCCGTAAGACCAGCTCTTTTATGAGCAATGTGATTGTGTTTGTAGTTGACAGTACTGCATGTTAATTGCTGTATTTGTTTTGTATCAAGATGTTTTAAATGCTTTTGCCAGGGTCAATTTTGAAAAAGGACTTTTGATCCAGTACTCCTACCTGGTAAACTAGTTTCAAATAACTAAAATAAAAATTAGATAATGAATGATAAGGCATGGGTTTATAGAGCATGAATGCATACCTTGGGTGTGTTGTGAGGCATGCAACCACAGACCAAGTGCCCTAAACCAACATAGAAGTACATTAATTCTCCATAAGTCCATGTTCTGGAATGAGTTACTCTGCTTCTACTGTATAATGGGTAACTTTAATTTACATTACTGAAAAAAAAAAAGATTTAAACATAAAACCGTTGTATACATTTTCCCTAAAATAGTTCTTATTCTGGGTGGAACTACAGTTCATGGTATTTTTTGTTTTGACTTTGAGATAAATGTCATAATGAAGAATCTGTAGTTGTAGTTCTGTGCATAATTTGAAGTTTTGTGTCCCTTGCTTTGAGCATTTCTAACTTGGTGATTTTCCTTTGGTCTGATAACTTTTTCCTGGAGCTGTGGTCAACCCTTCCAACCCCCCAACCCCATTTGACTCATGTAAAGCAGTAGCAACTTTGGACCAGGAGCCTACAAGACACAGGTGAGTGTTGAACAGCTGTGTTACAAAGCAGCATGAGAGAGAACTCAATAGTGACTTATTAGCTCAGTCAAGAGAGCAATGTGATGAAAAAGTAGCTAACATAAAGTTGTTTTTTAAACTGGGAAGTGACAGATAATTTTTTATATTAAGTATGTCATTAAGTATAGTGATTCTTGTAACAAACTGCATTAAAGGGGATTGTTGTCATGTTTAATCAATTTATAGACATACTTAGGGCTGTTATTAACTAATACAGCAAAATACAGTCCTGAAAATATGTAGTGTTCACAAGAAATAATCACATTTTTTCTTACCTTCATGTATCTTTATTCTGGAGCTATGGTCATGAGTCCGCCCCCCACCTCATTTGATTCATGTAGAGTAGCAGCATCTTTGGACCAGGAGCCTACAAGACACAGGGGAGTGTTTGACATTAAAGAGGAATTGCACAATTCTCATTCAATGCACCCATCTGGAATCATATCAAGCGACAGCAGCACTAATGGAGTTGGACCCTATAAGTGACAGGTGACTCTTTTGGAGCTGCACATTAATGAAAAGCATCAGTAAGGAGATGGAATGCACCATTTGTAACACAACATGGAATTACAAGTTGTGGCTCTTTGGATACATCCATCAGGAAGGTAACAAGAGAGCTACTGAAAAGTTTTTACAGTGGGGCACTTTGTGATACATACAGCATGAACAGCTGTGTTACCTTGCAGCATGGGAGAACACTTTTTAGTGGCTTACTAGCTTAGTCAGGAGAGCAATGTGAGGCAAAAGTGGCTACCATACAATTTATTTTAATTGGGAATTGACATATTAATTTTTATAGTTAGTCTGTCACTAATATAATTAATGATTTCTGTAGCAAAATGTGCATTAAAGTGGATTGTTTTAATGTTTAATCAATTTATGTAATAAAGTAGTAAAATGTTTTATTCATAAACTTTTTATAAACCAGGATTTACTCGATTGGGCCGAGGCTCATTTACAATGAGGTCCCACAGTACAGGTTAGTTTCATGATTACAATGCCATATTGTCCCTGGATCCCCACCCAGAAATAACTCAGGTCACGCCTTGTTAAACTTTTGGATGCTTGCTGGCATTGTTTATCTATAAAAGGCATGGTTATATTCATACTTTACATCCCAGTTTAATGTCTAACAATCCATATTTACATCTTGGACATAACAGTCCCAAATCTCTTCTAGGACATAACAGTCCCGTCTTCCCTCTCATAAGGTTCTTCTTCTTGCTCTCTTCCTCTTTCGCCACTGTTTTTCGGGGTCCAGACACTGTGATCTGGCCCCCCCTTTTTCATCACCATAACCAAGTACCACACTTACCTGGACCACTCCCCCCCCACTGGGTGTGGACATGGCTGATCCACCCCCTGGTTCTATATCCCTATCCCTCCCCCATTACTCCCACACCAGGGTTCTTTTTGTCCCCAGCCCATGGAACCTACCCCCACTACCTGCCCCCCATTTTCTGTCTTGCTCCCACCCCTTCCCCCAAAACCATTCTCCCTTGCCTCAAATATCCACCAGCATGGCTCCAACTAGCCCCCTGGTCCCCAGTCTCCCATCTGTAGCCCCCACCTGGCCTGTGCCAGGCCCCATTAGAGGCACCTCACCTGCACCTCTGCCATATCAGTGCCATTCCTTGTTTTACTCCTCTTTCTTGCCGGGGGGGTGAGTGGGAAAATTACAACAAGAAAGAGGGCTAAATGAGCATTACATGATCTTAAATAGTCCCTAAGGACCCCTGATCAGGACCCCTACTTGCCCCTCCCCATGGCCAATAGCCAGCGAGCCCCCTGGCCTGGTCATATGACCCCCCTGAGGTCATCACCCCTCCGCTTGCCACTACAGACCCCACCCCCTCCCTTCTACTATTCCCTTCTGGCTGGTTCCCAGGACAACCTGGCCTGCCTTTTAAGGACAAGCCTCATTATCTCAAACAATAACAAACATACAGTGGGTTTGCCTTTATTGGCATTCGAACAAAGAATATCAACAATATTTCCAGTAAGTTAGTAGCATATCCCTTATATATTCTTTGCCAACAACTCTATTAATGCATCAGTTTGGGTTGCTATTAAAGTGACAAAAGTATGGAAATGCGATATTAGAGTTTTCAGCACTAACTCTACACCCCCCCACCCCAAGCAGCCAAAGGAGGGGCAAGACAACACAAGCACCACAGACATCCATTATCAGGTAAGACAAACAACATACAATTCTTTCCACATGACACAAGAGACATCCAGCATCATGGTACAGTGCTTCTGTAGTCATGGATACACATGCAGACTTGCACACCATCTGGGAAGCGGTGTGGTAAAAAATTCTCTTAGGATCACACTGTAAATTGTAAGTGAGGAGTAACACATAACAGGGTGTGCAGCAATGCTAAATTACTACATGCCCCCAGATGGGTTGTGAAGCATGGGGTGCAGCTGAGTGCCTTCAACCACAGGGGAAGTGAGGTATAGGATTCCCACAGGATCACATTGTAAATTGTAAGTAAGCAACAACACGTGGCAGGGTGTGTGGCAATGCTAAATTGCTTGCATGCCCAGCTGGACTGTGAGGCACAAGGTACAGACAAATGTCTTCAACCACCGGGGAAGTGTGATATAAAATACCCATAGGATCACATTGTAAATTGTAAGTAAGCAATAAAAGATGGCACAGTGTGTGGCAATGCTAAACTGCTGCATAGCCCAGGTGGGTTAAGAGGCATAAGGCACAGCTGGGAAGTGGGATATAAAATTCCAACAGGATCACATTGTCAATTGTAGGTAAGCTGGTCTGACAGGATTTACATTCGGTTTGCTTATTTAACTTCCAAAAGCAAGAAGAATTGAAATTGACTATGTCTATTTTTTCATGTAACATTTGCATGAATGATTACTCTGGAGCAGCAAAGTGTGTGTGTGTGTGTGTGTGTGTGTGTGTGTGTGTGTGTGTGTGTGTGTGTATTTTCAAGAGGGTCTGTATGTCCAGAATCAACAGCACCTATTGCTGCATTACCTTGATGTTTATTTTTCTACTATTGAGGTATAAATGTGAAACTTTTACATCCCAATAATACAAGTACAACTAAGGCACACATTAATTCTTTCTTTCTTATCGCATGAGCAGCCATTGTGGCTCTGACCAGAGTTTGTTTAGTGTTCTTGCTGTTCAAGAACCAGAAGCGATGTACCCAACAGTCAATGTGCTTCACAAATATAGATTTCTTTACATGTTTATAAATGGCTCTTTTGTTCAGGAAAGCTTTCAGTGAACATTTGCTGAGGTAATACACCATTTTAACAATGATGTGACAACAGAAATGGCCCAGGATGCTTAAGTTACAGTGCCAGTCACATTAGCAGCTTCTTCATTATTGCTTATTTATTTATTTATTTATTTAAAAGCTTAACCAGGAAATACAGACTGAGCTTATAACAGCTCATTTCCAGATGTGTCCTGGGGGAGAAGGGAGAAGGAAATAGCAACAATATAATTAATAAAAATACAAGAAGTAAAATACAATTATACAGAATTACAATGAGAATTCTAAAATTATAGGCAATTTAGTAATGTGAGGCAAGATTGTTGCTCTATGTTGTCACGTATTTGTGAATATGTGTGATCTGGCAATATATGAGGTGACCAGAATGTATAAGTATGAGTATGACAGTAAAATGTCATCATTGAGGATTGTTTATACGATACTGAATAGCTGTACATGCATTCATATGTTCTGTGTTCATAGTATAAAAGATGTCTTGCTGACAGATATTTCATTCAGTTTTTTTGCCTAATTTATTAAGAATGTGTTTTTTCTGTTGCCGCTGCTCATGGCAACTCATGCCTACTGAGAAGCATATTAATGTAACAGTCATGCTAACACAAATAATTACGCTGTTCACAGTTGGCTACAGTTTGTATTTTAACCAATAGTTACTTTCAGTATTTCAGTATGGCAGCATTCATTTCCACAAAGATGTGCATCAGTAGATATGTATAAAAACTGGATGAATATTTGATTCCCATCTAGTCAGAAAGTGCTTGCACCAAAACAAGACTAACAGTAAAGTAAAATATTAAAGGATCATACTTATAATGATGCCCGTTTTAGACAGATTACTGTACTCAGTATGCAGTGTTTTGACCATCACTGTATGTATTCATGAACTGCATGATGTGCTATAAGACATGATAGAACCTTAGAAGAAAAAAAAAACTCTTGCTTGTTTTTCTTTATTAAGGTCTTGCTGGTGTTTAACACTGTTCTCTTTCTATTACCTCTGAAGAATAAAAAACTTTGATGCAAATTGATGTTACTCTATTAAACATAATTCTCAGGTTTAGTTAATTTGTTCTGCATTTTCTAACATGGTAAATGCACCATGTGAAGATGAACACTTTGTAAATTTTAGCATCTCCTCTACCGAGTAAACATCATTGTTTCAGTGCGACTGGTATTTTAGACATAATGTGATCTGTATTAGTAGTAACCACATGCACATTACATGCCAGAATGACCAAATGTAATTGCACACAAGTATATGCAATCATACATTCAAATACAAAAAAATAAATAAAAATGATGCACCTAATTTATGTTGTGTGAGTTATTTGTCTCTTCTGTGACTGCTTTGATTGCAATATTGGATATATGACAGCCTGTAGTATTGTGTGTGTGTCTGTAAGTGTGAAGGAGGTGGGTGTTGTAGTGGGGGGTTTTGGTTGGTACCTTCCATGATGACTTTCCCAAACCAGTTTTGTTCATAACAGATGTTGCAATTAGTATCAGTGCCACATCATTGGGGTTTGGAGGCAGGTTTGGGGTGGGATGACAGACAGAAAAAATGTCAGCAACTTACTTGTTATTCATCTGATTCATAATTTATTTTGTTCAGCGATGGACCATTACAATTCCATAATAAACATTACAAACAGCGTAACAACATAAATAGCATACAAGAACAAAGCAGCATGGCATTTCAAGACAACAAAAAAAAGATGAATAAGTAACAGCAATTTTGGTTATGTGCCTAAGAACAGCTTTCATTAAACTGATCAACATTTTAGCATCCTTTATATTAGTAGGGTTCAATATTTCCAAACAATCTTATAGGACTGGCCTGTATGGATTTATAAAAACATGCACATAGTTAACTCTCCACTTAGGATAAAGAGGACAGTTGAAATATTTCCTTCCTTCCTTCCTTCCTTCCTTCCTTCCTTCCTTCTTCAAAAGTTGCACCAGGAAAGACATACTGGGCTGATAACAACTTGTTTCCAGATGCATCCTTGATGGGGGGGTGGCAGTTCAAGAAACCAATCAGAGCAATAAATTATATAGTGCATTAAAACTAAGCATTAACAATAAGCAATTTATGCAAAGTACAGGGTAAAGGGCTGCCCATTGGGCTTCAAGGAAATACATTTCAAAGTGCATAGGCAACATAGGGCTACATTAGCAGGGCCAGATTGATGTGGGGGGGATAAAAACAAAAGGAGGGGTTAAAAAGTTCAGATCAGGAGGACAGGGAGGAGGAAAGAGGGGTTGAGGGTACCAAGAAGTGGAGCAAGGAACTGCAACTACTACAGTGAGAGGCAAAGTCATGGAGAAGAGAGGAGAGAGAGCATTGGGAAGAGGAGGAGCAAATGGTTAGGAGGAGAGAATTCCAAAGTTTGGGGAAGCAATAGGAGAAAGCAGCATGGCAAGTGAGGGATTTCCTTAAATGGAGTGTGAAGGAAAGATAGCTAGAGTTTGTGAAGGGTGTATGAGGAAGGTGGGGTGGGAGAGAAGAGAGATACGGTAAGAGGCGAGGGAGGCCAACCAGAATTTTGAGATGAAAGTGGCACAATGAGTGAGGTATCTAACTTCAAGGAAAGGGAGGGAGAGGGAAATGGAGGAGTATAAGGAGCAGTGGTGAGTGTGGGCGGGCAGTTCAAAGCAAAGCAACAGAAGGTGTAAAAGAGGTGGGTCCAATCTGGCTAGGGTAGTCTTTGGTGCAGCATTGTAGACAATGTCAACATAGTCAAAAATGGGCAGAATATTTTTCAGGATAATAGCTCAGCAAGCAGGAAGAAGGATGGAGCCTTTATTCCTCGATAGTATGCCAAACTTAGGGTGATGTTTTTTGTGGATGGCATCCACATGCCCTGAAAAGTTGAGGTGGTGGTCTAGCCTGACCTCAAGGCACTTAAATGAGAGAATATCACCAACTGAGGCTCCATCTAAGGTGTGGAAGGAGGGGAAGGAGGTAAGCTTGGAGAGCTTCTGCTTAGTCCCAAAGGTCAAAGGAACCATTTTCTTGGTATTTAAAGATAGCTGATTTGAGCAGAACCAGTGCTGAATGTTGTTGAAGTCCAGCTGAAGCCTGGCAATCAGCTCAGAGGGGGAGGAACCAGAGGCAGATAGGACTGTGACATCTTCATACATATGGATGGACGCAGATGAGCGAGCTGTGGGGGCTCATTTAGGAAGACCAAGAAGAGTAATTGACCAATGACAGAACCATGTGGGACACCAGTGCTGATGGGGGGATAAGGAATCACCAATTCTAACAGATTGAGTTCTACCCTCAAGGTAGGAGTGAAGACAGTTAGTTTTGGAGTTAGACAGCCCTGCTGTCTTAAGCTTGTCAAGGAGGAAGGGGTGGGCAACAGTGTTGAAGGCTTTGGCCAAGTTGACAAAGTTGGGGGAGGTGATGAGGCCCTGATCCATGCCTGAGAGAATGGTGTCAGTAAGCTGGATGAGGTGGTGGAGTGGTGTTTATGGAAGCCATACTGTAAGGGGGTGAAAAAAGGGAAAAAATCAAATAAGGGGGAGATCTGAAACAGCACGATGTGTTCTTGTAGTTTAGCTAAAGTGGGGAGCAGGGAGATGGGATGGTAGTATATTATGGTAAAACAGAGAAAACAGGACTAAAGAAGAAGGCAGCGAAAAGTATCCCCACACCTCTGATCCATAGAGCAGAATGGAGTTACATTTAGCCTCAGCTGCCATCAATGCTGTAATAACAGTTATACCCCATATATATGATTAAATCTTTTAGTGGCCTGAAGGCTTTGTTTTACTTTTTAATTTGATTCTGGACATGTTTAGACCACAGGCCATTAGACAGAAAAGTGACCCCCAAATAACAATATTCCCTGACAATTTCCAACTTTTGGGTTCTTAATGTAGAAATTGAAATGTTTTCCTTTCCCAAAAATCATAATTTTAGATTTATAGTAATTTATTAATAACTTGCGAATGATTCCCAATTGGGAGAAATGGTTCACTTTCCACTGTAGCACAGTCTGTGACAGGGAAAATAAAATCATGTCATCTGCATATGCGAGAGCCAGACATACAGTACCATTAATGTTAGGGGAGTGGAAATGAGGACGGTCAATATTATGCAAAATGTAATTTATATAAATATTAAATAGCATGGGGCTCGCTCACTTGTGTTTGGCTGTAGATTCTTGGAAGTTTTCACTCTAACTATTGTTAGGTAATCTACCAAGCTGTCAATATGGGCATGGTCACCATTATTGTACTGTGCATGCTGTTGGGGTGGGGGTGGAATGCCTGACCAGCTGGATTAATGGTACAGATCTCCTGGTAATGGTAGGAAGAGAAACATTAAAGCAAAATACATTTTGCAGCTCCTGTTTGTGCATGGGTAGAGAGAAGGTTAGGGGTTGAACACTGACATGATGTTTTGGAGTACACTTGCATTACATGAATGGCTATCAGTCTGGTATGGCCATCACGAATGTCATTTTGTATGCATATAGGGATGGGCAGTGGTATGGTCTTCCAAATGTGATAGAATGCACTGGAATGATCCTTGATTTTGTGGGGGCTGCTTTCGTGCTGGCATGATGGACTGTATGTGGTTGTGATTGGGCGGGGTGATCATGAGTAGCAGTGGGTGGGTTTGTGTTTTACGATGCCAGACTGAGGGGGGGTCATGAATCAGGAAGATGTGTTTCTTTACTGTACCTGGTGCATAGGATTGTGCCTAAATGTGTAAAACATCAAATTATGATAAAAGCAGATTGGAGTACATTCGGTGAGTGCATCAGATTGCATAGCTGCAACAGCTACTTTGTCCGAGATTCCAGTTTTAATTACATTTTAGTAAATCATCCAGAAGAATATGAATCTGGGTCTGATGCTGTCCAAATTACACTGAGCATAATCATGTACTGTCATGCTTGAAAACTGAATGTAAATGCAGTAAGTACTTGTTACTGTAAATTCGCATGTCTAGGCATGTTCCACAAGAGAATACATTGAAATAAATAGTGAAAGCTCTATACAAATTAGAAGACATACACTTGGTCATGATCAGAACTGTAACAAAGAAGAAATACAGCTATTCTAACAGTATGTCTGCAGTGAGCAGTTGCATAGCGTGACATGTGTAGTTTGAGATGTGTGGACAAGGGACAGTGTCTCCCAAACAAAATAGTAAAAATAAAAAGATATTATCAGATTGAACAGATACCTTGGAATGAGATTGAAGTTTGGGGGAAGGGGTTACAGAAGCATTGGCATATGCAAAAAACATAAAATAAGCAGAAAAAATGTTTCCAAAACAAATTTGATTTTAAAGGAATTCTTAGGGTACTGAAGTGAATTAAAATATCAATTGAGGCATATTTTAAAAATAATTGATAACTCAGAGTGCATTCTGAACAGTGTGCAGAAGATAGATGTTGGACTGGTAGGAAAACTTGTTTTTAACTATTTTGTGCTTCCTACACTCCAAGCCCATTGTCCCGGATTCCCCCCTTTTCCCCCACAAAAGACACAGACCACTGTATGTTGTCGTGCTCAGATTGGCAATCAATTTATTATATATACCATGATTCCATTTTCCATCTCATTATCTTTTATTATTATATTTTTCATCATTGCATTTTATTGCATCCATATATGCGTCTCTGATCATTCCTCTATCTTCCTCTCCTCACTCCCCCAGGTGAAAACATGGGTGCCTTCTTCTCTTTTCCTATTAGGTAATGGTAAGAACCGAGACCACTTTTTCTCCTTCAGCTTCTCCTTCTTTCCATCCTCTTCCTTTTTCTCCCCCCCTCCTTCCCCCACCTTTTTTCCCCTCTCTGCCATCCACCTTGGCAGTCCAATACCATCCTACCAGACAAATTCTGTCATCCACCTTTGACAGACCATATACACAGTCCCTTTTTGACAGTCTTCCCTACATACACACAGTCCCTTTTTGGCTGTCTTCCCCACATGTTCCATAGTTAAAGGGTGGGTGGGAAGGATTAAAACTTCAGCAAAAAGTGGCTGAACCACTCCTGTGCTGTCCATTATGTACCTCCCTTAGCCCCTCTCCTTCCTGTTGCCTGCCTGTTGTTCTGTCCCCTTGTTCCTCCCTTCCCCTTACCCTCTCCCCTCTGAGCACACCATCTTCAGGTAAAGGGAAGGGGTGCACCAGGACAACTTGGTCTGCCTCTTAAAGGGCAAACTCCATTGTCCCAGATTCCCCCCTTTTCCCCCCACAAAAGACACAGGCCACTGTATGTTGTTGTGCTCAGATTGGCAATCAATTTATTATATATACCATGATTCCATTTTCCATCTCATTATCTTTTATTATTATATTTTTCACCATTGCATTTTATTGCATCCATATGTCCATCTCTGATCATCCCTCTTTCTTCCTCTCCTCGCTCCCCCAGGTGAAAACCTGGGTGCCTTCTTCTTCTCTTTTCCTATTAGGTAATGGTGAGAACCAAGACCACTTTTTCTCCTTCAGCTTCTACTTCTTTCCATCCGCTTCCTTTTTCTTTCCCCCCTTCCCTCCTCCCCCCCTTTTTTCCATTAGCCAGTCTCCAACTTGCATTGGATGGCTGGCTTTCCCCCCTAACTTAGGCTAGGGGACCACCTCCTTTCTCTTTCTCCTTTTATTTATATATATATATATTTTTTTTATATTGTACCGTCTGCATGTCTTCTCCATGCCTCTACAAAGCCCATCATTTCTGTATTAAATATATCTTTGGCTAGATCTGACAAGTGCACTCCATCTGACCTGTACCCACTCCTCCACCCCCCTGCTGTATTACCTCCCCTCCCATTTTCTTTGTCAGTGTTCCTACCTATCTATTCATTTTCCTCCTGGCCCTGTCTAAAGCTCTATGGCTGTGTTCATGTCTCCAGACCCTTCTCGGGATCATATCCGACCAGGCAAGGCATACACCTGGCCACCACTGTTGAATTTTCTCTAAATCCCTTTTTACCTGCATGTATGTGTCCACCCATGGTTTTCCCCCTGTTCTATATCCACGCTCTGTGGCTTAAGCCCACAAAGCTTTCAATGGGCACACTGTGTCCTCCTCTTGGAATTTCAGGGTCACTGTGCAGCCTGCCCACCCCTTTGATCTGTCTTTGATTTCTTTATTAGTATGTGTATCTCCTTCATCTCCCAGCTTATATCTTCCCATTCCAGTCCCCTTCTTCCTCTTTCTTGCCATGTCCCACAACCTCGCTCACTCTCAGGGCCCCTGCGAACATTACCAGGTAAATTGTGTGAAATAACCGTGCTTCGTCTTTTGATCTGCAGATTGCCGGCAATGCCCCTTTTAATTTTGCAAGCCACTGTTCCCCTATGGGTCGTCTACTATCCGCAGGGCTTTGCTTCAACCTTCCCCATCCCTGCATCATTCTCCTGATCAACATGGACTTCATTGGGTCCCCCCATTTCTTAAGGCTGCAGATTAAGCTAATCCCTGCTAGGTACACCTCCATCATGTTGTGAGCTGTTCCTCTCTCCCACTGATCTACTGTAAACTTCCCTAACTGTTCCTCTGTGATTGGCCCACTTACCTCCATGCGGTGTGTTGCCCTGAATATTTGGAACACCCGCCACGCCTCTTCGTAGGCCCCCAAAGTCCGTGGTGCCCATGAGCTGTGAAACAGCAGTTCTGCTCCCTCTCACCAACGTCCCAGACGTTTGTTGGTACTGGTATTTCCCGATCCTCTGCTGTTGGTGCCAGCATCCAGAAACATTCCAGCTGCAGACAGGAAAGGCTGTCAGCTAGGATGTTTTGCACCCCTTCTATGTGTTTGGCCCTGAATGACTTGTTCAATTGTAGGGTCCTTAAAACTAATTGCCTCAAAACCCACACTACCATTTCTGATCTGGCTCCCCTATTGTTTAAAACTTCCACCACTGCCTTGTCACACCAAAATGTGACCTTCTGATTATGCAGTTCTTCTCCCCTCACCAGGGTGCAGGCCCATATGGGCATGATTTCCAGCAGTGTGATATCTTTTACTTTCCCATCCTTCACCCCACTTGTAGGCCATGGTTCTGTGAACCATCTTCCCTTTAAATATCCTTCCATCCCAAAACCCCCTGCCACATCCGTGTAGAGCTCCATATCCGTGTTATATACCCATTCTTCCTGCCAAAAGGAACAGCCATTATAAGTACTGAGGAACTCTTCCCAAACCCTGAAATCTTTTTTAACTCCCTTTGTTATATCTAGCCAGTGGTGTGGTTTGGTTACTCCCGCTGTGGCCCTCACTAGCCTTTTTGTGAAGGCCCTTCCTGGCCCAATTGCTCTGCACACAAAGTTCAGATGTCCCATGACCTGTTACACCTGCCGTAATTGCACCCTTCTCTTCCCCTTGACCCCTCTAATCAGCTCCTTCAGCTTCACCACTTTGTTGTCTGGTAACCTAAAGACTTCATTCATTGTATCTATTTCTATGCCTAAAAATTCTAAAACCTTACTGGACCCTTCTGTTTTATCCGGCGCCAGCAGAACCACTAACTTTCTACACAACTCTCAAAAAGTGGCCAACATTTTTTCTGTCTCCCTCTTCCCACTGCCTATTAAAAAGAAATCATCTAGGTAGTGTATTACCACCTTATACCCACTCTTCTCCTGAAATATCCACTGTAAACAGGTGCTAAATGCTTCAAATGTCGCACATGCTATGGAACACCCCATGGGCATTCCTTTGTCGAAATAGTATTGTTCCCCAATCTTAAAGCCCAATAAGTCCCAATCTTCCCTCCTAACAGGAAGCAATCTGAATGCGGATTCTATATCCGATTTGGCCATCCAGGCATCATTAGTCACCAGGATGATCTGTACCGCCTCCTCTAATGTGGCATAGCTCACTTTACTATGTTCCTCACTTATGAAATCATTCACTGAGTCTCCCTCTGGAAATGACAGGTGGTGAATCACTCTATATTCCCCCCGCTGTTTTTTTGGAAACCAACCCCAATGGAGAGATTCTCATATTCTGCAGCGGCGGTGTAGCATATGGCCCATCTACTCTACCCGCGGCTTTTTCAGTTTTTCTTCTTAAGATGTCCTCCTTCCCTCTCACTGAACCCAGATTATTTGCCTCTCTCGCTCACCTCAGACCTTCACATTTCAATGGGAAGCCCCTCTCAAACCCTGTCTTAAGTGCCTCCGCCACCCCCCTATCGGGATATCTTCTTAGCCACTTTTCCCATGCTTCCGTCTTAATGGGCGTTTTTGCTGCTTGGAACTGATCACCTGTCCTTTCCCCCTCATTTCTGCTACACCACTCCTTTTTCTTCACTTTCTCATTCCCTGTATTTAATAACTCTGGCTCCCTCTACCTCTCCTCCCCCTAACCCCAAGCCTGCCCCCTATATCCCTGTCCTTCCTGAAAAAACTGTTGGTCTGTGCCTTGCCCTCCTGCCCCTTGTGCCTATGCTATTCTGCATCTACTCGCCGGGTGTGACCCCCCACATTTTGAACAGGCATGTCGAAAATGGCACTGGGGCCAAGAGCAGAATGCCCTATTGTAGGCCCAGCAACACCTCTGTGGTGCCCCTCCCCTTTTTCCCATCTCCCCTTCCGGTGTGGACTGGTCAGTTACATAATCTGTCCACAGATCCAATTGTTTTGTATCTCATCTTACGTCCCTATAGGTCGTCATCCTTTGCCGGAAGAATTTGTCATAATATATCCAGCCTACCCCATCTTTCGCCTTTGCTCATCTTATTATCAGGGAATATGTGATCAATGGGATGCCCAGTTCAGGTTTCTTTTCCAACACTATAGCTGAGTATGTAGCGAAACCTACAAACCATCCATCCCATGTCTTTCCCTTGGTAAATTTGTCCTCCTCTTTTTTGCCCAACAAAACCACTGCGGCCGCCATTTCATTCTTCTCGATGTTCTCCGTTTCCTCATATTTTGCTGCTGCCTCCTGACTCACTAATGCAAATATGTCAACGTACTCACTCTTCCAAATCTTTTTTTTCATGGCCAGTGGTACATGCTCCCCTATTCGCATCCCCGGGCTTCCTATCTCCCTTGATCCCTTACCTGCCTTCTCTAACCCTTTTTCATCCCCTTCTGTTGTCGCTGAATCTGACCTGATCTCCGCCAGCGCAGATTCCATTTGACCCAACCCCCCCTGTCCTGAGCACTGCAATAATTTGACCTATGTACTCTTTTATGCTTTCTCCTACTGCCCCGGCTACTTTATCTGTGGCCTTGTTGATTTCCTGTGGCCTGTTGGACTCGGGATACCCTGAGTTGGCCAGTTGTACTATTGGCTGTGGGTGGGCTGGTGTGCATGGGGATCCGGTCTGGGTTCCCGCTGGGGGAACCTCCACCTGGTTTTGGGGAGGTACCGATGGGACAGGGACACGGGGCTGTGGCGGTACTGGGCTGGCCAGTCTGGAAGGTACCCCAGCTGGGGCTGCACCCTGGTAGGGCTGCGTGGCCTTCCTGCTGGCCTCTTCCCGTCACCCCCTTTTCCCTTCCCCGCTTTCTGTTTCTCCCCAGATCTCCCCGGCTCCTCTCCTTCCACCATCTGCCATGCTTTGTTGGCCTTCTCCGCGAGCTCCACTATGGCTTTGTAGGCATCCTCTTTAGATGGCTTGCTCTTCCTCGGTGCCATCTCCTTGTGTTGGTCCGTGGAAGCTGTAGAGATACTGCCCAAAAACCAAGAAAATTAAAGGTCATATTGATCACTTTGCCCAGATTAACCTTGCTTTTTTTTTTTAAAGCCCGTATCTGGGGTGTGGGTTCCTGGCCTTCTAGGCGTATGTTCTCCTTGTGCCTTCTAGGCCTCTCGTTCTCCCCTTGTGTGCCCAATAACCCTCCCCAATATCTGTAGGCCCCACTCCGGGCTTCTGCCTCATCCCATGTGGCTGTCCTGGCCTGCTATCCCCCCTTCTCCTGGGGGCTGCTGGCCTCCATGCATAGCCCTCTAGGCCTCCTTGCTGTGGTAGCAGTTGGGCCACACACCGGGCCCTTCCTTGTTTCTTCCCCCTCTGGCACCTTCCCCCTCTCGATCCCTTCCTGAACACTGCTCAGCTGTGGTGTCTGTCCCCCGCCACGTGGCCTTCCAGCTTAGGCCCTTGCGCCTACTCCCATGGTACCCTGTCTTCTAGCCTCCAGGCCTCCAGGCATGGCAACGCGCTCTCCTGTACCTCCCCAGAACCCCCCCAATCTGCAGGCCTCCTCTGGGCCTGCTTACTCCTCCCTTGTGCCCGTGCTCCTTTTTGTGGCCTTGCCCCATGGTGTGTGATGTCATGTCACATGGCCGCCCAAGCTGGCTCCGCACTATCCCCTTTTTCCATCGGCTGCAATCCGCCTGATGCCCTATTTGGCATCAATACATCTCGCTGGCATCTAAGGGTCACTATCTGTCCCCCCAACCCTTCCCCTATATCCTGTCCATCTCATGGGCTTCACCCCGTGGCATGTGATGTTATGCTATGTGTCCCTGTGATGGCTCTGCGCTATCCCCCCTCCCAGGCTGTTACCATGTGCCTGATGCTGTTTTCTGGCCTGCAATTTGTTCTTCTGGTCTCTGAGGGCTACTACTTGCCCCCCACCCTTCCCTTGTGTGCTGTTCACCTCGTGGACCTTCCCCCATGATGTGTGATGTCACGCCGCATGGCCGACTGTGCTGGCTCCCCATCCGAGTGTCCAGCCCCCTCACTCACTCTGCAGGCCAGCGCTTGTGCTGCCTCTTCTGTCCATCCCACCAGGTCTCTTGTTCCTTCCACAAAACATACTATGTATCATTGGCTTTCCTGGCCCATCACTGTTCCAGCGCCATCCCGCACAGCTTTGTCCAGCCCCACTACAACTCCAAACTTGTTCCCCCAGTCGATACCAAGGCCAGAAGGAGGTCTAATCGTTACCACTTCCTGATCCATTTTACCTTTAAAAGGGGGCCAAAATCTCAGGCTTTGCTGACTATGGGGGAAGCCTACAAGCTACCAACATAGCGCTTGCTTCCAAACTGCTGCAAGGCCTCTACCAGCCACAACGCTAGGCTCTGCCGTTCAACCAACAGAAAACATGTGTATAAATGCTCTGTCTCTGCTCTCCCCGTTGCAGAAAAACAAGCCGTTTGGAGCAACAATTCTCAATTCTACTTTCTGTCTACAAAGCCTTTTAAAACAATCTGGGCCCACACCCTGCCGATCGAACAAGCTACAAACCACATGGTGCTCTCACCCTTCTAAAAACAGCCATTCCTCACCCTGTATCTCAGCCCCACTGGCTAAATCTCGACATACTGCATCCTGGCATTGTCCTGCATAAAACCATCATACATTGTTGCCTGTCCTCTACTAGCAAAGTCTCTTTTTTTTTTTTTTTAAGAATGGATTTCTACTACCTTCTGGTTCCTAATTCACCTGGCCCTAACACAGTTTCACTGAATAAATAACCCAGGTTATTATTAATAATTCTTTTACCATATACATCTTGCACTTTAAACTTGGCTCCCACAGTTCTTTGTTTCTTTCCTGAATATTTTTCCAAACCTCTGTTCTAATCGATGCCAGTCTGATGTGCTGCAGTTTAGAATGATCAAAATTTCAGCAAAAAGTGGCTGAACCACTCCTGTGCTGTCCATTATGTACCTCCTTTAGCCACTCCCCTTCCTGTTGCCTGCCTATTGTTCTGTCCCCTTGTTCCTCCCTTTCCCTTTCCCTTTCCCCCTCCCCTCTGAGCACACCATCTTCAGGTAAAGGGAAGGGGTGCACTAGGACAAGTTGGTCTGCCCCTTAAAGGGCAAACTCCATTAGCATGTTGACATGTAATTATATGTTGCAAATCCAGAACTATCTAATGTCATGTACACAACACTCTGATTAACTCAGAATATGATTTTTTAAAAAAAAGGATGCATCCGTTGCAGCTTAAAAATACAGATTTTCATTTGTCACACTGATTTACAATCTGTGTGACTGAGAGTGTGATGTAGAAAGGATGTCGCATACTAGTGACAACTGTAAACAAATGATTACATGAACTCATAAAATGAAATTCTCTCCATAAAAAAATACTGATATATGATAAGTAAAGGAGTCACCATTGGCAATGCAGTAGTGAAACTGAACACGGAATGACTACAAATCATGCCTCAGTTTGCAAAATAGTCAAGGTTACACATGGAAATTTGTTTTCAAATTCATGTCTCCGTTCAGAAAACAGGTTGCAGAGTAATCAGAAATAATTATTAAACATTTCAGACATTAAACTGAGTTCTTAATTGCAGATAAATTTATAAAAGAAATGTCAAGCCACCTGAAGATTTATAACTGTCAGCTGTGCAACGCTCAGAGCACACCATAGTGCATCTGTTTTCTTCCACATATGGTTCATGAACTTGTCTTTAAGAAATCTAAGAAATGAAGTTCCATGGCATTACTACACCCAAAATGCACACCATGCAGTCTAACGTTTTATTAAATGGCTCAGACTGCTGTCTACACTCAGTCTGCCGCTAGTCTCAAGCATACAGCTGATTGATGTATTGAAGAACTAGATCAAGATGGTGCGTGACCACGTCTATGGTTTCGGTGAAGTGTAACACTAAAACATAGAACATTTCTTAAACCAGTAATTGCTCACTCTTGAATCTTTGTATTTGGAGTTCAAAAGATCTGCTGTTCATCGTAAATACCAGCCAGGACTACAAGCATGTCCCTTTAATTGAGAATTGATAAATGGGCAGGTGATGTGTTTGAACCACTTAACTTTTCAGGTTTTCCCTGCCCATTTTATAATCCTGCATAATCCACATATTTGCATGAAAAGTTCATGGCAAATTAACAGTTATATAAGTAGAATGCAGCTTTTGAAGGATTTCGAGAAGAGTTACTGTAGGGAGCCTAAAGATAGATAGGTATGGAGATAGCTAGAGACAGAAAGAGAGCGATAGATAGATAGATAGATAGATAGATAGATAGATAGATAGATAGATAGATAGATAGATCGATCGATAGATAGATGGATATACAGACAGACAGACAGACAGATAGGTAGATAGGCAGATGGATAGATGGATAGACAGACAGATGGACAGACCGATAGATAGATAGGCAGTGCAACCAACATAATAGTAAAACAAATTGTAATGTAAAGTTTGTTTTTTTTTTTTTTAAAATATACTTTACATTGCCTGTGTTTTCAGGTATATTTGGGCTGGCAGTATAGCCTAGAGGTTAGAGGAATGAGGTGTGAATGAGCTTGGTACATCCAGCAGGCTAGACCTGAGTTTGATTCTCACAACCTCCACTTGAATACTGTGTGACTCTAAGCAAGTCACTTAACCACCCAGTGCTCCCAGGTCACCCCTGAAAATAGGCATTTGTGCCTAGTGGGTCTTATCTGGTTACCAATGACTAAAATAAAAATAAAATAAATATTGAATATAACAAAACAAGTTTTAATGTATCCTGCGTGCTGTCATTGGAGAATTCCCACCAGCATCATTTCTCCTAAGTGAATGCGGCTTCATTCACTGAAATGCGAAGTGTCAAACAGCAGTGGTTTACCCCCAACTATAAAAGTGAGGGGTCTGCTGAGCCCCAGCACCCTGGTTCTGCTACATATGTGCATTAATACCCCAAAGCAGAACTTGCATGGTAGTAGATTTTAATCATGTTGTTAAAACAGTAAGGCAAGAATGAAATCACATAATGCAAATTAATAAAATATTTGAGGCTGAAAAAGGCAGACCTTCAAGGATTGTAAAAGACAGAAAGCAGTGCGTTTAAACAAGCAAACTTCAAAGAGAGAGACAGAAGGAGAAAAAAGAACAGCAAATGTTTAAAACAGAAGCGCTACTGTGAATGCGGTTCCCAGCAAGGATGCAGATTCACAATCAGCTGTGAATGAACATGATAGAGGAGATGATGCAGTTAAACAGGAGAGAGACATGGAGAATAGAAGGAGAAATAAATACTGATAAAAGAAAACATGTATTTATTTATTGATTTGTTTATTTAAAATGTTGTTAGCCAGGTAAATAAAGCAGTGGGCCAAATAGCCCTGTAACAGGCTTGATCCGGAAAGAGTCAGTACGATGTTACAAGTAAACAGGTCAACTCGGGCTGCTGGAGGACCAACCCCAGGAAGAAATGGCGTCCGGCGATGGCTCACCTTCTCAGGGGGAAGGTGGATACACGGCTCGATGCCTACTGACTCCTGGTGGAGGCTGGGAGCACAGCAGCATGTCGGCCCCAATACACTAGGGAGGGACGGACGTCGGCATATGCCTTGACGTCAGTGGCACGTCACTCTCAATGAGCAAAATGGAAAAAATGGAGCCAGGCCGATCGGGTGACAGCCCTCCAGGACCCTCACCACTGGGCTCCTGGACCTCAATATGCCATCCCAGCAGCACCCCAGAATCATTGGTTGGCCACCAGGCTGTTTTCCTATGGAGGTAAGAGAGCCGCCCAGTGAAGGGATACACCAGGGTCACTTGGAACTGGCTACGATGTGGGTCGGTAGGGGTTGGGAGAAGCCGTGGTGGGGCAGTTCATGTGGGGGCCTGAAAGATAGACTGGCCAGGTATGGGAGGTGTAAAAAAAAACAAAAAAAAACAAGTAAACAGACAGACACGGATAAAAATCAGCAATATAACAAATATGCGAAAACGTGACACAAATTTATTTATTTATTTAAGTTTAGGATTAATACCTTTGAGCCAGAAGACTGATTTACAAAGGTTTCAGGTCAGACGTACAAAGACATGAACATCTCAATGAAACATTGATTACATGGACGTTACAAAGATAACATTTTTGTTACATTAGTTCAGAGATCTTAGTAGGTATGCATTGCATCTGGAGATCAATGGTAAGACAGTTCAACACTGTACTGTAATATGTATCATTGGTAGACAGTTCATACGCAAGTTCCATTTAAGTGCAATGCAGCACAACAGTATAGTAGATACCTGCCGTGTTAACTAAAGCAGCCATTGTTGGCTTTGTCAGCTGGGGGGTGGAGAGAGTGGGAAGGCTGGGGATAAGGCAGCGAAAGAGGGGTGGTGGGGGCAATGGAGGGAGGAGAGGGGATAGACTGGGGTGGGGCGATAAAGGTGGCAAGTGTTGGGTTTGGGAGGAGGGGCGAGAGGAGAGGGGGTGAAGGGGGAGGGTTAAAGGCAGGGGAGGAGGAGGAGGGATTGAATCATCATCATGGGAGTTAGAGTGGGAGGAGGGGAGGGGGAAGACAGATACATAGGAGTGCTAGGATTTGTTGGAGAGGGTCCTGGTGCCTTTATATCAGCATGTGCTATGTTAAGGTCAGGAGTTTAGATAACACAGCTACAGACATTCGCAGAGGTTAGATGGGATTAGAGACCATATTTAAATAGACTAATCTTTCTGCACTGTATTATGTCAGCGAGGAGGTCATTGAGCCACTTAGGTCCATGGAAGGAGAGTGATCTCTGGCCTATTGTTTAAAAGGAACTACTAGTCCTTCCCTTGCCGATCTTCTTGTGGAGATGGTTGGGTGGGCAGCTTTAAAGAGAGAGGAGGTAGATTCCGGGATAAGTCCTATTATGGATTTTTTGGCAATCAGGCAAGATTGGTATAGGATCCTGAGGTGGAAAGGGAGCCAACCAGTCGCGTGTATAGAGCACAGGTGTGGGTCCAAGGGTTGACCCACAGCGCCAGCCTGCAGGCCTTGTTAAGTAGTGTTTTCACCCTCTTTAAAGCAGTATCAGCACCAGCCCCATAGATCACCAGGCTGTAATCTATGGTTGTTAGTACAGAGCAACTTGTGACAAGCTTTAGAGCTTCAGGGGTCATGGAGTGACAGTGCCGATAGAGCACACCAAGTTTCATGTTTGAAGTTTTGATGACATGGTCTACGTGTGCTGTGAATGAAAGGGTTTCATCCAGGTGTACCCCCAGGTATTTAAAGGTGCAGACCTGTTCTAATATGTCACCTCTGTGACTCACGACTTGCAGCGGTCCAAATTTCTTCTTGGTTTAGGGGACAGAAAATAGCATACACTTTGTTTTTTATAGTTGAGCAGGAGTTTATTGTCTATAAACCATTTTTCAATTCTACGGAAATTGGTTTGCAACTCCGCCGTAATAGTGGTCTGATTCTTTCCACTTACTGAGATAACAGCATCATCGCCATAGAGCACAATGTGTTCTGGGCAGGCAGATGGTAGTGGGTTTACAAATAGGCTGAAGAGGAGTGGCCCTAATACAGACTCTTGGGGGACTCCAAGCTTCACCTCTTTTGGCTCAGACAACTTTCCACAAATTCTGACTCTTTGAAACCTGTTGGAGAGGTAACTGTCAAACCAATTTACTGTATCATAGGACAGACCGGTAGCTAACAGGTTGTTTAGGAGGAGTTGATTGCTGACTGTATCAAATGCCTTAGTGAGGTCTATGAAGATAGACCCCACTGCTAATCCACTGTCAAATGCGTCATAGATTTGAGAGGTGTAGTTGATCAGAGCTGTGTTGCTGGAATGGTCTTTGCAAAAGCCATGTTTCTGTGCACAGAGTAGGTTGTGTTTCGTGAGATATTCTGTGAGCTGATCATAGACTTCCCGCTCAAGGGCTTTCAAAAAAGGGGGGAGGATTGAGATGGGCCTGTAGTTGAACAGGTTGTTTGCATCAACAGCTTTGAAGACAGGGGTGACCAGTGCCTCTTTCCACTTGTCTGGGAACACACCTGACCTCAGCGAGGCATTGAAGACTTTGGTGAGGGGTCCAGCTATCTCATTTAATGTGAGGGCTAACAACTTCATGCCCAAGAGGTCACTTCCCATTCTGGTCTTTTTTAGTACCCATTTAACATATCTTATGGTATCATTTATTTTAATTTGCTTGAAGTAGAAGTGAGGGACATTGCTTGTTGGCAGGGAAGGGGAATGCAACCTAGGGAGCTGATCAGGTGGAGTGGGGTTGAGGTAATCAGCGGGCAGTATCAAACTAAGGTCAGTGAAGGCCTGGTTAAATTCATTGACAATGAGTCCAGGTTCCTGAAATGTCCCAGATGTTGTGACTATTAGACTGGGTGAGGCTCGGGGTGCTTTCCCTGTGAGTGATTTTACAGAGTCCCAGAATTCCCTGCCACAACCCCAGCTCCTTTTCAGAAGATTGTTGTAATAGGAGGCCTTTGCTGTGTGGATGAGTTTTGCGCATTTATTTCTGGTTGTTTTATAGGCAAGGAGGTCAGCCTGTTTTTCTGAGGCTTTAGCCTTGTGCCACAAGTTGTCCCTGTGGCACATAAGTTCAATGAGGGATCCTGCGAGCCATGGGTTGGTGGCCCCTCTTATTTTCTTAGTTTTAAAGTGGGCAAAGATATCACAGGTCTTTGTGAAGACCATAATGAAGTAGTCGAGAGCCTGGTTCCCATCTTTGGTGCTATTGAGTGGTGTCCAGTCGATCAGAGTCAGATATTGCCTAAAGGTATCTGCTAGTCCTGCTCTCAGTGAGCGATTTTTAGAGATCTGGGGGGACAGTTTTAGAAAACTTATTAGTCCATATGCACAATACAGGGGAGTGGTCACTGAGGGAGTCTGGCAGTACAGTGACTTCTGATATGTGAGCTGGGTGGGTAGAGAGGAGCCAATCGATGAGTGTACTAGTCCCTGTCCTGTAGTTCTGTCTGGCGGATTGTGTAACCAGCTGAGTGAGATAAACTCCGGCTATTTGGTCACGGACTGTAACTGAATTGCAGGATTTCCAGTTGGTATTAAAGTCCCCAACTATTACATGTTCCCAGTTTTGCCTTGTTTGTTCAAGGTAGGTCAGGACCTGCAGTATGCCGGTGTCATGTTTACCCAGTGGAACACAGACTGTAGAGAGTAGCAGTACTTTATTCTGCTGCCCTATGGTGAGCTTAATGCTTAGTATTTGAGCCTCTTTAGTGTGTAGGCTACTTGATAGTAGCTGGCCTTTAACATCACTCCTTAGGTAGACTATACAGCCACCTCCACGTTTGGACAACCAGTCCTGGTGGACTATAGTGTAGCCATCCAGAGCTACTGTAGTGTCATTGACCTTTGGTGACAGCCAGGTCTCAGTTAAGGCAATTACATCTGGTTTGTGGAGCTCTACCAAGGCCTGAAATTGAGGTAACTTGGGTAACAGACTGCATATGTTAAGTGAGACTATCTTGAGATGCCCCACTTTTATGTTGGGCTTTATTGTAGGGGGACCAGGATTTGGGCGCACATTTCCAGAGATAAGTAATAATAGTAGGATCAATTTCTTGAGAGTCTATGCACAGAGCACCCAGTTGCAGCTGGAAAACTTTGCACTGTAGCCTTTGGGCACATTTGTGGTCACTATAGCATTGAGACTGCATAGCAGAGCTGCTGGAGGGATTTTTGGAGGTGGCTATGATATGTAGATCTGTGGAGGCAGCTTGAAAGCATTTTGATGCTCAGTCACAGAGGTTACCATGCTAGGTTTATGTATCCTCTCCAGAGTAGTTGCAGGGCCCATGGGGGAGTTCAGTGCAAGAGTGGAGTTCTCTTTCCCTATTATCAGAGCGAGGATGATAAGGAGTAAAAATTGCCCACTTCTATGAATCCGTGGCATTTTTAGCTCAGAAAGAGAATATACAAAAGATGTATGTAGGGAGCAATCAGTGCTGGTAGTAGTTTAAAGGAGCACCTTCTGGTTAATCTACTCACAGAAACAGGCTGATATGTGCCTCAATAGGTTGATCACAGTAGCCTAGGGCAGTAGTGTAAATACAAACTCTATCTGGTTCTTACTCCTTTAAGAGGTGGGCTGTGCTCTGCAGACTGGGGCGGGTCCTGGGGTTAACCAAGAGCATTTAACAAAGGGTGGAGGAGGGGTGGGAAGTGGGCACAAAATCAGCCCCAAGGATGAGCACTTAGGTGAGATGACAGAGGAGTTCACTCTTTAACAGTCAATCAATCAATCAAAATCTTTATTTATCCAGGCGGGCACCATTGAGCAAGGCTCATTTGCAAGGTGGACCTGGACATGAATACATCAAAGTACAGTACAGAAGCAGGTATACAAAAAGCAATAATATACAAGGAAGAAAAAGTATATACTGTACAGTGCATACAGTAAAGTACAAGGTTGAAATAAATAAAAAAAACAGCATTATTTTACAATTGAAGAAGTCAGCAGATGTACAATCAACCATAGGCATACAGAGGTTATAAGCAGATATCTTTTGAGTGAGGCAGCCGGCAACTACGCATATAAGGGAAAGAGGCCATGTATGGAGTGGCAGGTTAGAGAGGTAAAGAAGAGGAGGGATATATTACTGATGACTGGGGGAAAAATTGGGCTAAAACCACAGAAAGTGATGATGGCTGTCATGTACTTTATTATGATAATGACGGAGGAGGGGTAGATAATTGGGACACTACTATGGATGGGGTGGGACTTTAGCCAGGCTGGAGTGGACAGGGAAGGGTGGGTGCAGCAGGAAGAGTTAATAGGGAAAGAGTGAGAGCCAGGGGTAGAAACATGGCGAGTGTCAGGATGGAAAGGGGGAGTTGCAGAATTAGTGGGCTAGCTGTGAGGAAAACATTCGCAAGGTGCTTTCATGTAGCGATTGTAGAGCGCCTTGAAGACATTCAGGCTAACAGGGCAGCTCAGCTTCAAGTTCCTTTGTAAACCATTCCACAATGTGGGTAAAGAGAAGCTTAGAGCAGCTTTGCCGAAATGAGTGTTGACCCTTGGAACTTGGAAGGCAATTAGGGAATAGCTCCTTAGAGCATAGGTGCCTAACACACTCCGGGGAATACAATCTAAGACATACGAGGGGAGCTTGTTGGTCACTGTTCTGAAGGCCCATAAGGCAGCGTTTCTATTCCTCCTATAGTGAAGGTAAGTCCAGCCTAATGATGAGTACAGGGAGTAGTGGTGTATGGAAAGAGGAAGGCCAGTAATGAACCTGATAGCTCTGTAGTAGAGGGTGTCCAATTTAGCCAGTGCAGAGGCAGTGCAGTGGCTGTAGAGCAGGTCCGCGTAATCTATTAAAGATAGGAAGGTAGTTTGAACCAGTTGAATCTTGACCTCCTTTGTGAGCAGGTGGTTAATTCTGTAGAATAATCTTTGCCTTAGTTTCTTCTGCAGTTCTTTGAGATGGTTGGCGAAGGAAAGTTTATGATCGAGCCAAACTACTAGATATTTGAATTTAGCTACATACTCTAGTGTTTCTCCAAGAACAGTGGTAATTTTTGGGGTAGCCCCCCCCCCAGCAGGAATTGCTGCATGCAAGGAGGGGGAGAAGAGCATGGCTTTTGTCTTTTTCGCATTGAGCAAAAGCTTTTTGTTTATGAGCTGGTATTGTAGAAGGTTAAATTCAGCTTGGAGGTCTTCACAGGCTGCTGTTATATAATAACCATGAGACTTGGTGAATTTGTAATTAATAACACCATAAAACTAAACATGCTACTATACTGTTCATATATCAACGTTACATTTCTTATTAAATAAAATTAAAAGTCATAGAAACTTAACAGTATGGCTCATTGCATCTTATGAAAGTTGGTGCCACCGAATGAAGAAAACGATACGTTACTGATCTATTTTAAAGCATACTGATTTTTTTCCTGCCATTTTATTCACTCAGAATTGCAAAAATATCTTGAGCTGAGCAATCCAAAATTTCTCAAGCTGGAAATGAAATGTTTTACCACCACCTTTATGAATGGCAGTTATACAGATTTCCATAAGTTGGCAGTGGCCTAGCTGATCGAAGTGCCCAGAGACAGCAGTGTCCAGTTTTGCTGAATTGGTCTATTTGCAGCTGCAAAATCATTTCCTTAAAGAGTTCTTTGTTTGACCCAGATATTCTCTTCAGATTGCTAGAAACTGATAAGGTAAAGCACTTGGTTTGGCCCACAGTCTGTCTTAGTGTTTGAATTAAGCACCCTTGCACAGTCATCCATTCACACAGTGACACGCTGAGGTGGTGGTGATAGGAGCACTGTTCCAGTCACTGGCTCCCACTGTATCCATCCTTTGTATATAAATCAGTGCACCAAAGAGGGAGGGGAGTTGAGGTTCTAAGTGAGTTGGGTGAAGGATTTTTTCCTTTATCATTAGGAGACCGGCAGGGTGGGAGATGGTGCACTCTGTCAGTTAGGTGAATGTGGTATATAAACATAGAAACATAGACATTGACGGCAGATAAGGACTGCAAGGCCAATCCAGTCTGCCCATTTCTTTTTCTGCCTTATGAATGTGCCATCGCCCTTTGCTCTGTCAATGGCCTATCTATTCCTACTCATCTGTATTGCTCCCTTATGCCTATCCCATGCCTGTTGGAAGCCCTGCACTGTATTCATATCCACCATTTCCTTAGGTAGGCCGTTACATGCATCCACCACCCTTTCTGTGAAGAAGAACTTCCTCACATTGCCCCATAATCTGCCTCCCTCTAATCTCATGCTGTGTCCTCTTGTCATGCTATTTTTCTTATATTGAAATGTTAAGCTCTTTCACCTTGTTAATGCCCTTAAGGTGTTTGTCTTTATTACTTGGACAATGGGGGAGGAGGATGGTGTGAAATGTGAGCTGCTAAGTGGTTTCAGGAGAAGGGGAAATTTCCAGAATTTTCATTTTTTTACTGGGATCATGGAGGCAAGAGGGTGGGAGATTGTACTACAAAGGTGGGGAAAGGGTTTTTGTAGATTTTTTTTTTTTTTTTAACAACTGGTATTCATCCATAAGACCCACTATATTTGCCACTGGGTTCTGTGGGTGAACTAAAGTGAAACATTGCAGGCTAAAGGTACTTTTTCACTTCATGAAAGGTTTCTGGTGAAATGCTCAGTTTAGTGGTACTTCACCAGACCTTTACAAAGGACAAGTGCCATGTCCCCACATCTTCACCAGCAAAGCTGTACTTCACAAAAAAAGAATCTAAAGTCCACCTGTACAACTACAGGAACAGGCAGATACTACCTCGGTTTACAGTAACATCTCATCCTAAAGATGGCACTTCAAGGCAGAGCAGTGTCTCCTAGAACCAAGATGGGAAATTGGTATAGTTACTTATAACCAAGGGGAGACTGTCCACTACAGAACTACCAACACAACGATCTGCAGTACCAGGTGTTCATCTCACTACATTCCAGTCCCAACCCTGCTTATTGTCTGTAATTTGACAGTTTAGGTTAGATGCAGCATTCAAAAACATGAGAAATGGCTGTAGCCATTGCTTAATGAGAGGTGCCGCCAATAACTTTTATGGACTTTGTCACTATAGAGAGGAAAACCACCAGTAGCAGAAACCTTTGAGAATCTGCGACCACAAGATTCACATTTTCCTACCAAGCATATTAATTCTGCTATGGGATATCCTTCTCATACCCCTATATCACCAGTTTATTACATGCTGTTGCCAGCAATGCTATTCTTCATGAGAAACTGATCAAATCTGAGCTTAAAAGATTCAACACACCCCACTTGCATGGTTTCCTATGTTCTGTGTCTGGTACCGTCTCCAAAACAGGAGAAAAGAACAGCTCATCTGAGAGGGGAGAGCAGCTAGAAAATAAAATAACAATAAGAAAAGTCAATAAATCAAAGAACTGATGTGTTTTACAGAACTTAAACTAGCTGTTACACATGAGTTGTAGTAAAGATGCCAGCAACAGTCAACCTTTACATATTTTTCTGGAAATGTTTATTTAGCACGCAAGTATGTTCACGTGAAAGAGAGAATCACTAAAGAATAAATGCCTTCCACCTAGGCTTTTTATTAATCTTCATATATCAACATTACATTTCTTATTAAATAAAATTAAAAGTCATAGAAACTTCAGAGCATGGCTCATTCCATCTTATGAAAGTTGATGCCACAATGCGGCTATACATATATCATAATTATAGCTGCATGACTGAGTGTGGCTTTCCAGCTGATATATAGAATTAAAAGTGCTTTTAGCATTGCACGCCTTTTTTCCTTTCACTTATCATGATTTTCAATAACAGGTTATTATATTTCAGTGTCCACAGAAGCACTATATATGTTAGTGATGTAGGTTGGGGAATGTTGAAGGATGTCAATGGATACCTTATATCTTTGACTGCATTTTAATCTAAAAAAATGAATTTCTTAATCTTAGAAATTTAAATATTTTCAAACAGCCCAGTGGTGCATATTTTAATGTTCTTGTCTTCCAGGGCTTGGTCTTGAATCTTGAATCAGGTCTTTGGGTGAAATCAGTTTGACAGATTTGCTTACAGTATATTAGACAACAGCAAGACATAGGCAAAAACCACTCCATGCAATTTAACATAAAATAGTAGAACTCATCATACGATTTACACACAGTCCATTCGGCAGTATAATCTAGTAGTTGCGGTGTGGAACTGTGAAACTGGTGATCACAGTTTTGATTTATATCACAGCTCCTGGCTCATTGTGTGACAATAAGTAAGTCACACAGTCTCTTGGTGTGTTAGTGCCTGGAACCGTAAAACAGAGGGCTCCAGATAGATCTGGCACACAAAAGCTAGTCTGAGATCAGTTTCTTCCTTCCCCTCAATTTCTATATTGTATTTAATCATTTTTAGAGTGGCTTTACTATTACAACAACATAATGCCGTGGATTGCCACTCCAGTGAAATTTGAAGTTAAAAAATGTTTTGGAAAAACTGGATTCAAACCCACATCTCTTGACTTATAGTCCTAAGTTCTAACCACTGGGCTGTGCTGTTTGCTGGTTGTAGTTTGAGGCCCAGGTGCAGATTCTGGTGGACAGCAAAGATGGCAGACATGATTATGACCTCATCAGATGAGATTTTGGCATCATAACGAATTCTTGTCTGATGACATCTGTGATCTCTGTTAGCAGCAGTTGTAGTAGTAGTCATAGTACAGTACTGGTAGGAGGAGTGGGCAATTACCCCCCCAACAGTGACTTTTCAACAGTGAGGTCCCCTATAGTGACTACAGCACCATGCCACTGTAGGGAACTTGCTGGAACCTGGTGCTGTCTGCCGGGGGGTCCTGCACCCCCCTAAATCAGCTCTGACTCAGAGTTGATAATCCTAAGTGGAGTGGTGCAGGGGGCACAGCCCCCCATGTGGGGTGTTCGGGTGCAAAGTCCCCTGAAGAAAACACTTACTGGCACTGGAAACTGGCAGCTGACTGCAAAATGCAGTCGGTTTTGCTGTCAGGGCATTCAACAAAACCTTTGTCCAACACCCGTCATGGATCCAAGGAGTGAGAAGGGGGTTTGGTGGGCTCTGCCCTGCAACAAAATAATCAGCTATTTGTGTTGAAGGGGGGTGTGGGGAGCACATCCCCCTGATCATCTCCATCCCTGTCAGTGCCCGAGACTGGAACACTGTTGACTGTTGACTATTGCCTGGCAATAGTTGGCTCTGGGATGAAATCTCAGCCACCATCTTTGCCATCCCTCAGAATTGCCCCCCAGTCCATAATTTGATACAGTATATGTCTTAAACAAACTGATCATGGATCAGTTTTAATCAAGAAAGAAAAAGAAATGAGAAACTGATCTCAGTGCGGGTCTTGTGGGCCAAATCTAACTAAAGCAAGATGCTTCGATTAAAATTTAGCAGGGCCTCTTCAGGGTGTCTATTAAGGCATTACTGGCTGCACTCATAAGGTTTTTTCAGGAGTACCACGAAGCAAAGTTGAGTAAATTCTAGCTGCTCAAACATCATGAGAAGAGTGTCTCATACTGTAACAGACTTCCAGCAGAGACCCTGCTTACTTATAAATAAATCATTTGAAATACCTAGCTACCTACAATGATTTACAATAATTTTTAAGTATTTTTGTATTTCTAAAGTTTTTTTTAACTTCATTCTTTTATTGGCTGTTAATTATTCACATCCCACATAGTATAAAAACATTATACACATCATTTTTCATGTACATTCTGTGCCATGTTAAGTTTCACATTGCTAGTAATTTATACAATAAATGTCTTAGATACTGGTGTCAAAAACTCCTCTCCTTTATAGAAAGGAATAGGATTTTATACAAAAAACAAGTTATTACTATTCAGCTATAATAACATTTTATATCTTCAACTAAGGAATTTTATTAGTCTCAACTTATCTTAACTACTGAAAGTCTGTTAACTTAGGTGCACCCCAATAACTTATTCTCCTGTTCATTTCTGTTTCAATCTTGATAATCGGTCAGTTAAATGTCTAATTCTTGGTGCCAGGGGTGCCATATTTCTAGAAACTTTTCAGTTTGTAATCTTATTTTACTTGTAATTCATTCCATTCTCTCCACCTCTGTTAATCTAGTCTTCCACTCCTGTATGGTTGAGGGGTGGTGGACAGCCAATTGGATGTTAAGCATTTAAGAGACACCACTCTAAGGATTTGAGCTAGGGTCCTAAATCCTTTATTTCCTGTTATCAATGTTGTAGAACGTAATACTAGTTCAGGGCCCGTGAATGGTATCTGCAGCCCTGTCATTCTCTACATGTAAGTGTGGATCTCCTTCCAGAATCCCTACACTACTGGACAGTTCCAGAATATGTGACCATGTGTTCCTATAGTACCACATTCACGCCAACATAGATCTGTTCAGCCATCCCCAAAGTGTTTAGTAATGTTTGGGGTGAGAAAGAATCTGGCCAATATTTTCCAACTGAATATTCTCCAAGTTGGAGATGCTGTGACCTGCCAGCCTCTCTCCAGTCATCTGGAGCATTGTTTCGGTGTTACTGGGACTCCAAATTTGCTTTCCCAACTATCTCTGAGTCTATTAATTATTAGAGGTTCCTGCTGGTTTAGGATCTTATATAGTTGTGAGAGATAATGTGAGTTTTCCCTTATTAATGTGGCATTGTATTTCTAAAGTTAAATCAAGTTACCCCCTGGATGAGTAGTGGAATGCAGCACTCACAATGTTCCTGCATGAGGGACCACTGTATGCAGGATAGGAGGTACAGTGGCTATGTGCACTGATTGGCTGAAATCGTGTAAGTGA
Source organism: Neoceratodus forsteri (assembly GCA_016271365.2). Classification (NCBI taxonomy): domain Eukaryota; kingdom Metazoa; phylum Chordata; order Ceratodontiformes; family Ceratodontidae; genus Neoceratodus; species Neoceratodus forsteri. The sequence goes on from CM028133.1 coordinate 12,246,732, forward strand.
ATTTATAATGTAATAATGGTGTGATAACTATAATTATGAAATGGGTATTGAAAGTGACGGCTCCTAAATGATTGAGAGCTGCTTTCAGCCAGGCCGTTATTCCAGCATAATGGCTTAGGTGAAAGTAGCTCCTAGCTAAACAGACTCTGCACCTGACCAATACACCTACCTCAACTGTCCACAAAGAGCATAATTGCTTGCCCCTGCACAACACGTACCTCAAACAGCAAGTCTGAGCTCCCCAGACACACACATCCTCCAGTTCTGTTCTCAGCAACTGCTCTCTGGTCCGTTTTTTTTTTTAATCTCTTGACCATAAGCACTACTTCCCTTGATCTCAAGACCACACGCAAAATGGACTGAAAAAGAAAAAACTATTTTTCTAAAATAAAACAAAAACAAAAAACAGACTGGCTCCATTTCCATCAAGTATCCACTGCTCCCTCCACTCTGACCAGCAGCCTGGGTACTTAACAATGGTTCTGTGGCCTTGTCTTCCCCAATACCAAACAATGAATTAGTTATCCAATTGAGACGCAGTCTCTCTCTACTGATACCTACTAGCAGCTTCTCTCCTGGTGTCCTACTAGCATGAGAAGCCACTGCCTGCCCTTCCTTTGCCCTTACTAAACAGCTGCTTATTTGCAGCATTAGCACCACCTGTTGAGAACCTTACACTGACACCTTGCTGCAAGTTGGGACTATTTTGTCTCTGAAACCTTATTTGAAGTAGTACAAACAAAAATTTTTAACTAATATGAATAGCAAAACATAAAAAAACATCAGTTTACTAATAGGGATCCATTTCATAATCTCATAATTTCATAAGGTGCTCCTGGGTGTGTATTATGGTGAGATAATGGCCCTTTTCAGGTGGTGGAAGCACTCGACTTCACCTTGTGCTTCAATCCACCCCAGGTGGGCCATTATCTCACCATAACACATACCCTGTCATGCCTTATTGCTTAAATGACAGATTCCTTTAGTACTGAGAAACAGCAACTGCAAAGAGACATTTGGTAATGGTGTTTGTTGTGAATGCAATGAATGAAGTTGCAGAAGCTATTCGTAGTCTCAGTACGGCAGTGGGCTGCAGGACCAGTAGCTGGAAAAACAGCGTAATCAATAGCTCTGATAACAACCCTGATACTGTGGAGTGGATTGGTGGTGGTGGTGGTGGGGTGGTAGTAGGGTATACTAATGGCAATAACCCAAATTGGCACATGGTGCATTGTGAGGCAAAAGCTTGGTAACACTGAACATAAGTAATGATATAACTCAGTTTAACAAATAACCCCTAAAACACGAGAAAAAGACTGCCTCTTAAACTTAATTTCCAGAAATAGGCATTTGGTCTGCAAAAAGAATGGTACCAAAAAGTTAAAAAAATAGATGTTTAAAAATATTTAATTAATTCGATGAAAATAAGCATAACAAAAAAATACACATCATACCAATTTTTTCTTGAGCAATATGAAAACACATTCCATCTCAGCAAGATACTATTTTTACTCTGTTAAAAGTGCAGAACTGCTAGGCCCAGCAGCAAGGGTCACAAACTTGCCTCACTCTCAATTTCCTTAAATACTGAAATTATCATGACTGGGACATTGACAGGTGCACACATGACACTGTTATTTTCTTAGACTGTGACCTTTAAATTTCAAGATGTTATAAATAATCTTTGCAAAATCTCAACATTTGTTCAGAACTTTGATGGTTGTTTAAGGTGTATGATCTTAGTGGTACCTTGCATCAAATGTGGCAATCCTGATTTTCAAATGCAGAGTACACCAAAATTGGGATGCCTTGGGCCCAATTTTAAAAACGGTCTTACAGCAATACAAGCTGTGTCACTCCAGGGCCATGGCAAACTCCAGGTGTGTCAAAGACCCTGTGCCCAATTTTATAAAAGGGGAGGTCCCTGTGAAAAAAACCCAGGAGTTGCTGCAGCCAGATGCTAGCATCAAGCATTTGGTGCACCTGCAGGAATTGCCACAGGGATCTGGTCCCCCCACCTGGCACAGTACTAGAAGGGTTCTGAGGGTTGAGTGTTGGGGGGGATATGCATGCCAGAAAGGGGCCGGGGGCAGAAGGGGCAGGGTGGGTGCCATAAGCATTGGTGAGACAGCAAGAATAACAGTGAGTGATGTAGCACCCATCGGGGGTGTCATTTGAACAGCCCTACAGGTGATCAATTGGACCACTGCATGGGGGTTGCCAGGGCCAAACAGTGACACTGCCCTAGGTGGGCACAGCCCTGGCAACTGCCCCACAAGTGCATGCTGTAGGACCCTGTACCTGTCAGTTATTCCTGGTGCACAGGGGCAATCCTTCTACCCACACCAGAGCACCCCAATCCCCACCCTTCTCCCAAGAAGACATGGGGCACAAACCCTCCAGTCACCTCCTTGTCCTGTCACTATCTAACTTATGTATACATTGTATTAATATACTAGTGAATAGTGTATATAAAAATAGGGGCATAAAGGGTAGGGAAGTGGACACCAGACCCTTTATCAGGGAAAGAGTCCTGAGTGAGATAAGGAAGCTAAGGGTGGACAAGGTAATGGGTTTGGACTCGGTGTACCCCAGGGTGCTGAAGGAACTCTGGGATGAGTTGACTGCACCCCCACACAGCACTGTTCAACCTATCGCTAGAGACAGAGGATATACCAGGTGACTGGAAGAGAGAGGATGTGGTCCCACTCCACAAAGGTGGTGATAGGAAAGAGGCTGGAAATTAAAGGCTGGTCAGTCTGACTTCAGTAGTGGACAAGGTAATGGAATCACTGATAAAGGAAAGGATAGTTGAGTACCTTGATATGAGTGGCTTGCTGGACCAGGGACAACATGGATTCACCAAAGGGAGGTCCTGCCAGACAAACCTAATAGGGTTTTTAAACTGGGAGACTAAGGTGGAGGACCAAGGTGCAGCAGTGGACATGGCCTGTCTGTACTTCAGAAAGGCCTTTGACACCGTCCCTCATAGAAGACTGATATACAAACTGTGCAGCCTAGGGATGGGTCTTAAAATAGTAAAGTGGTTCAAGAACTGGAGTACAGACAGAAGCCAAAGGGTGGTAGTAAATGGGGAACACTCTGGTGAGGGAGAGGTGCTGAGCAGGGTACCACAGGGGTCAGTGTTAGGGCCGGTCCTCTTCAATGTCTTTATTGGTGACTTTGCGGAGGGGCTGGATGGGAAGGTATGCCTATTCACGGATGACATGGAGATATGCAATAGAATGGACATGCCAGGAGGGGTTGAAATGATGAGGGAGGATCTTAAAAAACTGGAGGAATGATCTGGAGCATGGCAGCTGAGATTCAATTCAAAAAAAGTACAGGATCATGCAAATAGGGCACAAGAACCCAGGGGCAACATATCAACTGGGAGGGGAAGAACTGACAGTCATGAAGCATAAAAGAGACTTGGGAATTACCATCTCCGATGTCCTAAAAGAGGCTAGACAGTGTGACAAGGTGGTGGGAAAAGCTAGCAGAATGCTTGGATGCATAGGAAGTGATATCACCAGTAGAAAGAGGGATGTCATTTTACCCCTGTATGGGACACTGGTGAGACCTCACCTCAAGTACTGTGTCCAATTCTGGAGTCCCCATTTGAGAAAGGATGTAGACAGGGTGGAGACAATGCAGAGGAGGGCAATTAAAATGGTGCAGGGCCTACATGGGAAGACCTATGAGGAAAGACTAAAGGAGTTAATATGTATTTTCTCGAGGTCAGGAGGGAGAGGAGGGACATGATAGAGACATTCAGATACCTCGCTGGTATAAATAGAGTACAGGAAGGGAGCATCATCCAAAGTAATAAATGCCCAAAGACAAGAGGGCACAGTATGAAGCTGGAATGGGGGATGGTTCAAGGGCAATGTGAGAAAGTATTTTTTCACAGAGAGGGTGGTGGATGCTTGGAATAGCCTCCCAGAGGAGGTGGTGGGGGATAAAACAGTCATAGGATTTAAGAATAAGTGGGACAGACACAAGGGTATCCTGGAAGCGACCTCATAATAGGTAGGGATTATAGGGCAGACTAGATGGGCCAAGAGGTCCTTATCTGCTGACAACTTCTATGCATCTACGTATATTACTATAATTGTGAAACATCTCAGAAAAATCACAGAAGCCTGAAAAGGTAGCACTATGGATATTCTTGTCATTAATGTTTAATAATGATGCCGTTGCTTGAACTGGAAAAAAATGAAAACTTATTACGGCTGAAACCAGAGAATCAGTAGAAGATGGATTCACCGATTTCATTACAAGAGCTTCCTAATGAGGATAATCTTTATTCTGGTACTAGGACATTATCCTTTCTTTTCTAAGTCATCTAATTCTTATAGTTTCATTTTAGACAACTACTTTAATTCAGAGAACATTTGAGTTGTATCACCTTATCCAGACAAAATTAACTGTTTGACAGGTGCAGATGACACATAATTTTGACAGGTTCCTCCCCACCCTGCATGTCCCTATTACCCATCCTCCTGAAGCCTCCCCATTCTGGAGCCCCTTCAGTCTATGCTCGGGCATCTGGCTGGGTCTCCACTATTTGTCTACTGGTTTCATTTCCTCCTCTACACCTCCCTCCACCATGGGGCTAGGCTTACACCCACCTTACAGGTATCTCTCCTGATCCATGTATCATTTGGTGTTTCTTTTTGCACGCTGCGTATTGCTGTGGTTTTATTTTGCACTTGTACAAATGTTCCATATTGTACTGTGACAGCACTTCATTTTTGTACCATCTTATATAACAGAATGCTTGTACAAATCACATGTTATTGTGTATTGTAATTCTGCTTCACCTGTTTCCTTTCCCCTGGGTCATATCTGGAAATAAGCCTTACCTCAGTATGCCTCTTTTGGGTTACCAGTTTTCAGATATATAAATAAAGATGAAATCTGTGTTATGAACAGCAGCCATACCAGTCTCCTGCATTTCAAAAACCCAGAAACTGTGCAACATAAAAAACAGGAAAGAGGGAGTTCATGAGAAGGTATGACAATTCAAATTTCTCTTGAGAAGAATCCTGAGAATAATTAAAACTACTGTATTTATTATCTTAAGTTACCATCCAGAGTATCGGACTCACAGTGTGAAACTAGTCGTTATAGTCCTCGTTTGTTAAGTGACCACAACTGAACGTTAATCTCCTGTGATTTAAAGGAACAATATTTTTGTGGAATTGCACATGCCTATGGTAATAATCCTCGTCTTTTTCTGCACATGGGTAACGAAAAGGTCCTGACCCTTTCTTTTACCAGAAAGTGGATGTGATACTTTATTGTTCAATGCCAAATAAAACAACAGATTTGCAGGTCAACTATCCTCCAGAGACCTGAGCTAAATAGCTCACAAAGAACGGAGAGGAGTTTAAAGTTTATTTATTTAACCACAAGAAATTCCAGGTACGTCAGGCTTCTTTGCAAGGAAGTCCTGAAGTAAAGGGGGAAGGGTAATTCAGAGTCAAGATTGGTTTGTGACCATACAGGGAAGGGCTGCAACCCCAAATTTGGCAAAGAGAAAGAGGCAACATGCAAAAAGCTGTGTGTCACCCACATAAATACTGTATAGAAGTAGGAGGAGAAACTAAGGTGCGCTGATGCTGAATTTCGTAAATTTGTTGAATATACTGAAATTTGATGATTTCACCTTTGATTCCCCTGGTCAAACATTTGGACCACTTCTGGAAAACTTCAACCTTTGGCCAGTAATAAATAAAAAAAAAAAACACTCTTGCCTTTCCCAGGGGATATGGACTCATCCTGTGCCCACCCCTTCAATCACCCCAGTCATTTTCCAATCTCCTCCTCCTCTCTTCACAGGCAACTTTTTTATTAAACAAAATTCCTGCTCTTAGCCCTGTGCCAGGGAATAGCTGAGTTTATTTTACAAATCTGACTAGAGGAGCAGGGTATGGTGGAAGTGGTTGGAATTGACTAGGGGAACAAGGAGTGGTTAGGGTGGCATTTTCCCCTATTTGTAGCCTACGAAATAAAAATTCCAAGAACTCCAGGGGCCCGATTCCAAGAGAGCGAGTAGAGACCACTGCATAAAGTTATGGTCAAACCCTTGCAACATGGGAACTGCGCCTTATTCCAAGACAAATGCCAGTTATGACATAGCATAGCCAAATTACACATTGCAAGTTATGGCCACAACACATGATGGAACCCACAATAGTGGGCATAGCGGTTATGCATGTCACAACCCAATGACCATATAACAGTGCGCAAGTCACAGACATGGCGTAGGAGCTACGCATGGGAGAATGATGCCAGGCAGCAGTGCAGAGGCAGCAAGTGTGGCAAAATGGCGCAAACGAAACTTCACTAATGAGGAGACAGATGTCCTCCTCGAGGAACCTGAGTCCTGGGCAGGCCTACTAATGGGTAAGGGTGGGGAATGTGACCAGCTCCGTAAGTGCAAGAAGACATGGGAGGAAGTGGCCAAAAAGGTAAATGTGGTGGCCAACGCAAAGTGTAGCATGCATGACCTACAGAAGTGGGTGAATGACCTCAAACACCATGCAAAGGCAAAGGAGGCCTATAATAGGTGGCAGGAATCGGCCACAGGTGGTGGACCACAACAGGAGAGACCCCTCAGTGCCCATGAGGAGAGGATACTGATGTTCCTGTCCCAGCGCGCAGCATCCATGGGGATGCAGACCTGGACAGATGGCTGCAGGGACAGGCAAGTGGATGACCAGCAGTGCCCCCTGTACATGGGGCAGCACTGCAGGGGTGGGAATGTTGGCATGTGCAGAGGGCATGACATGGTAGGGTAGCACTGATGTACTGTTGTCCACCTCCACAGGCAAAGCAGCAATGGACACAGATGCAGAGGACAGCTGAGGCACAGGCAGCAAGCAGGAGCAGGGCAGGGCACAGCTGACCATACAACAGGCTACCATGACAGACACCCCTGGTGGCACAGACAGGGCACTGCCAGACCCAGACCCAACACCGGTGGTGAGGGAGTAGCAGGGAGCAGGAGGTGGAGGAGGGAGGACTGAACCTTTGTCACTTGTTCCGTGTCGGCAACATACCTGACAACATTGCCCAGGACCTAAACCCAGCCTCTTACAACAGGCAGAAGGCGACCCTGGATGAGGCTTCGCAATCCCTGATGGAGAGCCACACGAACACACCCACAGACTATGCTGGGTTCTGCCAGACCCTCATGACCATGCACATGGAGCAGTCAGAGTTGCTGGGCTGCATCTGACTCAGCATTGACGCACACCACACAGCCATCGAGGAGCACATGGGCAGCCTCATAGGTGCAACAGAAACAGGAACATGCACTACAGAGGCAGCCATGGGGATGCTGGCAGACACCATGGCCCCTCCCATGCCTGTGTCCAGGCACAGACACAGGTTCTCACCCAACTAGCCATGGCCATGGAGGGGTCTGTGGTACAGCAGACCAGGCAGGTGGACATACTGACCACAGCGCTACAATGCGCACCTACTACCAGCCAGTGCGAGTATCACAGATGAGGGACACTATTGCACAGGCGACACACGTGGTGCATCAGCCACAAACACTGACACCACAACCCCCACCAGCAGCAGCAATCCCAGCACCACCACCACCAACACCACCAGCAGCACTACTAGCACCACACCCCCACAATCGCTACCACCATCACCACCTGCAGCACCACCAGCACCACAGCAACCACCACTGCCATCACCAACACCACCTGCACCACAACCCCCACAACCGCCACCACCATCACCACCTACAGCACCACCAGCACCACAGCAACCACCACCGCCATCAACACCACCTGCAGCACCACCAGTGCCACAGCCCCCACAACCGCCACCACCATCACCACCTGCAGCACCAGCAGCACCACAGCAACCATCACCACCATCACCAATGCCATTGCAGAACCACCAGTACTACACCCCCACAATCGCTACCACCATCACCACCTGCAGCACCACCAGCACCACAGCAACCACCACTGCCATCACCAACACCACCTGCAGCACCACCAGCACCACAGCCCCCACAGCCGCCACCACCATCACCACCTGCAGCACCACCAGCACCACAGCAACCACCACCGCCATCACCAACACCACCTGCAGCACCACCAGTGCCACAGCCCCCACAACTGCCACCACAATCACCACCTGCAGCACCAGCAGCACCACAGCAACCATCACCACCATCACTAATGCCATTGCAGCACCACCAGCACCACGGCCCCAACTGCTACCACCATCACCACCTGCAGCACCACCAGCACCACAGCAACCACCACTGCCACCACCAGCACCACTTGCAGCACCACCAGCACCACAGCAACTGCCACCACCACCAACACCACCTGCAGCGCCACCAGCACCTCAGCCCCCACTACTGCCACCACCAACACCACCAGTGGCACCTCCGGTGGCAACATCACCTCTGCCAACATCAACGGCATCTGCCACCATGGACATGGGGCATGCTGCAGTGGCAACCAGCCACAAGACAAGCAGAAGATGGGGTGTGGTGGCACTTGCAGACTCAGCAGGTCAGGGCACAGCACAGGTGGCAATGCATGTTCAGGCTGCGGAGGCTGGCTAACCTCTAACACAGGGATGGGGTACTGTTCCCAGGACCAGCACCTGCCACCACAGGGAGGCAAAGGAGGTGCTGGAAGGGAGTGGTGCCTCAGCCGTGCCACCGGGGCAGGGTGGGCCCAGTGGTGCTGCAAGGGCAACGGAGCTGGTGACACAGGGGACTGCACAAGGTGGTACAGCCATGAAGTGAAAGAGGACATAGCTGCTGCAGCAGCCGGACATGTGACTGTACCACAGTGGGGTGGTGGGTATAACGCAGAGTAGCACTGGGGGAGGGTACTGTTTTGGCATGTGGTGTGTGTGCGGTGTGTGTATGTGAGTGTGCACTGCATGCAGGTGTGTGGGAGATGTTGTACAGCATGAATGGGTTGTGTCTGCTGTAATAAGTCACTGGGTGTGGGTAGTATGTGTGTGGGTTTGCACTATTGTACTGTAGCACTGCACCATACCACAACATTCTGCAGCAAACACTGAGCACTAAACATCTGTGTTGCCTCTGTCATTCCCACTGCTGTGACAGGACATGCCTCATGTAGCATAGAACTGGTGCCAGGGTAGGGTGCATGGCCCATGGCCCATGGCTCACATGCACATCCCAAACGTAGGCCACAGTAGCGATGTACGCTGGATATGCGACTGCAGCACTGGGGCCTGTACTGCAGCACTGTGATGCCATCAATGCAGAAGTGCCTGTCGTGAGCCATAAGTGCTGCCCGCATGGTTGCTTGTCTGAATCACGGTTTGCATATATGCATGCTGCATATCACGCACTGCACCCATAGGCTGCGGTGCATGTACGTGAGCCGTGTGAAAGGTATGTCCATGATGACACAGGCCGCACAGTGCATGCAGCTAACACAGAAGAGGCCTAGCAGCACTGGCAGAGGGCTACAGGGGGGCAAAACATGTGAAGAAAGGCCGTTCTAGGACACCAGCAACAACAGCAGGACAGGGGTAAACATAACTCTCAACTGCTATGAATTACACATAGTGCTACGGATTGCACACTCAAATATACCCTTACTCTGCATGGGTGTACTGATATTCCTAATAATGCTACAGCCGTTACTGGACACACAAACAATTAGACCATTGAACGAAGGTGGCAGAAACATTCCTTATCATTAACTACATGGATCTCACTGTTTTAGACATATTAGTGTTTAGAATAATAAAGTGCTACACATTCTGGCTATCAGCTGTGAGAGCTGAAGGCCACTGCTATGAATTTAATGCTGAGAGGTCAAGAGGTATGGGGGTAAGGTGTGGGCTGGGCAATACCTCCAGCACTGCAACAGGCCTGTGGCAGTGCAATACAGTGACCATGGGGCTGTGGGGGGCTACGCTGTATACAGCAGGTAGGGACTGACAGGGACATGTGCAGCCTGTACCATTAGACCTCACATGGAGATGCACTGCTTGACAGTGACAGAGCACATAACAGGTACCACACACGTGTACCCCAGAACACCCGGGGTAGTGCTGCATGGTGTGGCCACAGAGGTACATCAACAGCTATCATGCCTTGTAGGGTAGCACTGCCAGGGTGACATAGGTGGCCACAGCATGTAGCGGGGGCAGAGGTAGGCATACCCCATAGACATCACAGTGTATGGGGATCCAGGGATGGACCCCAGAATGCAGCTAGTGACCATGCCACTGTACCAGTGGTGCAGCAGCACCCGGCTGTCGTACCGGTGCACAATAGGTATGCATGGGGAGGGTGGGCATGGAGAATGGCCATGACACCTGTGGCCAATATGGCCTACCAGGCTGTGAGCCATCGTGTTGGTGTCATGGGGGCAATGCAAGTGACCCGTCAACACCAATGTGTGAAGGGGATGGGCAGCGACCAGTGACATGTGTTACACAGCATGCACGTCAAGTGCCTCCAGGGTGCATTACATGGTCATGGTGCCTGCAGTACTAGTGTCTGGCTATGCCTCTGCCATGTAGCGGTAGCTTGGACCATACTGGGAGTGGAGCACTGTCAGGTCATGTCTTGTTGTTCATTTTTGTTTGCAGGTCACAGCCGTACAGTGAAGGTCAGGCCAACGGACTGCGGGACAGAGGTACACATGAAACAGGTCATGGCATGCAGGGACTTGTACAGGCTGAGCGGGCGTGCACCCAACTTTTCAGCCGCTGAGATGGCCCAGATGGTCAACATGGTACAGCAGTGGCCCATTACACTGCTGTCCCCAGCTGGCAGGAACCACACCCCCACAAAAAGGGAGAGGGCATGGCAGGCCATAGGGGCGTGCCTCAGAGAGTTTAGTGGCATGTCCTGCACCACAAGACAGCTGCAGCACAGGTGGTAGGACCTGGCGTGCCATGACCTGCTGATCCTACGCTGCATGATGGACATGACTTAGAGGCTCGATAGGGAGAGGAGGACCGGCCATGGTGGTGGTGCAGACGGGTCCTACTACACAGTGCATGTACCCACACATGCAGGCTATACGTGCCGTGGCCAGTGATGGTGTGCAGATTTACCTGTGTCCCCTTTCCCCACAGGTGCAGGACCCAGTGGAGCAAGACAGCAGGGGCAGCCAGTGATGGTGCACAGCCGTGGCCACCCACAGCAGCAGTTGCAGGGCCACCAGAGATCAGGTAAGTGCATGCACAATCTATGTGGTGTACCAGCCATGCCACAGCGGTGGCAGGGGGGCATGTGCCACCTGGCCAGGCACATGTGAGCAGCTGAATACTGGTGTGCCTGGCCCTGCAGCACAGGTGTCACCATGTGCACCTGCTGTGCATGTGGCCGCTGCACACCACCGGTATGCCTGCCACAGTGCACCCTGAGCAGGAACTGTGTGTGTGTGTGTGTGTGTGTGTGTGTGTGTGTGTGTGTGTCTGGCACCTCTTGCATGGTGTGCCATGGCACACATGCATGAGTGCCTGTGCATGAGGCATGTCTCAGTTTGGCAGTGATCAATGCCTGTTCTGCCTTGCAGGTGGGAGGAGCAGCCTTGCCCCAAGGCACTGTGCTCTGCTGAGGGTGATGGTGGAGTAAAAGGCACTGGACACAGAGGAATGCCAGCGCTGCACCCACTGCCATTGGCACATGGTATTGCCATTGCTGGAGATGACATCTGAGGAGGAGGGTGAGAAGGATGTGGCCCAGGATGACCTGGTGGCAGGGGAGGTGGCAGATGCAGGGTGTGCCAGGGACTCTGTGGATGCTGCAACTGGTGCAGCATTGCCACCCACGGAGGGTCCCATGGTGGAGGAGACACTGGGCCATGAGTGACAGCAGGGGCTGTCAGCAGCCCTGCTGCAGGAAGGGCCAGCAGAGGAGGACATGCCCAGAGCACAGGGGCTGGTATCATTGATGCACCCCCACCAAGCCAGAGTGGGCATGCAGCAGTGGAACACCTGTCTGCCAGACATCAGGGACCTCAGGATGGTGCTGGGCAGCAGGGGGCCATTTCACTGTTCCCGGGGCAGCCAGCGGACAGGGACCAGGTGCTTGTACAGCACATCACCACTGTAATGGAGGATGTTGTCCAGCTGCATGCATCCCTCAGTGTGCTGCTGACGGTGCTGCAGGACCAGTAGGCCTGTGCCGCAGTTGACTGTGGCGTGGGGATGTGGTAGGGGCTGGGGGTGGTTATGTACATAGGAGTGTTCTCTGAAGTGAAGGGCGGGGGTTGTGGTGGGTGTTGTTACATGTTGGTTGTTTTCCCATTGTAGTTTTGTACTGTACATATGTTTGTTTATTAAACTGTTTTTGTGCATCCCTGGCTCAGCTTCTCCATCCTTGGCTGCATGTGTGTAAGTGGTTCACTGTGCTCATGAGGTCTCACCTGTTGCAGTGTAGCCCTGTACCAGGTGCATCCCCACCCTGCACATCGCTCATGTGTGCCAGCTGTCCATTGCACAGCATTGAGCACACGCTGGTGAGCACGGCCGCATGGTGTGTGGGGTGGTGAGTGGCGCCATGTGCTTGGTCTGGTTCATGTGCCATCACATGGTGTGTGTCATGCCTGTGTGGTGGTCCTGTGCCAGTACAGCACCCTTCCACCCAGGGGCATGGTGGGCCTTGTGGGTGGCACTGGAGGCACAGAGCAGTGGTGCGACATGCCGCCAAACATCTGGAGGCCTGTGCCACCCGATGCTGTGTCCTCATTGTGGTTGCACTGTTAACATGCATCTGAGGCCATGGTGGGTGCAATGTGCCTGGTGGCGCCATCATCGCTGCAGTATGCCTCTGTCCCATGTGTATCCGTACCCACATGTGCCTACATGTCCATGGTCCATGTGTGCTTTGGTCCTCCGTGCATTGCCTGGGGTGCTTTAACTCAGTCACAGTCACTCCTGCCAGACGCTATATGACACACATGGGTATTGTTCCAGCTCCAGTGCTGCCACGTGCGTCGCATGTCACCTGGCAGGCAGTATCCCATTCCTCTGTGTCTTGTCGATAGTGCCATGGATGCCTTGTTGATGGTCAGGCTGTGTTGCACCATACTGTGTCCCTCGTACTGCTGCACATGAGACCATGGTGGTGGTGGTGGTGGTGGACACATGCTGCATTAGAAGAACTACTGGATCAGCTCCTGTCTTGCACTGTGTCCTGCTGTTGCACCATCATGCTCCTTCACCCTCCAGCAGTGCATCTTCCTCCTGGTCACTGTCGAGCATTGGTACACAGTGTGCCAGGGCAATGCTGTGAAGGATGCAGCAGGTAAGCACCATTCTGAAGGCCATCGCAGGGCTGTACTGGAGCACACCCGGAAGGTGTCAAGGCATCGGAAGTGGGACTTCAGTAGCCCAAAGGTGAGCTCAATGACCCCTCTCATGCTGCTGTGGGCCTCGTTGTATCTCTCCTCAGCCACTATCTGGGGCATCCTCACAGGTGTCATCAGCCATGGCATCTGAGGATATCCACTGTCACCTGTTGGGGGGGGGTTAGTTGCATGTTGCCGTGTGCTGACCTGTCATCATCATCTCACTGTCCTCTGCATGGCATGCACTGCTTCATGCACAAGCACAAGCATGCAGGCACACACTCTCAGTTAAACGCACATCCTTGGCTGTGTCCATGCACTGCATGGGCTTCCCTTTGAATCTGTGTGGCCATCCCAGGCCCCTGTGTGTTGCACAGTGTGTGTGTGTCTTGCCCCTGCCTGCGTCACATGTGTGGCATGTCACGTCTGCATGGCTGTCACCTCTGCCCACTGCAGTGCCTGTCCACCCTGTGCTTCTGTTGTGCCACTGTATCCACTCACACCCACATGCACTGTCTGCCACTCACACACACACTGCCACTTGCAAATCTTTGCAGTTGTCATTCCCCCGGTACATACCTACAAGCCATCCTCCAGTGATGTTCCCTCTCTCAAAGGCATCCTGTAGCCCACAGTTCCTGTAGATGTGGGAGTCTTGGCAGGATCTGGGGTACTTGGCCACCACATCTAGGATGTGACATCCACTGTCACTGACCACTTGGATATTCATTGAGTGGTACCTCTTCCTATTTATGTATGCATCCCCATCCTTGCTTGGGGCCCTGATGGCCACGTGTGTGCAGTCAATGGCACCTAGCACACGGGGGAACTGCATCACATTATAGAACACCTGCTTCTCCTGGCACTGGTGTTGGGCATCCCGTGGGAAGCTGATGTCCTGCATGGTGCCCCGTATGAGGGCCATGAGGAACTTTCTCAGGTGTTTGGACACCGCCAGCTGAGAAATGCCCACTGTGTCCCCTATGGGCATTTGGAAAGTGGCAGTGGTGAGAAAGCACAGTGCTGCACTCACGTGCACCTCCAGTGGCAGTGGGTTGCCACTGTTGCTGATGCTGTGTGGGTTCCCACTCAGGTCCTGGCATAGTTCCCTGGTGCAGCTCTTGCTGAGCCTATAGCATGCTAGGCACTGCTGCTAAGTCAGGTCCTCAAAGGTTTTGCTAGGATTTCTTACTCTCTGCACCGGTGGATTTGGTACCATTGTTGGATGCTGTGGCTCGGTTCCCTGGGTCCTGCCTCTGTGCCTGGCATGCCCGCACTCCTGGTGCTCCACTATCACAATGCCCAGTAGGGCTCCTATTGCTGACGTTGCTGTATGTCTCACTACACTGCTGTCTGCTATCTGACTATGTGGGGGGGGGGTTATATAGCCTGTGCTCTGGTTAGACCGGCTATTCCTTGGTATAACTTATGTCGGCCTCTTCTGGCGTATGTACTTATGCCTCCTGTTCTGGAATAGCATTTCCATCCTGCTAGTGCTTTACACATGTTGCAAGCCGCATTATGCAGTGGTGCAAGCTTTCTTTGGTGTAACTGTGTCGTAACTTGCATTTGGCGTAGCGGTTGTGGGTGGTGGCATAAGTGTTCTTTTGGAATCGCGCATGTCACAAGTCACAGGCGTAATTTGTGATTTGTGCCTCTCGGGACTGTCGTGCTGCATTTACGTCTCACGTTGCCATCTTGGAATCAGGCCCAAGTGTCTTTGGGCAAAGTGTTGAAGCTAAGCCAATTATAGGGGGCTGAATCAGAGCAAACTTAATTTTCCAATTTCCACATTCACTCACTCTTAGAAGAAAAATGCTTTGCAGGGGCCATTATGGAAAATCACTAACAGGATACAACCAGGAACAAAGCCTTGGGTTGCACTTTTTTAACTTTATCAATTTTTATTGCATTTTAGTTGTAACAAACAAGGAAACATAAACTAATGCATATTACATCTTACATTTCTATAAATTATGGTACAACGAATTCATATTATTCTGCCTATTGTATGACATACCAAGCTAAATATACAGACATTCTTAAATATTTGAGTGACCTGGAATAATTAATGACAGTCTGATCATATTTATTAATCGTAGAGTAAGAAGCAATTCCATATTTCATTAAAAATATAACTTTTTCCTTCAGCTACGTAAGTTGACCCTTCATTTTGTGCCATATTCTCTATGTAATCTAACCACTCATGTAATGTTGGTATGGCAGCATCCTTCCACCTGGACAACATGAGCCTTTATAAACCTAAGGTAGCCGAAATAATCTACTTTTGCCTATGCTTCATGAATCATCACACAGTCACCTTGAATTGTTAGAAGTGGATCCAAGTGGAATCCACATTTCAGTTTTTCTTTGCAGACTGAGAATACCTCATTCCATACAAGCCTAATGTGTGGAAAATATCATAGTATGTGGGACAAATTAGTTTGTCATCTTGTTCATTTCCTATATCAGGAAGTCCTGCCGGGGGGAAGTAAATGTACAATATTTTGTATTCAATTAACAGAACTCTAATTTCCTTACTTGCACAACATGCATTGATCCATAATTTATCCCATTTTTCAGGAGGTAACGCTGCCCCCAAGTTAATTTTCCCACTTGATTCTGCCCCCCCCCCATCATGTCAGGTTGGGCAGAGACAATTAACTTATAAATCCTGCCTCCACCTTTACCATTGGCTAAAGTAATTAGCTTAATATATTCTGACAACATGGTTCCTTCAACATTTGAATTAAGGAGCAGCTAAGCAGTATTTCTGATCTGAAAATATTTCCATAGATTCAGGCATCTAATATTAAAACGTACCCTGAGATCAGAAAAAAGTGTAAATGGTGCCATTTTGTTTGTTTATATCTTTCATATAAATTATCCCTTTCTTTTTTTATCCAAACAGAAACTGTGATTGTATATATACATCCAGAATCTGTATACTGTACATTCAAACATACTCTGCACTCAAAGAGTTTTAAGTCTTTTACCCTCATAAATAATAACAGGGTTGTCTCACAAAGGAATCATTTCTAGAGTGAGCATTTGGTTTTTACGTTTTCTTTTGTTTTATTAATTTATGTTTATTAGTTTGTAGTAAACATACAAAACAATAAACAGAGGACTCAGACATGGCAATAGGTACAGAAATACAACAAGTATTGCATTGGAGGAAGTGGAGACTAACATAACATGATAGTCATATGTTCTGGAATAACAGGAATGGGGGACTGTCCATGAAGAAAATATTAACCCTCCTCAATGGCTTTAGGTAGTTACATAGGGGGAACATATAATGGTTGTAATACACAACCAAAAGATTGCTATTTAGACCTGGATAAAGCTGAGGTAGAAATATAAGGTATAAGGAATAAGGACCCATGATGCAAGCTTCCTTCTCTACCCGACTGAAATGTAAGCTTCAAAAACTGTAAAGTGGTACAGTACTTTGATAGCACATTTCATCAGGTTATTACATGGCACCTGTATACAAAAAACTAGCAATACTGTGAGCAGGTGAGCAAAGAAAACAGGTCCAACAGGATCGATATCAACCCAAACTTTGTTGCATAGGGCTGGAAAAAACATGTGGGGTTACCAAAACGGTGAGTGACCAAAAATATGGCCAAACCGCTAGTTGAAAAATGGGACAGTATCACAGAGAAGCATTGCAATCCCCCAAGCCACATACCAGCCCCCATATCACATGATAATACATTACATGCCCCATTTCTAGGGATAAAATGTTGAAACAGGGAATCAACAGCAAATGTTCAGGCAATAGTGGAGCAAAAAAGGAAAGTCCAGACAGTCAATCCCCTTCAGAGTTGGACTGCACACTGTCTTGCTCCATCGACCTGTCTGCAGATGCAGCCTATGTTTTTTTAATCCAATGGCCTGCATCTTGTGGGTAAGTACACTTCCAGAGTTTGCACCCCATAGATGGTGCACAGCCTAGCTGGGAACAAAAAAGAAACCACAGTTCCCACAGCCCTGAGACATTGGTGGGTGGCATCAAAATGCTTCCTCTGTGATGGAGTTTGAAAGGAAAGATCAGGGTAAATCTTCACATCTGATCTTCAATGGGTAGATCACTTGGGCAGCAGTGACAAGGATATCCTGGACCTTGGAGCCTGTAGTGTGCAACAGAACTCTATGGGGTTCAGCTGAGGAATGAAGGCAGACTCTGGGATTAACCCAGTAAGATTTTTGAAGGTCAGGCCAGTCAAACCCCTCCAGAACTGATAACTTTTGTGGGAGCCAGGCTTTAAGATTGTCCAATAAGGAAGTCCCCTCAGTGCCCTCTGTGACACCAATGATATGGACGTTGTCCTATCACACTTCATTTTCAAGGGCCTCCAAGTGGCCCCAAAGTAGTCCATTTTCTTTGGTAAGAATAGTGACCCCATAAGAGCAGAAGTGGTCCACTTATCTGAATCAGCAACAGAGCTGGTACTGTACGTTGTTGAATAACTGAGTCTTGCGATTCTAAGTTTTGCAATGTTTTTTCAATCTTAATGTCCATGGCTCGCATGGACTCCAGCATCGCCTCCACAGTGGCTCCAGAGTTTCAGAAGAGGGACTGAATCCCCCAGAACCAGAGGATTCAGTGGCCTTGGTGGTCTGAGGCTGCTTCCCTTTGAAAGAGCCTGACTGCTGTACTTTGGTATACCCCATGGCACATTTATATTCAAAATGTGCAGGAAACAGTTAGGCAGCTGGAAATGCTGTACAGAATACCAAAAGTCAACTTCAAAAGGCAATTTTATTGAGATAAGACAGTTAGATGTACGAGAGCTCCTGTGAGTGCATCCTGCCTGAAAGTTGTCTCTATAGCACCCTCCCCTCCCCCCACTTTTTACATGTTTTCTAATGAATTTCCTATTAGATATTGCAAACATTATAGAGATTTCTTTTTATTTTCACTGGGCTGGTGAGTACATGTAGTCATATAATCATCTGGGTTTGAGATGGCTGATTTAATAATAAGCCCAAAGTGGCACATTGCCCGTTTGGGTATCTTGGAGCAGAACTGAAGTTTGTTTAAAGGCGAATGCTGCATAAGTCCAACTCTCCCTCTTTCCTTTCCCTGAGTTAACTTTGAAAGACTTAATCTTGTTTTTTTTTTACAATCTCATAAGTAACTTGTAATTATTTTATTAAATTTGCAAAACTAGGACCTATCTTCACACATAAATTATTTACTACATAAGACGTTGGGACACAATATTAGTTTAATATTACTAACTTTGCCCCATAATGATAAATTTAGAAGCTTCCATTTATCTAGGTCTGAGCAAAATTATTTTGTAATATTCATTCCATGTTACTCTTTGTGGCGAGCTACCCAACTGCCAGTCTGCCAGTCCTTACTTGTAGATAAAATTCTGTTACGTATTTTTTCTTATGTAATTCTGTGTATATGTACATACCACAAGAAATGCCAGTGTTAATACAAAGGCACCTAGGGAGAGAGACTAGATTCCTTTTAAAAGTGTTTTGGCCTTCCTTTGACCTGAAGGCCAGTTTGCTTGCCAGGAAACTGACAAGTTATTGTCAAAGGCTTGGGGATAGCTGATCAAAGTGTATTCCCCTACGTTAACTAACCAAGGGAAACAGAGGTAATAAAATCAGCTTGTTTAGTCATAAACCTTACAGGATCTTCCTTGTAACTTAATTGGAGGAAGCCAGTTAAAAGCCCAGGGTGTTTTAGCCAGGGCTTGAGCAACAAATGACCATTATGACAGGATATTTTGAATTTTATCTTATGAGTGTCAGTTGTCTACAGGGGACTTCAAAAGGCTTAAACTCTAAATGTTATGTCCATTTTAATTATATTTCTCAGGATTTTGATATTCTTGGGATTTTGGAAACAGCAGAACAGTGACATCTCCTGGCCAAATGGAGTATTTACTCTGGGGAAACAGACCTGTTTCTTTAGACTGGGATAACTGGTGACACTGCAAGTTACAGAAGGCATTTAAAGCCCCAGCTCAGGGCATTTGGACACACGTTTCATTTGGACTTCGCCTGACACATAAGGAATAAAACTGCTGCCAAGACCAACAAAACTGAAACTTCCATTTATTGTTTGGGACCTCAAGTTATTATGCATGTCGGGTAGACTTTAGCTAACAGTGATAGTGCATTTTCATGTATATTTTTCCATTTTTTTATTTCTGTATTCTGTAACCAAATTAGTGTATTTTTTAGTTGTAAATGTATGATTATTATTTAAGTATTTTAGTAAAACATTTGTTTTTCTAAAGATATCCTGCCTGAGTTAGATTTATAATTTGTGTGTGAATTGTGGGACAGTATTAATAATCTGTGACAAACTGTTATTGCTAAGGGGTTGTCACCATCAGCAACCAAATTGAACAAGGGGCCTGTAGGGGATCTGGAAAGATAGGGAGAATACAAAAGTCTCTGGGAAGAGTCTGCAGGGATTCTGAACCAGGTTGTTGCATGTCCTGTAGGGAGAAGGCCAAATCAGGAACACACTGCTACCCCTGAAGAGAGTGTGGTGCCTGGGCACCCCCCCTTTGTGTAATAACCAAGATGGGTTCATATTTGACTATAAGACTCGAGATTGGTACTGTACCTTTATCCAGAGTTGGGGGAAGTCCTGGGTCCTCATGGCAGAGGTGCAGTCGTGACCTCAGTGAGCAGTCTAAAAGGACAAGAGGAGGGTATTCCTGTTCCCCCATCACAGATTGCACTTGGGGTGGGCACAGTGAGCTCAGTGGACCTGACCCCCAGGAGTGGGTTCATGACACTCTTTTTTCCCACTTAATCTTTTTATTGAAATTTGAGTATATAAGAAAGCACACGTCTTATGCAATAGAAGAATATCCTCCATATGGTTCGTGACACTCTTAACCAGACTGAACATTACAGCTGGTATTTCAATTCCTAGATAGGTTAAGGATTTGTCGGAGCACCTTAAATTGTCACTTTTGGTGCCTGAGGATTGTGTTGTACAGGGGTTGTTAAGTGGAATTACATTGGATTTCCTCCAATTTATTTTTAATCCTGATAAACTAGAAAATTCCTTCATCAGTTCTTTAAAGTGGGATATGGAGTTGACAGGCAAACTAACAGATAGTAGCAGGTCATCACCGAACACCAGCACTTTACTCTTTAACTTACCTATCATATCTGCTCCAGTGAATAAATTCTTATTATTTTTTGCAATCAAAGGTTCCATAGCAAGTACAAAAACACTGGGAGAAAGTGGACAGCTATGCTATGTTCCTCTTAGCAACCAAAAACTACCAGACTTCACATCATTAGTTAACACTGAAGATGAGGAGTTGTTATACAGCATGGTTACCCAACTGTAAAATTGTGTGCCAAACCCAAATTTGTTAAGTACCTTTTGAAGATAAGGGCGCTCTATAGAGTCAAAGGCTTTTTCACTATCAGGTGACAATAGTACTGTCTGAAATAAGTGCCTTTCTGAGAACCAAGGAAAGCCTCATTGGATTATCACGACCTTTCCTTTTATGAATAAAAACAACTGGGTCTTTACTTATCAATTCAGGAGTGATGACCTTGATACAATTGTTTAATATGATAGCTATAATGTCATAGTCACTATTTAATTGTGACATTGGTCCATCATTCTGGCATTCTCTTGGATCTCTACCCTTTTTTGGTAATAAAATAATCAATGCCTCTCTTCACAAGGGAGGTAACTGTCCCTTGTTTTGTGCTTCATTCAACATTGATAGCAAATACAGAGTGACAGTGCTATGTTATAATTTATAAATCTCATTTGGTAGCCCATCTGGTCCAGGCATCTTTCCTGTAGGTAGACTTGCTATGACTATTAAAATTTTAAATTTTGTTACAGGTCTATCTAGTTCTGATACCATCCATCTATGGAGTGTGTGTAGTTCCAAATCTTTAAAGAATGTATCAAAATCTTGTAAACCAAATATGAATTTACTTGAATATAGTGGCTTGTAAAATAATTCAAATCCTTTGTTAATTTCTTCAGTGGTTTTCATCACCTGACCTGTAGAATTCTTGCAAGTAAAAGTCAAATTCCTTGTTGCATTTTCGTCAGTCTGTTTGTCATTAGTTTTAAGGGTTTCTCACACAATTGCCAGTATTTTTGTCTGATTTTGTTAAGGACAAATTCTGCCTAGTTTGATTCTTATTTGTTTATTCCAAATTTTATTTTAGTAGTGCTATATTCAAGCTCATGATTCATTTATTTTTACTGTCTGTGTTCTTTAAGCATGGATTCCAACTTATTGAAAGATACTGGGCCCAATTCCAAAAAGGCATTGTGCAACTCGTGGGTGTATGGGAGTTGCGCCATGCGGCACTATGCCAGGGACACTGTGCCATATTCCAGGGCAAGCGGGGTCCCTGGCACTTACACTCGTGACCTGTGGCAGCCACAGGCTAGCACCAAATGCATGGCGCACTGGGCCTGGGTGCCGCAAGTCACGGCACTCATTGAACCACACCCCCCAGAGTCCCACACCCAGAACACCACTGCATGCAGCAGTGGGCATTGGGGGGCTGGCCAGGTGGCACTGGCATTTGGGGGGCACACTGCAGATCAGACCCATGGGGTCCCTGACCTTTGGGGGGTAGGGGGCATGTCTGGGATGTAGGGGATAACGGGGAGTCAGGCAATGTCCATGCCACAGTGCTATGGAGTGGGCATCCATCTATTGGCATGGACGGATGCCCCTTAGACCATCTCCCTGGTGGTCTTACTTTACTGCACCACTGCAACTTTTGGAATTATGTAAGTGGGTTATGGAAGCCACCATTTTGAAATAAGGCACAGTTGCTGCCATAACCCCACCCTTGCACCATGCCACTGTGGGTTGTGGGCGTAGTGGGTGGCGTAACCCACATTTGGTGCAAATTGCATACAGCATGGTGCAAGGTACCTTTTGGAATTGTAACCTGTGTAAAGCATGATGCAAGTTGTGATTTACACCATGGGGTTTGGCATAAATCACCTTGTGCTATGCTTAACACATCTTGGAATCGGGCCCACTAACTCTTCTTTCCGCTTTTTTTTTACTTGTTTGATGAGTACCCTGTTATTCTCCCCATTATATAATTATACACCACCTAAAGGCTTCCCAAATAGATTACTTACTTAAATCACTAGTGTCATAATGTTTAAAGTAGTTTTGATCAAGGACCATAGTCCAAAATGCATCAAGCATACAATATGTGTGTTATGGAATAAACTTGGACTTTGGAATTCTGGAGCCTCTGTGTTTTCAATTGGTTGATGAGTGCACTTCTTCTAATGAACTGTATCTTTAAAGCAGTAGACAGATTGTGTGCAACCATTTGATAAACTTAGCATCTGCTAAGTAAGCAATGCTACCCAACAGGGTGGGCAGTATTGGGCACTACTGGACCACTCAGGGGCGTAATGAGTCGTGATGCTGCAGGTGGAGGGCCTTGTAACCCCTGTAAGGTCTTGTATTGCCCATACTGCCCACCTTGTAGGGTATTATTGTGTTTAGAAAATGGGCTACATGTGCCATTTTATTATAGGATTACAGAAAAAAAAAACTAAAACAATGCTATAAAAAATGACTAGAATCAAATTGTAGTCATTCGTTGGTAAAGTTGTCCCTCTACTACTGGCATTGGCAGTACAGGGTACAGGGCACTGTTATGTTTCATTCTGTGCTGTTGTATCCCCCCCCCTCAGTATGTCCCCTTCCTTCATTGTTCCTTGATTTGATTCTGCCACCTCCTTGCTCCCAATGTCCCAATTTTTTCACAACCCTGCCAGTAAAAGTGAGAAGGGAGTGCAGTAGAAAGTCAAGATTCAGTTCCTCCACAGAAAGCCATTTGTCACACAGAAACCACTCTTGGTGCCATCACTGGAGTGCTTGATCACCAATTGTGGTAAGTTGAGCACCATACTGGGGGGAGCCAGTGTATGGTAGCAGCCGAGACAAGCAGCAAAAAGAAACGGTTTACGTTGTTTTTCTGTTATGGGCAAGTTGGAGAGCATTGAACAGGAGCTGGGCTGTGTCAGAGTACAGCTGAGCATGTTAATTGCTAGCGCTACTACTTTTAGTTATGAAAGCTGTTTTTTTTGTTAAATGGAACAAAAAAATGATAAACATAATTGACTCTAATAAATTATTGTTATGATTGCTGTTTTCTGTGGTTCTTCATTTATTACTGCACTTCTTTGATAAAGGTCAAATTTTTGGGGACGGCTCCTGCTAAGTGAGGAAAAATACATGGCAGTGAGCCAGTCTGAAAATTTGGTGTGGCACAAGGATATCCTACTTCATGGGGCACCGCAGAGTGGCACTTGTGTTTTACAGAGCTTTGCTGAAAAATAAATGCATGCCTGGGTGGATTTTCCGACAATCAGCATGCATTATTTTTCAAGCCAAATTTCTAATAAGTAGCTTCCATCTAAAGCTTCCATCTAGATGGACCTGTAGGCCCAATTTCAATTGTGGCAGCCACTAGCAAGTGGTTGGATACAACATTTAGATGCATTTTGGGTTCTGATACATTACTGCACAAACCATAGTTCATTACTAAAAGATCTAATCAGCTGTAGGCAGAGTGGACAGCTAAGTAAAAGGTACAATCCTTTCCAGCAGGGTTAAAAAATCTGCAGTAGCAGCCCGGTGGTGCAGAGGGCAGAAGCATCAATGCCTCACTTGCCAGCGTGCCAGTGACTCGGGTTCAGTGATGAGCACTGGGTTGCTCGGGGTTCAGCTGGGGTGAGAAGGATTGAGCATCCCAAAGGAATGCTCTCCTCCTCAGTGGTGGGAAGGAGGGATGTCTACTCCTCTGCGACATCGCCACCTAGGGGACCATAGGTGGTGATATAAGGTTAGAGTAGCAGTTCCAGGAGGGCGGATGCTCCCTGATGGAAGAAAACCCAGGCATGTCTGTGATATGCAGGGGTCCAAGCCTTCATCCTCACAGAGTGTCCATGGGTCAGGAGAAAACAGCAAAAAACACCCCCGACAGCAGGATGTTGCCCTGTGAAGCCTCACAGACTCCACACTGCCTACTGGGCTCAAGGTACCACCAAACTAAGTGTGGCACCAAAGGAGGTTTGAGGGGGTCCTCTGAAGGCCCTGCTACAGGGGGTAATCCGTGGAGGAATTGGTGGCCCCTAGGGTAAGTTCCAGACACAGCAGGTGATAGGGTGGAGGACTGCGTGGGATTGAATGAGGCTGACCTGAGGAGTAAGGGGAAAAAAACAATCAATAGATGTCAACTATACCATTCTCCACACATATTCTTTGTAAATCTTCCCTAGGTTTTCATTTTTTTTGCAGCCTAAAAGTCCTGGTTTGCTCTTGTCTAGAAAGGGGTCCAGTGTTATATTCATATCTCTACATAAAATTATTTCTGAGCCTTTAAGACCATATATTTCAATGGCTAAAGTCCAACAGCAAATGTCTGCAAAATCATGATAGGGGGGTACAAAGAAAAAAAAAGGGAGCCACCACCTATTGAACTATGACTACCAACACCACTCCATGCACTCCTGAGGAAAATTAGAATGGAAAACTCACTTTTTATTTTCCCCCGCAGCTCTAGCAAACAGGCTCTGGTCATCTCTCAGAGGGCTCGGTTCTTCCAAGTGTGCCTCCCCATCCAGCCTCTTACCTTGGGCAGATTTCCCTGACAGATTTCTCAACATTGTGGTGCCGAGTATGGGAAGGCCATCCCCCCTCCCCCAGAGCACAATCCAGAGAGCCTGGGCAACACCAGAGTCAGGAGCACACAGCCAGAGCTTCATGGAGCCTGCTAGATTAATTTTCCATTTTTATCCCTTTCTCCTTGATGATGCTTAGCAGTGTGTACCCATGGAGGTGCGCACATGCTGCAGCCCTGCAGCACTCTCCCTTCTTGGTCACCCTCAATCCTGCACTACCACCTGGCCTCCACCTGGCGGCAGTCATTTGGCAGGAGCAATGAACCACCTACCCTGGGAGAGGAGAGCAGTCCTCCAGACACTTGATCCTCTCCCTCCTTGGCCAACCCCTTAGCACCTGCGCTCACTCCCAGACATGGGTCACTGGCATGGCAGGAGGTACAGTGTCCAGTGCTTCAGTCCTCCATGCCACTGGGCCGTGAAAACTTGCTTCTTGAAAGGCTGATCTGCTCTGTTAATGGAGCGCTGTGCTTCAGGAAACTATTCCAGTTTGACTGTATCAAGTCAAAGTAATGTATACCAAAAAACATTTTATTAAGTACAAAAATAACAAACATACAAAAGTCAGGAAACAATCCAGAGTCACTGACCTCACTCAGCCCAGTGCTTCGGGTCCAAACAACCCTTCCTCAGGGGGTATGGCCACAGAGGAGTGAAGTCACCTTTAACTACCAGTTCCTCATACGTATTCATAAGAATTCAATTACAAGCCCCAGTCACAAATTACAATGTCATAATACAACAAAAGTGACTAGTGCAAGCATAGAAAAGTAACTAGAGAACTAAAAAGCAGATTATACAATGGCAAAGAAAAATCCTGGGCTCCCATTGGTCACTCTGGGACTGGACTCATGATGTTATCCCAGCACAACATCATGGCTTTAGTCCCAGCAAACAAATGTCCACATCAACCAGCATGAAAATTACTCCATGCAGCCTATATAAGTGATCCCTGCTCTGCTGCTCACTTCACCCGCTCACAACCTGCATTACTAGCTCCTGAGTCCCAACTCCTTCACAGCTAAAAGTAAGATACCCCCTCTTAACACTCCCCCAGCACTGACCATTCCCGAAAGAAAACCTCACTTTCTTTTTTTTTTATTTGTCACACAGTGCCGTAGCATCCACTTCACTTTCAATTGCACAGACACAGCGTCACAATGGAGCATGAGGTCAGCCATTGTGTCAGAAAGCAGCAGATAGTGGCTGGTTCTGAAAGTGGCAAACTTCACTAAATTTGGTTGTGTTCATTGTAGCGCCCCTCTCCCAACACCTGATGCAGATGCAGACCCAAAACCTCACCCATCCCAACAGCTGCTCCATGAGTGAACATCACTTACCATTCACAGAAATCAAAAAGTCTCCACAACTTGCACTTTCTTCACAACATGGTTTCTTACGGGGAAAAAAAACTAAACAAGACAAACTCAATTATATCAGAGGAGCAGTAGACCTGGGGGGCAGACTACAACAGAAAAGAAAATGTGTTTCTCTACAAAGAATGGGCAGGGACAGCAAAAAAAAGTAGCTAACTAGCAGTAGCACCACCTGCTGCACAGAATAGAAACTGGACTTTTTTGTTAAAATGTATACCTCCACAAACAAAAAATCAATTAAAAACTTAAACAAAAAAATATTTTTG
Source organism: Neoceratodus forsteri (assembly GCA_016271365.2). Taxonomy (NCBI): domain Eukaryota; kingdom Metazoa; phylum Chordata; order Ceratodontiformes; family Ceratodontidae; genus Neoceratodus; species Neoceratodus forsteri. Next base: position 12,273,418 of record CM028133.1, read on the forward strand.
TATTTTTTTTTTTTATTTTCACAAACGAGCCATTGTATAATAGCAATAATGCACTCCAGGGTGTGTGTTGTGCTGGGATAACATCACTTCCTGGGTGATTGGACACACTCAGCCTGCAGCCTCGTACCCAGTCACCCCAGGTGTGATGTTATTCCAGCACAACACACACCCTGTCATGCATTATTGCTTAATTAACTACCTCTCATTATTAATACCTAAAGGCTGCAAAAATGAGTGCTAAATAGTAAAGGTCTACAATGGTAAATTGCCTAAGGTGCATTTGTTCATTTTTAATTCTTACAGACTGCTAAGATTAGTGCCAATTATTTAAGGATTGCAATGGCAACATGCCTAAGGTGCATTTAATACTTGCTTGCTACAATTAAAACTATTGGAGATGTTATGGAGATATCAGGGGAAAACAGGAGAAAATCATCAGTTCACCTTTACCAACAGATTGTATACCAGCCATCCAACACATGGAAAATAAAAGAAAGACCAAAAGGGGAAAGAAAAGGCATTAAAAAGCAAGACAAAGTCAAGAAGGGCAATAAAGGGATGCTGAGAGAAATAAAGGTCCATGAGCACAGTATTCCTTCAACCATCAGTTGGAATCAGAAAGATCTGAAAAACAGAAACACAAGAGAGAGAGAGAATTCAGTAGAACAATTTAATTGTTAACATGTTTAATGTACTAAATAATAGGAGAAAGTATACAAAATACCCAAGATAATATGAACAAAAGCAAGTGTGGGGGGGTATTAAAAAAACATGGATGTTACTCTCTATTCTTCCTCATTTTCTCTTCTATTACTTTTCTCCTCTTTTTTCTGTTCTCCCACATCTGTTTTTTGTTGCTCTTCTTGTCTTTGTTTCATTTTTCCTTTCAACCCATTGTGTTTGTGTTTTTTGTTGCTCTTCTTGCCTTTGTCTTGCTTTGCTGCTCAACCAAATGTCGTTATGCACAGAGGTCTCTATAAGGACTCATTCAGGGCATACTGGCATATAGCAGGCAGTTATGATGGTAGGTACTGTATACGGAAGGATAGATGTGCCCTTTGTAGTGGGGCAGCAACGGTGTCAGTATCAGGCAGCTGCAGGTCAGACCCTAATGTTGATAGTGATGACTGAAATCTCTGCCTGAGTAGGCAGTGGCAGAGCACAGAGAGACTAAGGACAATCAATGTGGATTCCCAAGAGCAGGAAATGATAGGGGGACAAGAGATGACTAGCCATCCAAAAGATAGAGGGACAGCTTTATTTTACTTATTTATTTAGTTTTTGTTGACCGGGTAAGTGCACTAGACAAATTTTGCCTATTTTCAGGCATGACCTGGGGGAGGGGGATACAGATGAATGCCAACTGACCTTGAACCAGATTAAGCTGTGGTGGTATTTTTTAGCGAATGGGGGGAAATTTGGCCAGGGCACCAGGGAAATTCCCCTACTTGACTGTAGGGGGACATGCTATTGGACACCTTGTCAGTCTCCATCTGAGCTCTGATGGAGAAGGACGTGGAGGATCCTGGAGCATTGGTTGCTCTGCTACAAGTGGAACAGGGTGACACAGAAACCTTTTATGATGCAGAGGTGCGATCAGAGGAAGTTTTGACGAGTACTGAGGGAGCGGTGGTTCTAACATCAAGAACGGATGAGATGGCTCTGAAATTGGGAAAAGCAACACAGCACCAGACTGCAGAGGTATTGTCTGAAAAACAGAAAAGAAAGATGAAATCAGCTTGAAACAGATGGATGAAACAAATAAAGAAATTGAAATGGTACAAAATGAAATGGTGGACTTCAGTAGTCAGGGCAACCAAGTGGCGACTGGTGGGAGTTGTCAAGTGCCAGCCCAGAATATTCAGCCCATGGGTGAGCATAGCAACCTGCTGAGTATACCGGCCCTGAAAGAGCCTGTAGTCTTTCAAACTGAAAAAAGTAATCAGGAGGGGATCACGGTATTCTCCTTTTTGGCTAAAGGACAAGAAAAAACAGCAAAGAAACCTACTGGGTCAACAAAAGTTTGGACATATTCAAAAATGGATTTAAATAAGCCTTGGACAGAGGAGAAGTCTTTGAAGGCTGCAGATTGGGTGTGGTCACCCACCACTAATCAATGGACATCAGGGTTTGCTCCTATTAGAATACCTGGTCTGCGACTCTTGGATTAAAAGACTGTGACTGGAGTGAAAGGTATTCAAGAAACATGATCTACTACTGTGAATTTAACAGAATGTACAAAAAATTACTTTGTTATTGAGACTGAGTTAGAACTAACACAGAACCCTAAATTAAACTTTGAGCAAATGGTTGCTTTGAATAAAACAGGTTCTGGAAGCAGGGATCTGATAAAAGACTTGAGCTCGAAGAAGTCAGTGATGTGGAAAGTCTACCTGAGAATAACGCAGAAGAAGGCCGGCCTGGGGGGGGGAGTGAACAATAGTCATGGACTTATGCTTATTTTTAAAAAAAAAAAAGTGCTACCTGCCAAGCGGCATAATGCAGTGAGGATTGTGTATAAAGGGGGATTGGATTCATTTCCAGATAGGGTGTATGTGGATAGAGTGCTGCTCAAAGATAGCTTAAACCTTAATGCTGCAGAGTTATATGCACTAATCCATGTGTCCGGGGAAAGCTCATTTGATGTCAGTTTTAAAATGCAGAGTGGATTAGAGAATTTTTGGACCAGGTACAATAAAATGAAAAATACACCCTTGTGGTCCCCCTTTGAAATTATTCCACTAACTAGGCCTTCCCAGAAAAATGTCACAATACTATTTAGGAATGAAGGGGTTAGTGTGACAGATTTGGTCTTTTGGCTAATGCAGAAATGCATGGTTATGGGTCACCCCAAAGCTATATTCGACATGGAAAACATCTGGGCTGGGAATTGGAGGGTAAGGGTACTCCTGAAAACCATCAAGGGTACCCTGCAACATTTGCCCAACTCTTTTTTCTTGGGAGGAGATAGAGGAGTCGTATTCTACCCAGGGCAACCCAAAACCTGTTACAAGTGTGGGGGCCCTGGGCATATAAGCAATGCCTGTGATAAAGTTAGATGTTCTCTATGTGGCAGGATAGGCCACACAAATATCCAGTGCTCTAATGAAATACCCTGCAACCTGTGTGGGATGTCAGGTCATTCATATACAAATTGTATGCAGGCAGCACATGCTAAGTCAGGGACTGGGGACTTGGAGGAATAAAGATTACTGGGAGCCGTGGCTCAAAGAGAAAATGTGAAATATGCATTTATGCATATATGCATTAACAGCTAGGTGTAATACTGGCAGCAGTAGTCATGGTGACAGCAGAACACTCAGGACTACTAATGGAAGCAAAGGTTGTGGTGACAGTGGCTGTGCAAGGAGCACAAATAACAGTGCACACTGTTATGGCAGTGGTGGTGTCAACAGTACAAAAAGGATTTGCTCTGGTTGCTGAAATCACGGCACTGGTGGTGGTGGGGAGGAGCACACTGATAGGCGATGTTGCCTCTATGGGGGCAGTTGTGTGAATAGTACTACCACTGGTAGTGGGGGGGGGGGTTCTTGTTCTTGTATAACTGGAGATGTCAGCTGTAAAGCCCTCCTACTTTTATAAAATAATGGTGCTTGTCACCTTACTGTGGAGGATTGTTGGTTTAAAATACCAGATAAACATGATACTTCACCAACAGGTGGAGTGGCATATGACTAGGACCAAACATGCACACTGGGGGGGGGGGGCAAGAGTGGTAAACTGTTGGCATTCCAGTTGAGGAAGCAGCAAGCTGCCTCCCACATTCAGGCCCTTAGAACTGAGAATGCGGAGATAGTTACAGGCCCAAAGCAAATTACTGAATGCATGGCACGTTACTATCAGTTGTATCAATCCCGAATCACCCATGAGAAGGGGCATATTAGGGATCAGCTGAGGGATTTTTGCTCAACAGTTCACATTCCTCAGGTAACAGGAGCTATGAAAAGTGCCTTGGACACCCCTATCACTGAGGCAGAAGTTCATGAAGCCCTGTTTCAGCTGGCTAAGGGCAAAGCTCCAGGGCCTGATGGTATGACCACCGAGCTATATCAACTACCAAGTCCTGAAATCTGTCCCCCTCTACTTGCTGCTTTGCAGGAATCGTACTGGACTGGCTCTCTCCCACCGACGATGTGGGAGGCATTGATTACCTTTATCCCGAAGAAATCTGATGATCCATTAAATTGTGCGAATTACTGCCCTATTTCACTAATTTCTGTAGATACTAAGATTGTAGCTAAGATACTTGCTAAACGGATAATGGAGGTTTTGCCCTCTATCGTGCACCCTTCTCAGGCGGGCTTTACTAAGGGTAGGGCCGTGGCGGATAACATTCGCCTCTTGCTTAACATTAAATGGCTAGCCCTGCAATCCTCTACCCCTATGGCAGCTATGGTAGTTGATTTCTCAAAAGCTTTTGACTCGGTGGAGTGGCCCTACCTGCACGAAGTACTTGATCTATATGGTTTTGGTAATTATTTTAAACAGTGGGTTCATGTCCTGTATAATAAGCCCATGGCTAGGATACTTACTAATAAAGATATATCTATGCCTTTTTCCTTGCAGCGAGGCACACGTCAGGGATGTCCACTATCCCCGTTACTCTTTTTGTTGGCCTTGGACCCACTTATACGGGTACTCCAGGCTAACGAGAGCATTCAGGGAATTCGGGTGGGGGGCCATGAATATCTGTCAATGGCATATGCTGATGACTTACTCCTTACCCTCTCTCGCCCACAAGAGTCCCTCTCCCTGATACTGGAGTCCCTGCAATCGTTTGCTAGTATATCAGGGCTGCATATCAACCAAAAGAAAACCAGTGTTGCCCCCCTGAATGGAGTGTGCACTAAAGAGTGCTTGCAGGGGACGGAACTATCATGGGCTTCTGATAATCTGCATTATTTGGGAATACACATCTCCTTTGCCTGGGGGCATATGAAGTCTAGGAAATTTACCCCTTTAATCACTCAATTGACAATTGAGGTAGCATGCTGAAAGCGTCTAAAGCTGTCCCTTTTAGGGAAGGCAGCAGCACTTCATATGCTTATGTTGCCCTGGGTAGCATACTTGTTAAATAACCTCCCCATAGTGCTGTCAAACAAAGTATTTCAAGCATTAGACAAGCTAATATCAGATTTCCTGTGGGAAGGACGGAAACCTAGATAGGGGGTTAATAAATTACGGACACATTGGTCACGGGGGGGCTCAGGGCTTCCCTGGTTTCGGGGGTATCACTTGTCCTTTCTAGCTGCCCAGGCCACTAAATGGTTTGTTCTAATTGCTGGTAGTTCACTGCCCTGGTTACAGTTAGAGAAAAAAATTTGCCAGTCTTTCCCCCTTAGCACACTCTTAACTAATGCGGTTATTCCCCATGGCAAACTTACCCCAGTCATGGACGACACAAGAAAAGCCTGGTTTCGTCTTATGAAATTGGCTGGGACGTCAAAGCAGTGGGCTATTTTACCTTTTAGGTATTTGAAATTATGGCATAACCCACTCATTAGGGTGGACAACAAATCCCTGTCGTGGGCCTCGTGGGAAGGGAAAGGAATTCATATTGTGCAAGACCTCTATTTACCAAAATCTAGTACCTTAATGTCCTTTGAACAATTGCGTACGCGTTTTCTGTTAAAATCACAGGATTTTTGGAGATACTTGCAACTTTGTAACGCAGTGCAGGCCATTGACTGTTCGAGTAAAGGAGAATTGAAGTGGCATTGGCTGTCTTTGCTACACTTAAAATCTTCTTTTCGTGGGCTAGCGGGTAGGTTTTACAGTACTTGGTCGGAGGCGCAATCGGATCACACGGAGTCCTGCAGATTGGCATGGGGCACTGAAATTGGTAGTCATGTTGGCCCGGAGCCCTGGTCCCGCTGCCTTTGTGCAGTGCATTCCACTTATAAGGATGCTAGAAGCCAATTAATCCAACTTAAGATATTGCTTAGATGGTATAGAACACCTGCTATGTTATTTAAGTGGGGGGTCCTCTCACATGCACGATGTTGGAGATGTGAGCACAGCCCTGTGGACACCTTGCACCTCCTATGGAGATGCCAAACATTAGTCCCTTTCTGGTCTGCAGTAGCAATGGACTGCTCAAGGGTGCTGGGGCAACCTATAGATCTGTCGCACCCTATGCTACTGCTGGGAGACCGGACTCCGTTAGAGTATCTGAGACCACAGCACCAGAACTGGGTCCTGGTAGTTCTGTTGGAGGCTAAACGGCTCCTATTAAGACATTGGCGGCAACCCCTACCTCCACCCATTTCGCTATAGCATGCAGCTATTTTCAGGCTAGCTGTCTTTGAAAAGTTATCTTACGCTGCCAGAGGGCAGTTGTCCGCTTACTTTTCCAAATGGGAGGCCTATCTCAATTCAGCTTTGTGTCAGGCTTCCCCTCCCTCCTGTTACGCTAACCACTATCCTGGGTCTCTGTCAGTGGGATAGGCCTCACCCAAGTAACGTATAAGATCATCCTGGGAGCGGATCCTTACATGCACTCTTGGTGATGATCTCATCTGCTGCTATGCTTTGAAATATGACCAATGATGCTACAAAATGCTAACCATGTTCTAAATATTGTATTGTACAATTAAGCAATTATGCACAACAGGGTATGTGTCATGCTGGGATAACATCACGCCTCAGGTGGATGGCCATGAGGCCGGAGGCCAAGTGCATCCAACACCCAAGAAGTGACATCCCAGCATGACACATGGCCTAGAGTACATTATTGCTATTATACAATGGCTCATTTGTGAAATATAAAAGAAAATTTTAAAGGATTGTTTAAAACTTTATTTTTAGTTAAAAATTCAACGCATAGGTATACTTACTAAAATAATAATGCTCATTCCTGTTTTGGCCAGTAGGCAGTGACCTGAATGTGTCATCTGTCTTTTTGTTCATCCCTTCAGATTTCTGTCCATGTGTCTATCTCTCCCCCATAGAGGTTATGTTTTTTTCTGTGCACTGTCCCATTGTCTTCAGCTGTTCATGTTTATGAGCTATGAGTGCTCCCACTCCTGCCCTTGTGTGAAGTGAGCTTTTCACTTTGCAAGCTGTGACCCCATATCTGAGATATGTTGTTCACGTGTTTAAAACAAGAAGTGTGCTTTCCATGAAGCTGAGAACTTCCTTTTTGTATTTTTGGTGTCAGCAGTTTAAACTTCAGTATATCGTAGGAGTGGCGTGACCGTGAAGCTGGCTTCTGAGCAGGGGACAGTGAAGCCGATCTCATTGATGGCCATGGGCTTCCTTTTCCATTTTAAATTTGCCTCCCAGATGTTAAGCATTGTACTGTACTGTATTGTACTGTTACCGACTGGTACCTTGTGAGGAGGAAAACTAGATGGTGAAGGTGGTTGCATTACTTAGGGCTAAGGAGCCATGGAGGATGTCTGTCCCTTGTAATAGAGAAACTGAATTTCCATGCCAGTTTTTTGCCCAGCAACTGAGCGGCTTTAGTGAACTTTGCAACTAGCGGTTCAATAAAGCCGCTCAAGTCACGCTACAGAAAGTTGTCATGAGAATTTTTTTTCTCTGTAATGGAAAATGTGGCTTTAAAAAATATAATTTTTGACTCACTTTGTTATTACTAGGACACCAGAGAAGGACTGCCTTCAAAGTGACCAGGAATTATTCTAGCGGACTCGGAGCAGGGATCAGTGAAGCTGGCATTGTGGAGTGATTCCATGAACAGTACATGTGGCCATCTATGTGCTGGGAATAGAGCTGTGATATTATACGCTGTGAAATTGTACTGGGATAACATCATTGGTCCAGTCCGGCACTGACCAATCAGAGCCCAGGATTTTTTTCTTGCCATTGTATAATATATATTTTTTACTTGAACCATAATCATGAAACATATTCTTTCCAGTCATGATTTTGTGATGAGCTGAGATATACAGTAATCTCTCTCTCTCTCTCTATATATATATATATATATATATACATATATACACACATATATATGTCTGTCTGTCAGTCTATCTATCTAAATAAAATTGTTGAAAAAGATCAGGAAAATGCTGTCTCCTGATTGGATGAAATACACCACATGCCCATGCATTATCCCACAATGCCCACACACCTGCACTTTTTTCTATTTTTTACCTATCCTAAAAAATGTGGCTATTTGTTATGATAGGTAATCCTTTACAGGGTGTGCTTTCATGCTTTGATAAACAGTGGTGGTAGTTGAACGCATGAGGCCTGTGGCCTTGTGCTTCACAATACACAGCAAGGTGTGTGTATATCAGAGCATGACCACATACTCTGTAAATGATGATCTGCTACATATATAAGGGATATGCAACCCCCCCACTGGAAATATTGTCTATATTTTTTAGTCACATGCCAATTGACCCGATAGCATCATGAGTGGTGAAGCCATGAGTGATGTCATCGGGTCAATTGGCACAAGAACTAAAAATATCGACAATATTTCCAGTAGGGAGATTGCATATTTCATTTTAGCCATACCTTCAAAAAAGTGAAAACAATTAATTTCTTGCCATTTTTTGCAGATTACAAAAAAATCTTAAAGATATCTATAAATGAAACACCACTCACTTTGTAAATATGTTTGTCCTGATCAACTTTTCTGCTCAAAGTACCGTGCTATCAGTTTTCATGCTAAAAGTTATATGCATTTGTTTGTTGCAAAAAGTAAAAAAAAATCTGCTGTTTTTTATTAATTAAAAAAACTAAATGGTATCTATGAATGAAACACCATTCATTTTGCAGATATTTTTGTGCTGAGCAAATTTTGTGCTCACAGTACCTTGCTATCATTTTTCATTTTAAAGTTATTCACATTTGTTTGTTGCAAAAAGTGAAAAAAAATTTAATTTTCTGCTGCTTTGTTTTATTAATAATAAAAAAACTAAAAGGCATCTATAAATGAAACACCACTCATTCTGTAGATATTTTTGTGCTCAACAAATGTGCTTGCAGTGTCATGCTATCATATTTTTGTTTTAAAGTTATTCATATTTGTTTGTTGAAAAAATTGATTTTGTTGTTGTATTTTTTGCTAATTATATAAAAAAATGAGTTGTCCATAAATGAAACACCACTCATTTTCTAGATATGTTTGTGCTAAACAACTTTCATGCTCATAGTACCATGCTATCATTTTTCATTCTAAAGTTATTAACATTTGAATATGGTTAGTACTGCTACTGAGTCTGAATATGGAAATTAGTTCCAAATGAGCCAGTCACTACCTACAGTAGTAGCCACAGACACTGCCAGCTATTTCCCCAAATTTCTGTGATATTTCCAGAAATATCTCATGCTTTCTTCATTTCCACAATAGGGGCAGCAGAGAGAAACTCTTTAGAAATTTTGCAAAATATCTGGAAATAGCTGGCAATGTCTGTGACTACTACTGTACTGTATGGACTGAGTTATCTACAGTGAGGATAGGTCTGGTGTTCTCACTGCAGGTTTGATCACCCTGAGAATATCAAAAATAGCTGCCTTTTATTATCCTCACAGGTATGGCATAAATAAAAGGGATATGTGAGGGGTGATAGTGTGATATATGATTTATTTAGTGCAGTTCCCATTGACCTCAAGTAACGTCACAAGTGGTGAAACCACAAGTGATGGTTATGAGAGGTCAATGGGAACTGCACTGAATAAATCATATATCACACTGTCACCCCCCCACACACATGTTTGATTTATGCAATAGCGGCGGACATAAATTAGAGGGTGGTAGTGTGTTTTACAGTGGCATAAGTTTTAATTTTATATGCTTGTGCTGAACTATTTTGTGTTTCAATGGTTTTCGTTGGTGTTGTGTCTGTGGTTAGGTTTTTTGTCGATGGAGTTTTGTAGTATTTTTTGATTGGTTGCTTTGTTTTGATGGATGTGGGTTTAGTTAGTTTTCATTGGTTGGAGGGTGTGGTTTTGTGCTGTTTTAGTGAGTTCCGATTGGTTGGTGGGCATGGTTTTCATTGGTGGTGTAGTTTTTATTGTGGAGCACGTCATTGATGGAGGCGGATGTGCTGTGTGTGGTTCGTGGAGATGTAGTGGTAGTGGCAGGTTAGTGTACCGAGGAAGAGAAGCTGGAGGTGGCATGGGAGTGTTCATAGAAGTCGGTGTTGGAGGCCTACTGGATGGTAGCATTCGGGTTCCAGCGCTGGTGGAGTTACTAGTACGGGAAGTTTGTAATGGAGAAGTGGTGTGTTAGACTTGTACAACAGGACGTTGTCTGGAGTCTTTCATGTGAATTACTTCTATTTTTGATGCTTTCTTGGGGGGGATTGTGGACTTTTTTGTGGATGCGCAGGAGTCTTTCATTTTGGAATAATGGCACCAAAGAGCCGCATCGTGTGGATGACATGTTTGGGGAGCACTCATTTTTTCCCCGTTTATTTATTTATTTTATGAATGTGGGTGTAATTTGCATTGTTGGTGAAGTTTAGTATGTGGATTTCGAGCCAGAGGACTGCATTCTGTTCTGGATTTAGTCTTTGAAGAGCTGGAAGATATGGGTATTTTGTGATGGTGTGGAACATTGGTAACATTTTTTTTGTGGGGTGTATATTGGATGTTGTGGAAGGAACATATAGAAGGAATGTGCACTTTTTTGATCTTTATTGAAATTGTATTGAAAAGGGTTTATTTTTTTTTAAACAGAGATGCACATTTTTATTTGATTTTAAAGCTTGTAGTAAACAGTACAGATTATATAGAAGTTACATAGACTTATGATAAATGCAATTGGGCAAGTGGTAACTTTATTTTTAGACAGTACAGTTGCAACAGTTAAAGTGTAGGAAATAACTTTTTATTACTTAAACTTATAATAAATGCAATTGACGCAGTGGTAAGTTTATTTTTAGGCAGTATAATTGCAACAGTTAAAGTGCAGGAAACAACCTTTTATTGGAGAATGCAGTAGTTAAAGCAAACAACATTGAAAGCTAGTAAAAGTGCTGTTTGAGAGAAACTTACATACACTAACTATGGTAGCAGTTTTATTTTTGTCTAGGTGACTTTTAATATGTAACTATGACCACCATGCATGTTTTCACTTTTGGTCTTTTAAAGTCGTGATGTCCATGGTACAGTTGTTATGCTGAGGCCACCTGGTTGTGCATTTTCTTTTTGTGGTGGTAAATGATGACATGTTTGTACCTTGATGCCTTTGTTAAATCTTCTTGTTTTTGTAGCTTTTCAATGCTGTGATCTGTTGAAGCTGAAAAAGAGACAGAAAATAATTACTGCATTTTGAGAATGAGTGTTTTTGAATGTTATGGGGTGGGGGTGGTTGGGAGATGCATCTGATTTATAGATATGATTGTTGTGGTAAAGGTGGAAAGAAGATATTTTTTGCTGATTTTAGTGGGTATAAAAAAAGGGAGTGAGAAAGATAGGAAGAAAGAAAGAATAAAATACTCACCTTAGTAATGTTGTTTCTTCTAATGGAGTCTTGCTGTATTCTAACATATGCAGTTAGGTCCTGCCTTTCAACTGCCCCAGAGAACAAAAAGTTAAACGTTCCATGGCCAGCATGGAATATTCACCGCGAGCTTGGTTGAAGCCCCTGTCTGCTGTTGTTTAAACTCCAACCATCAGATCTTTACAAGCAATGCTCACAAGAAGTTCTGTGTGGAAACTGTAAAACTCAAAACTAGCCAACTGGCAACTATATCTATATAAAAGTTTTTTTTGGTTTCAGAGCAAAAACTCAAGTCAGGAAACCCAAAAAACAAAACACATCCCAAAACACAGCACTCACCCAAAATAAAGGAGGGGGAAAAGGGACACCCCTAGGGTGCCAACACTGCTCCTGCCCAGCCACATCCCAAAAACTAGGTTCTGACAGGGGAGGCAGGGGGAGGTCAGAATACAGCAAGACTCCATTAGAAGAAACAACATTACTAAGATGAGTAATTTTTTTCTTCAAACAACATGAAGTCTTGCTGTATTCTGACATATGCAGACTACCAAGCAGTACATCCATGGAGCAGGGACAGAACCTACTTTGGAAACAGGCTCTAAAGTACTGCTGTGCCAAACTGAGCATCACTACTAGCCTGCATATCCAGAGAGTAATGCTTGGTGAATGTATGGACTGTTTTCCAGGTGGCTGCTTGACATATCTCTAAGATAGGAATATCCCTGGCAGCAGCCAGGGAAGCAGCTGTACCTCTAGTTGAATGACCCCTCAGGCCTGAGGGTAGAGTTCTACCCAGTTTTTCATAGCAGAATTGTATACAAGAAACAATCCACCTGGCAATAGATCTCTTAGTGGCAGGTTTGCCCTTACCAACCTCTCCATATGTGAGAAACAACTGGAGGGAGTCAAACCTGTGACCCTTGGTGCACTCTATGTAGTAGCTGAGGGCCCTTTTAACATCTAAGCTGTGCAGTCTCCTCTCTCTAGAGGAGGAATGGTCAGTGAAGAAAACAGGGAGTGACATAGACTAACTGAGGTGGAAATCTGAAACCACTTTAGGCAAAAACTTCCTGTTAGTTCTTAGGACCACTTTATCTCTCTGAAAAGAGATGAAATCAGGTTCCACTGACAAGACTTGCAATTCACTGATACACCTGGCAGAGGTAATGGCCACCAAAAACGGTTTTCCAAGTCAAGTACTTAAGGTATGCAGAGGACAAAGGCTCTAAAGGGGGGTTGCATAAGCTGAGCAATGCAAACATTAAGGTGCCAAGCAGGAGCAGGGTCCCTAAAGGGGGGATTGGTGTGCAGCAATCACTTGAAGAACTTACAAAACACAGGATGAGCTGACAGAGGGGAAGGCTTGCCTACTGACAGGAAAGCAGAAACAGCTGCCAAATGCACTTTAAGTGTAGCTGGCCTAAGGCCTAGGCCATTGAGATGGACCATATAGTCCAGAACCGTAGGCAACCCAGCAGAATCTGGAGAAATATTCTTCTTAGAACACCAAATAGTGAACCTTTTCCATTTGGAGTTGTAAGTCTTTCTGGTGGAAGGCTTTAGAGAAGCCTTAAGGATATCCAGAACCCTTGGGAAAGATGCAGGTCAGCAAACTCTAACTCTTCAAGAGCCATGCCTTGAGATTGAGAGACCGAAGGTTCGGGTACCAAATCATCCCCTGAGAGGATGTCAACAGGTTGTAATTCCTGGGAAGAGACAGGGGAAGGTTATCTTGACTAATACTTTGAACAGAAGAGGGAAGGGGGGAAAAGCATACAGAAATTTCCCTTCCCAATTCAGGATCAGAGCATCCAGGGGGACTGAGCCCAAGACTGGAGATCTGCAACAAAAGACAGGAAGTTGGTGATTGTCTGGGGCTGCAAAAAGATCTATCTGTGGAGTGCCCCATCTCAAGAAAATCACTTTCAAAACTAGGGGATCTAGGGTCCATTCGTGATGGCCCTGGGATATTTTGCTCAGAGCATCTGCTAGAACATTGTCCTTCCATGGGTGGTGAACTGCTATCAGAGAAGTTTGCAGGGAATAGGCCAGGGACCACAACTTCATTGCTTCTGTGCACAAGGCCATAGACCGAGTGCCTCCCTGCTTGTTGATGTACCACATGGTGGTGGTGTTGTCTGTTCTGACCTGGACCACCTTGTTCTGTACAGATCTGGAAAAGTCTTGCAATGCCAGAAACACTGCTCTGGGTTCCAAACGCTTGATGTGAAGCAGAGATTCCTGAGGTGACCACAGCCCTTGGGTGGTAAGATCCCCCAGATGGGCTCCCCAGCCCAGCAGGGAAGCATCTGTGGTTAGTATCACTGAATGAGACTGAGTGACAAAAGGAACTCCTTGTCTCAAATTGTCCTGATCCTGCCACCATTGCAAGGCCTAGATCAGGGTTCAAGTCACTGGAACTAGTTTGGTAAGGGAATTCTTTCTTTGGGACCAGAAGGCTTTTAAGTGGAACTGAATGTCCCTCATCTGGAATCTTGCTCCCTGGACCACTGCTGTGGAAGCTGCCATGTGGCCCAGAAGCTGAAGGAAATGCCTTGCTGGTTGAGGCATCTGTAGGGTGAATGAAGAGGCCAGTTCCATAAGGGTCCTTGCCCTGTTTAGGGGAAGGAAGGCTCTTGCCCTTATTGTATCCAGCTCCACCCCAAATGAAGGTGAGGAGCTGTACTGGTTCGAGAACTGACTTTGGAAGGTTGAGAAGGAATCTTAAGGAAGTGAGCACTTGCTGAGTTATTTGCAAATGTGACTTGACTTGTTCTGGAGACTGATCTACTATGAGCCAGTCGTCCAAGTATGGGAAGATGGAGATCTTTTTTCTCCTTAGGAAAGCAACCACTACTGCCAGGCACTTTGTGAAAACCCTTGGGGCTGACATTAGGCCAAAGGGCATTGCTCTGAATTGACAGTGGCCTGAGGGCAACTCGAACCTGAGGTACTTTCTGTGGAGCACCTGATGGGAATGTGAAAATAGGCATTTTTGAGGTCCAAGGAGGCTAGCCAGTCCCCTGGCCTTAGAGAGGGAAGGATTATTGACAGAGTCACCATTTTGAACTTTGGTTTTAAAAGGTGTTTGTTCAGATATCTTAGGTCCAGGATGGACCACCATCCTCCCATCTTTTTGGGGGTTAGGAAGTACCTCGAGTACAATACTTTGCCCTTGTGTAGGGTGGGAACCCTCTGTATAGGTCTGAGAGCTAGGAGGGAAGAAACCTCTGCCTCTAAGGCAAGGGTCTCTGATGGAGTTGCAGGTGGAAAAGATCTGATTCTCATCTTAGGAAATTTTTTGAAGCTGAGAACCAGTCCCTGGCTTACTACTTCCAGGACCCACTTGTCTGATGTCAGAGACTTCCAGTCCTGGAAGAAGTAAGCCAGCCTGCCCTAACTGGTATTGGAGAATCGGCCCGGGCAGCCCCATCAGGGTGTCTGCTTGGCAGGGGCTTTAGGCTGAGGGGTGGATGCAGGCCTGCTCATCCCCCATCTGCCTCTCCCTCTAAAGAACCCCCTTTGAGAATAAGAAGAGGAGGCCTGAGCTTGGTAAAAGGCCTTTGGAAAGGCCTTCCCCTGCCCCTGGACTGCTGCCTTTGAGGAGTAGCTTGCCTTTCTTTGGCCTGAGCACTCCTGTAAGTGGTCCTGTACTCGTCCATCTTTTTCATGTACTTCTCTGTCTGCTCCCCAAACAGAGAATTACCAATAACAGGGAAATCCATAGCCTTAGCCTGGGTATCCTGTGATAGGCTAGTACATCTGAGCCAAGCCATCCTCCAAAGAGCCACAGATGTAGCCATGACTCTGGATGAAACATCATTGGAGTCCACAGCAACATGAAATTGCACTTTAGATGCCTCAATCCCATCTGCAGCCACCTGCTCCAGCTCCTTGGCAAGCTGGTCAGGGGCCTGTTTAGCCAGAGTCAGCACAGTGTCCCACCTGGACTTCTGGTATCTAGCTGTGTAGGCCATAAGTTAGTCTGCCTGAGTCCTAAAGATGCTGCCATGTACTGTTTCTTTGCCATGGCATCAATCCTCCTGGAGTCCTTATCTGGGGGTGTGATGCCAAGGGGATATTTGCCTTATCATAGGCAGCAGCCTGAACTACCCCAACATGGCTGCATTACTGAGAAAGGAACTCCATGTCTGAGTCTGAAAGAGTATACCTCTTGTCCATTCTTCTGTCCACAGGAGGTATGGAATTAGGAGTCTTAAGAATTTTATGTGTCTGTTTCCCAAAGGATTTGTGTAGGGGAATAGACAGTCTCCTGGACTCTGGGATGTCCATCATTTCAACAAAATCAGGTTTCTCCTGATCCTCTACTGCTTCTTCCATAGGAAGCTGGAGGGTTTCAGCCATTATTTTGTAAAACATAAAGTGAGAAGGGGACTCAGAAAGCCTAGGAGGAGAAACACCTGAAGGTCTGTCTTGGGAGATGGTCAATAGGCACATCCAGACTTGCATAAGCACCATCATCATCCTCATACTCTCCCTCCTCCTCATCTGGTTCGTAAAATTCTTCCTAGGTGTAATCTGGAACTGGGGGAACCGACCGAACTGAGCCCCTGCCAGATGGTGCCGGTTCGGCCGGAACCAAAGTAAGTGATTGCACTATTCTTATCACCTTGGCTATCTCATCGGTGGTCGAAGTATGAATTTCTGGGTCCGAACCAGATGATTTATCTTTTCTTTTTCTTTTTACTGGAACCAACTCCTCAGAATTGGCTTTCCTTTTGCCCAAAGAAGTATCGCCCTGGACAGAGGGCACTCCTTCTGGTTTGGTTGGAACCGAACCGGGCTGGCCATTTGGGTCAGTGGACTTCTCGGCTTCCCTTTCCTTCAGTCTACCTAATCTCTTTTCCAGGGTAGATTTGGGAAAATTCTTACAAATTTGGCAGTCTGAATCGAGGTGGTCAAACCCCAGACAATAAACACAGGTGGTGTGGGGATCAGACTTAGCAAAGACTTCCTCACACACACACACACACACTGCAGTGTTGAAACCCAGTAGGACCGTTTTTTTTTCTTTGGTTTCTCAGACGTGGCCAGTTCTAATTAAAACTTACCCTTTTTTCAGCAATCTGCCAGGCAAGACTCCCCTACCGGTTCCTGACCGTGTCATGGGTCTTGGAAAAAATGTAATAAAAATCCAGTTTTTTTAGAACCGATACGGACCGGTTACCACACTCTAAGTAAATACACAAACTTTTTTAACGGAAACTGATCAGTTTAGCTGAACTGATCCACAATTTACAAGTTCCACACAGAAACTATGTAGAAAACCTATCTAGTACTCATGGTACCACAGACAGAGACTTAAACTGACAGATCAGTAGCAGCAATTCGGTAGAAACCGAGTGAAAAAACAACACTTTAACTGACTTTTTTGAACTGAGCAAAGGAGAAATCTCTGGAGCGACTGTTCAGTGAGGCGGAGTAAAGAATCAGATGGTTGGAGTTTAAATAACAACAGACAGGGGCTTCAACCGAGCTCACTGTGAACATTCCTTGCTGGCCATGGAAAGTTTAGCTCTTTGTTCTCCTGGGCAGTTGAAAGGCAGGACCTAACTGCGTATGTCAGAATACAGCAAGACTTCATGTTGTTTGAAAAATATAATTATTTTTCTGTAGATTTTTTTGGACTGAAGATAGAATTCTGTAAGGTGTATTAGAAATAATTCATGTTCATATTGTGTGTTGTGTAGGAATATGTTTAGATAATGTATTTTAAGGTAAATGAATCAATCTTTGCCTGTTAGAGTATTTAGGGATTCAAAAAAAAAAGAAGAATATGTTATTTAAGGTGAAAGAATCAATCTTGCTGGAGGATGTGGGAAAAGTAAATGAATCAGTCTTTGCCTGTCAGGGTATTTAGGATAGTAAAAGAAAAAGTTGTTAATTAAGATGAAAGAATTAATATTGTAGCTTATGTCGGCAAGGTAAATGAATCAATTTTTGCCTGTTAGGGTGTAATGGAAAAGAAAACCAAAACAGATGGTAATTAAAGTGAAAGATTCGATCTTGCCATAGTGGGTTGTTTTAGGAGTGCAATATATATGTTTTAGAGTGATACAGCATTACTGTTTATGATGTTTTTGTGGTTTAGGACTTGATGTAAATAAGTTAGTTTGTAAGAATGAATAGTTCATGGGAGGCATTTTTTTGGTATGGGCATAAAAAAAGAGTTATGTAATGATGTAATGTTACATCTTAATATTCATTTACTTGTCTCAGAGGTTGAAATTAGGAGCAGCTTAGTAGCTACAGCTACCAATTTTTTTTTGTTTGGGCTTCTTAAATTTTATTTGAAGTAGCCTAGTTGGTAGTAGTAGATAACTTGATAGTTTAATAAGTATTTTGAGTGGGGTAAATGAAATGTTTCTCAGTGTGGCAGATTAATGTGTTAGGTTTGTTTGCATTGGCTGCATATTTTAATACCGACTTCTGTAGTTTTATGTAACAGCTGCACGTAATAGTATTACTTACCTAATCTGTGTCACTATCAGATGAGAGCACTTGTGGTATTTTTCTTTTATAGTTATCATATGTTTCCTGTAGAGAACAGAATAGAATATTTAGTAGTGTATGTGTTATTGTTTTTTTTTTTTTACATTTGAAGTGTGTGTGTTGTTACAGTGATTTTTAGAAGAAGGGTGGTGGTTTGGTAAGTGTTTTATTAGTGTGTGTATGTGTGTGCGTGCCTGTGTATGTGTGTGTGTGTGTGTGTGTGTGTGTGTGTGCGTGCGTGTTAGGGTGGATGTGACTGTGTTAGTTAAGGAAATAATGTTTTTCATGTGTTGGGTAGAGTGCTATGTTAAGAAAAGATGTTAAAAGGAAAAAATGATATATTTATTTATTGTTTGGGGGGTCTTACCTTGTACTATGTTGAATGTGATGGATTTTGCAGTGATGGTAGGCCTGTTGAAGCAGGAGCCCAGTATTTCAGAGTACTTGCTTGACATAGTAAAGAGTTGTTGGGTTGGTTGTTGTGATGTAAAATGTGTCTGTTCTGAACTGAGTAAGGTAGACATTTTTCTCTGCTGCTTTTAATTTATTCTGGCATAGCCATTCACACTCTGCAATTGTTTGTGCCCTGATATTTGAATAATGTCTATTGGAGGCAGTCCAGAGTCTGTTAATTTTTGCATTAAATGTTTTCTGACAGAGTGATTGGTGAGACGTTCGTTGGTTGTAATGGATGATTTTCAATCATTGTTTTAACTATTTTTGCTAGTTTATTTACTCCTACCAGCTGATTTTTAAACCAGTAGCTTTCTATATTTCCTGTAGCGTGGTAGTTGGTTCCTAAGAAAAACAGTGCATCTGGTGTGATAGATTGTGGTGGTCTTGCTCTGGAGTATATTAAGTAGTTTTGGACAGGCATTTATTTGGGTATTCAAGTAGCTTGTAGACTCTTGGTTTAACTTTTCTGCATTCTTTCTGGTTGGTGCCTGTTCTTGTTTTTGTTTGCCTTTCTTGGGTGAACTCCAGATATAGTTTTCCTTCTTCCTCTTTGTTTAATGTAATATCTCCCCATTTCATTTGTCTCATTTCAGTGTTTCCTCATACTCCAAAGCATAGACTTGTTGTCAACTACATAGTGTTTATTAAAGAGTCGGCATAGTGTGGCCCTAGTAGTCCTTCCTCAAATTAGGTGTTAATTATAGTATCTGATATTTCGTCAGCTGCATTAGGTTTGCAGCTCTTTCCTTCACCTTTTACATTTTTTTGTCTGCTTTGGAAAACTTGATGTGCTTTTTCAAACATTGGGGAGGTGGAAAGCAAGTGTATGTAGCTTTTATTTTTTAAAAAGCTTTCCTGGCTTTGAAAGGTAGAGCGTAGAGTTAGGGGTTAGTACAGCGTGCCATCCTTTTTTTTTTTTTTGCAGTTTATGAAATAATGGCAAAGATATTGGTTTAGCTCAGCTGGGTATTTGATGCAGTGGGATAGTGACAGTGAAGCTTTCAGCTATGTACCTTGAAAACATGCTGATGTCAGTCTGTGTTTTTTTTGCAGCGTTGATATTTTTTGCTCTGTCTATGAAACTTTATATTTCTTCCATGTCTATGGGATTTTGCAGTGTTGTATTTGTTGTTATAGATGTGGTCTCTGTTGTAGACAGGGTGTAGTTTCTGGCAGGCATTGTGGCTGTAGAAGTGGCATTGAGATATTCTGGTTCTTCAAGATGGTATGTGTAATTTTCCAGTTGAGTCATTATCTGACTTATTTCAATTTCAAAAGCTGGATTTTCATTTAAGAATGCCATGGTTTTTGTAATACTGTATTTTAATTTTGGAACTGTACAATGAAAATAATGAAATGTTGGTATGTCTTTTCTTAAGACTCCTCGACTGTGCGAACATTTGTCACGAGCATTAGCGGGTGGCTAGGGCATCAGAAGTTGTGCAAAACTGCTCGTGGGAAGCTGTGGTCATGAAACAATAACTCAGGTGTGGCGGAGTGATGCTATTAATATGTTGTTCTTTTTTAAGTTACTGAAAGTAGTACAGCACTGTGTGGATAAATAGGAACTGTGTAAATAAATGAAATTTATCCATACAGTTAGTTAGATAAACAAATTTATCACACTGAATTTATGTCCACCACCATTGTATAAATAGGGGATACATGATGGGCGTGAGTGGAATATGGCAAATATCTAAATGTGTGAGCAGTGATCCTGAGATACCTCAAGAGTGGTGGGCATAGCGTAACCATGAGTGATGGTTCCCAAGGTCACTGTTCAAGAGTTTAGATATTTGCTATATTCCACTCCTGCCCATTATGTGTTTGATTTATGTAATAGAGCTGGAGTGTATATTTTGTTGCTGTGTTGTGCTGCAAAAGATGAAATGTACAGTTTGCATGGTGCTGTTTTTTTACTTGTTGCTATGCGTGAGTGTGCTGTGGTTTTGTGAATGGCTTCAGTTTCGGTTTATGAATAAGTGGTGGTTATAATAAAATTTCATTGGTTGTTGCTATGAATGGGATTTTGTATGGTGATGTGATTGGTTGGTTGCAGTTTGCATCTTGCTAGTGTATGCTGTGATTGGGTAATTTGTTGTTATGGGTGGGGATTCTGGGTGGTGAATAATTAGCATTTCCTGGTTGGAAAATGTTTTTTATTGTATAGTTATGTATTTATAGGGGTGAATATAACTTTATTTAATTTTTTTGTCGGGGTACTGCTGTGGTGATTTATTGTGTGCTTCATGCTTGTTTTACATATTTCTAGTTAACTGCACCAGACTGTCTGTCAACATCTTTGCTGCTGTTCTTATTCAGTGTGTATTCATCATTCAGTTAATGGCAGCAAATTGCTTTAATTCATGGGTTCATATTATTGGACTTAGGAGGTGAACAGAGAATGATTTGGAGGTAACTGTATGACAAAATATTTCCTTTGTGGTGCTGTCAGTCCGAATCACTGTCAGAAGAAAATAACTCATGCTCTCTTACGAAGTGCGTTGTTGTATAGGTGACCAGTAAGAGAAATAAATGCGAGACATGAAAGTGTGCATTTTGCTAACAACATATGTTTGGATAGGAAAGGGAGATCCATTTCTTACTTATGTGGAGTCAGCACTGTTATGGTGGTTTTGTGGATAGAGTGCTGGCTTACAGGGGAGAAGCAGAGCTGACATATTCACTGTGTGAATAAATGATGAGTGGCATATCTACTATGTGTATAAATGTCAGATGTTACATTTATACACATAGTAGATACATCCTCGGGTCATCTATTCCACTTGGGTGAGAATATATGTTTTTATTGCAGGACATATCATCTCACCCCTATTGTATAAATATAGATATATACAGTATATGCTGTATATATTTCACTAATGCAATTCATTATGGGTGATGCATGCACAGGTTGTCTGTAAATAGAGATGCAAACAGCACTTGTAGTAACTTTCACATTTCAGCTGGTGGGCTTAATATATCCAACCAAAGTACATACAGATATCTTCCATGTTCTTTACATAAGTTCCTCATAAATTTCTTTCTCAACAACTCATTACAAATGTTATTCAAAATAAATGACCTTAGAGTACGGAATATCATCTAATGCTTTGAAAATGTTTTTTTGTAGTGAAGTCATGATAAACAACTGGGCCCAATGGATCAAGCTACCACTGGGGCACCAGCTTCCTAGTCTCCGGGAGGACTGTGGAATTTATCATCAGACCTTTGTTTTTGATTTTTACTTTATCTGATATTTTCTTTATGCAATACTGTCTGTTGAATAGGATTGAAATGCACTGTATTAGCACCTCTCTTTATGTAACTGAACTGCACTGTATGTATTTTATTTAATAATGTTTTTGCTTGATTCCCCCCATTATGTAACCCCTCCTCCCAGGACACTTCTGGAAATGCACTGTTTACAGCTCATGTTGTCTTTCCTGGTGAAACCTTTTCAAACAAATAAATAAATAAATAAAGCCCGTCTGCACACCAACCTACCTTTTTCCCAGATTTAAGCAGAAGCCCTGTTTGCACCCATTAACATTTGGTGGAGTACTGTGCACCATGAGGGAGGATGCTGTTGTGCATAGCTCCAAAGTGAGGATGTGCAACAGGGCAGCTGTTTCCTTTTATTTGGAGCCTCCATACCTTGCGACTGAAATCTGGTCACCCAGTTTATTGAACTATACCAACCTGACTCAGTAACAAAGGATTCACATTAAAGTTGAAGGATGAGACTTTTTCGGATTGTTAAGCAAAATAGATGTTAAAATCTTTCTGCCTGGACAATCCATGACATGCAGATCTGCCCAGTTTTGTGCTGGCTGTGCACATTGTGAAACCACCTATGAGACAGGAGTAGCTGTGCAATTCTCCGAGTCACAAATTAAGGACAACAGGGGATCGGACATGTCATGGAGATGAGCTGCAGAGTTCTTATTGAGGGAAATGGCTTCGGGCCGCAGAGCATTTGTACAACACCTGCTGGTGGATTACTGGTGTCTTTTGTGCATGCAGCTGGTTACCCTCACCCTTTGTGCACCCCATGCTGGTGGATCATTAGTATCTGCTGTTTAGGCAAATGTGCTATGCAGGTTTGGGAATCGTGGTAGGGGCTGTATGGACCCCCCCCCCTCCCCCCTTTTTGGTGTATGTTTACTGCTGGTTAAACCTATAGTGCCACTGTAATATGTCAATTCTTATCAGTGGTTACAGCAGGCAATAATAAAGCAGAAGCCTTGTGGTATTTGGGCTGAAATACTTTCCCTCATATCAAATCTGTTGCAACAGTACTGTCCTATTCCTGTCCTCTGTGTTAGTTGTTACTACACTACTTTCCACTGTTCATTTTCATACACTCCTCTACCCTTGGAATGGCCACATGTGGGTAGTCTTTCTCTCCCTTGTCTCTTTTACTACTTCTTAACTTGTTTTTGCCCAAATACTGTTGCAACACTACTGTTTGCCTGTCTCTGTTGTAGCGGGACTCCCCATGACTTGATGCACGTTCATGCTGTGTGATCATGTGAGGGATCCCTGCGAGTATGCAAACAGTCTCAAAAATGAGCTGTTGCATTCATTGAGGCATATTCAGGATATTTTGATGTAATTAGGCACCGCTTAGTAGCATTAACCTTTCTGCATGCAAGCCCTGTAAAATAAAAGGGGGAATTAGCTGTTTCATCCCTCAAGCCTTAGGTTTAAGTTTTTAAAAGTGCAAGAGGAGTCACTGGAGCGAGTGCAGCATTTGCACCCAGCTGCCTATGCACAACACAGGTACAGAAAAAGGCATAAGAGTTTATGCTGTTTATGTGCATAAGGACCCCTTTTGCTAAGCTACTTTATATAACTTTTGGGTAATAGTATCTTGCAAAGTAGACACTTTCTTTATGTGTGTGACATTGAAATGGAATTTGAAGAAATCTGACCTGTATTTGTTCAGCCATGTACCAGCTCACCAGACACTCCTCTCAGCCTTCTTTCAGTTTATAGAGCCAGCCGGCCCTTGTTCTACCCTAATTATAGAAGAAGCTGATGGGAGGAGTCTGGTTTGCTCAGTACAACGTTGAATAAAAGAAATACTATCGTTTTTTGATGCATTGTAAGCTGATAGTGATAAAAATGATAAAAGATTGCCTAAAATGAACAGCAGATTATATTTAAAGATGTTTATTGCTGCATGTTAGTGATTTTTGCTGTTTAGGGAAGGGCTTTCATGTCCCATGTGACCTGAAGACCTGTATATATTGTGTGAAGACAATGAACTGTTTCAGAGTGTGGTCAGAGGGCGAATCTGCCAGATGTCTAGTGTGCTTCTAGACAGATAGTCTCCAGTGATGCTAACTGTTGAGATGTTATAGTTATTCATTTTGTTTGTTTTGATCAGTTTATTTTCTGCTGTTAAGTCCGTTTATTTTTCCTGCTTTAAAGAATAAATGTAAGTTTTTCTTTGTGCATTCTGACCATGTTCTGGACTCCATTTAATCCCATGTGTACGGGAATGAAAGCAGAGAGCTAGATCAAAGTAGTCCTGGGCTGGAGACCGCTGACAAGCATAGCACAAGACAGCCTCATGAGGGAGGCACCCAACTGGTGTCTACTGTGCAGGCGGATGATTACCCATATGATTTGTTCACTCCCTGCTGGTGGATCACTGGTGTCTGCTGTGTAAGCAACTGATTACTTGCACCACCTGTGCTCCCACTGCTGGTGACTGTTTGCTATGCAGGCAGTTAATTATCCACACCATTTGTGTGCCCACAGCTAGTGATTCACTGGTGTCTGTTATGCATGCATCTGATTAGCTGTACCATTTCTATAACTGCTCCCGGTGGATCACTAGTGTCTGTTGTGTCTGCAGCTGATTACTCACACCAATTGTGCACCCCCTGCTGGTGGATCACTGGTGTCTGCTGGGCAAGCAACTGATGACCTGTACCCTCTTGTCTGAAGGAAGGGTACAATCATAGTGACCCTAATCTTCAGGGTGGGGGACAGGGGATACAAACATAGAAGAAAATTATTTTACAAACATGAAAAACAGAGGCCACCTGATGGACCAGTAAAAGCATGTGCCAGTGACCCAAGTTACTGAGCAAGCCTGGGGAGCTCGATCTGTGCAGTCCTGGGCTGGGAAGTGCTGTCAAATGCAGCAAGAGCCAACTTGGGAAGGGAGATGCCCAACATCTGTTGCTGCAGCGACCCCTCACAGGGAGACAGTGACCTTGCTTCTTGATGAGGGTCGCATATGCTGAGAGTACACTGCAGTGTGCAAGGCCAGCAAAAATGCTGTGCTGCTTCCTGGGGAGGGAGAATATTCTTGGGAAATGGGAAGTAAAAACAGAAAACACCTAATTCGTATGAGCATCAGCTCACCTGAATGATGGCACCAGCACTGGGTCCTGCCCCATGTGGATCCCCGTTTGGGCTGCATGTCAGGGTGGCAGATGGAACTGGGAAGGCACTAGGTGCATGTCTGAAGGGTGTGAGGTGATGGATCGGGGCTGAACAGCTGTATGACAACAAAAAGTATGAAAAACAAGAAATAACTTTTTATAGCCAAAGCCAAGCCTAAGGCTCTTTGAAGGTTATGTGCTAAATTGAGGGTAATTTCATGTCAGTGTCAATATCAAAACAGTTGGAGCTTCTTTTAATCATTATCAGTGAAACAAAACAAGAAAGTTATAGCATGAAGCAATGAAGCAGAATTTCACACTCCATTTGCACAATAACTCAAAGGGCTGCTAATGTGCTGTTTGCTTTTTAGCAGGCGTCTCTTCAGCCATCACCAGAGTGGGATCTGGCGCCATTCCCGGGGCAAGTTAACTGTTTATGACAGCTTGTCTCAGAGTGCCTACACGGAACATTAGGACGTCCATTGCAATCTCCAAATTGACCCATCTGAATGGCATTTGGGATCAGATGGAGAAGCTTATTAATGTGATGAAGGTTAGGGTGGATGTCATGATTGATTTATCATTCACAAGGCGAAGTAGTGGCTTAGTTTCTCCTGGGCAGGATATGTCAAACCGTTAGATTCTACAGTATCAGCAGCAGGCAATGACCTGATCCTCACACAGATTTTGTTTTTTTCTGTTCTTATTATTATGCTCTCTATCAGGTAACCCCTGTAAATAAAAAGTACCCTCTTTAAAGTGAGTGCACCATTCTAGGAAGGGAGATTTGTTGCTTAGATTAGAGTTTTTCTACAAGGTCCACAGTTTGCAGACTACCTGAGAGGTCATGCACAGACACACATTTAGCATTGCTTTTCCTTGTCTGACATACTGAGACAGTACAAATATCAGTCAATCCTGATACAACCTATGAAATACTTTTGGACCAGAAGGCTTGCACAGTATTACAGTTTCAGTCTCACTTTGGTGCAGTTGACTAGCTGACATAGGCTGCTAACCTTATGCAGAATGCAACTGTCTGGGTGAGGATGTGCCATCTCCAGATAAAACAAAGCATAGCGACCAGTCTCTGACACTCATTCAAATAGTTTAAAAGGATATTTTTTTCCTGATTTTTCTGATCATTACTTTGCTGTAACATTGAGCTCAGTACCTTATGAAAGTCTGGGTGGACTAATAGTTAGGACTAAACAATGAAACAGGGGATTTCAGGTTCCCATCCTACAACAGTGGCCCCACCTTGTTATCCTGAGCAAGCTGCATGGCCACCAGCAGTCCTCTCAGCTGTAAAACTGGGCAGAAACAGGACCAGGGGATTCAATAATTTGTATACTGCTCCACCAGATAATTTGGTATATCACATGTGCACCTGGAGTATGATTACTGACTAGGCTTTGTTACACCAGGATAACTATGGTATAACCTGTTGTAACCAGCCTGTTGTATTGGTGAGAGTGACACAGATGACAGCTGTCAGTAAGAGTAGCACAGTGTGAGCATGCTCTGTTTGCAGTAGTTGTTTTTTTTTGTCCTCAGAAAGAGCACTGAGGTGAACAGTGGTTTAACACTTGAACATAAAAAAAGTAAAAAACACCAGCACCCCTCTCCCATCCAGGTGAGCCCCCAGTAATTGTAAGCAATAAAAACATGACAAACCTGTGTAGTGCAAATGCATTGAGTATTTCACCATTTGTTAGCACTCTACAAAGCATGTTTTCCTGATGTAGTGTAGATGAGGTCCACAATAAATCTGTAAATGAAATGAACCACTTTGTGTACAGTTGTTTAGTTAAGTCAGCAATTATTGGTGCATGGACGAGCCATGAGGCAGTATGGACACCAGTAATCATTGCTCCAACTTGACGTGACAAAAATACTTTTTTTCTTGAATTAATATGGTTTATTGAATTTTCACAAGCACATTCAACAAGACAGGACTAAATCAGTTAACATCATACATAAAATCATCTTACATACACAAATAATAAAGACAACACATGAAATGCCCCCCCCTCCTCCCTTACATTCATGACTCAGTACTGGCTAACACAACAGGAGAAGGTTACATCTAAGAGACATATCATGACACTAGTTTACATCACAGGGTCTCCCTGGTTTTGCATTGTATGTTCTACAGTGGGCCACTGCGGTGACACATTTGCAGTCCCCAGTAAGGTATAAAGAGATCCTCAAATTCTTTTTTCTTGTCATATAGGTGTTTTTCTCTCTTTGTGTCTGAGGGGTGGGCAAATTGCCCTGGTCCCTACCTCCCTCAAGCCCAAGCCGGCTTACCGTCTCCCTCTGCACATGCCTGTTCAGGAAGGTTCCCCATGAGTTCCTCTCACATGGCACAACCGGGAAGGGAGGGCCATCCTCCCCCCAGTACATCACAGTCCAAGGAGGACCCAGTCATGTCCCAAGCAATAGCACAGGTGTGGAAGCAGCAGGGCCGGACTTCATGAAGTCCCCAACACCATTTTCCACTTTTCTAGTTCCCCCTTCCCCTACTGCAAAGCATCAGACTTGTGTGTTGATGCACACCCATCCAACATTCCCCACAGATTCCTCCCATAATTTTGCCTCCCAGACCTCCACCTCGGGGCAGCTGAGGCTGGGATAACAAGCCATCCCTACCCCAGGAGAGGAGAGCAGTCCCTCGGACACTAGATCCTCTCCCTCCTCTGCCAACCCCTGGTGACTGGAGTCCATTCCTGAACCCTGGTCACCAGCATGGGAAAAAAGTAAGGTGTACCAGGCACCTCAGCTCTCTTTGCCACCAGGCCAGCATATTCCCAATGCTTTTTAAAGTTTTTTTTACCTGTGGCTCACACAGGCTAGCATTTTTTCTATGTGGAGGGCTTTCATTACTTCAGTGTGCCACTTCAAAAAGGTAGATGTCTATTGGTCCATCCAGTGCCTCAGTATAATTTTTTTGATTGCCATAGTGATCAGCATGAAATATTTTCCATGCCCTATGAGTTTTTCCACACCCAGCCCTGGGAGGCCTTTGTCAGGGGTAAAGGTATCATGCAATCCATGCACTGGAGTTAAGAATTGTGTAGCTTCTGCCACCAAGGTTGGGCCTTTGGACAATCCCATAATATGTATTTTGAAGTTTCATGCATGGTATCACATTTTCTGCACAATGATGAGTCCAAGATGTGCCAGGCATGCAGTTTCTTAGGTTCATGGTACATATTTTTTGTAATATTTTAGTTTGTATCAGCCTGTAATAGTCAATTGTGACATATTTCTGTGTATTGGACCAAACTGTGTCCCCCACCTTATCTGAGACTTCCCAAGTGAAAGCCTGTGTCCAAAATTTCACTGCAGCAGGTTTCTTATGACACTACAGAGTAGAGATGTAAAGTAGGGTTTGTACGCATGCTGTACCAGCTGAGGTAGAGCTGGGGCTCCCAGATATGTGGGAGGCGATGCCTACACTGACTTAGCAACCACATGCCTTATCTGCAAAAAGAAGAATACATCTTTGGCATGGAGCTAGAGTCTTGCTTGGGTTTGGGCAACCATGGCCCCCTTGCTGCCATGATAATATTATCCACAGTGATTATGCCTTTGTCATGCCATTCCTTCTTAAAAAAATGGAATTGTCCCTCCCCGGCAGTTCACATATTATTGTGATAGGGGTTGGAATGTAACAGCTTCCAGTTGAGTCTTAGCTAATCTGGCAAATTCGGTGTAAATATAAAGTGATGTGGCAATAGAGGTGGCCCTCAAAATTTTGAGTAGTGCAGCAGGTCTGGTGCAAACAAAGAGGCAAGGGTAATGCCATACTTAGTACAAAGGAGCTCCTTAATTTCCATCCATTGTGGGACATATGGCATATCAGAAGAATTTAGAAGCATGCCCCATTTAAAATAGTTGGCTCCTTGATCCACATGGTAATACATTAGAATGTCTGGGAGGCTGAGGCCACAGGCCTACTTGGAAGTAGCTACTTTTGTATAAGTTCTTCTGAGCCTCTTGTCTTGCCTGAAAAAGAAGGAAATGCTGCTATGTAAGGAGCTGAACAACTGAAGGGAGGGCCTTATTGATAGCATATTAAGGGCGTAAAGGAGTCTAGGGAGGATGTTCATTTAATGATATTTCAATTATATTTACCCTGCGCCATTATGTAATAGTGAGGGTGGATCATTGATGTAGGTCATGTTTGACTTCAGTTAAAAGGGAAATCAACTTATCTTTCATTATCTGGTTCCAGGAAGTAGACATGTGTACACCCAGGTATATCGGGGAGGTGGTAGATCAATTGAGCCCCAGGTGTGCAAGGTTCTGTCATCTGGCTTTGTGATTTAAGTGGAAAACTACAGTCTTAGATATGTTAAGATTAGAGGATTTTTTTTTTTTTTACAAAATTTCTGCACTTCCCTGAGGATTTCAGGTATGGAGTTACTGGGGTTTTGGATGTGTAGTAAAATATAATTTGTATAAAGGGACATTTTGTACTGCTTATCATCAAATGGAATACCCTATGTATTTTTGTTTAAGTTGGGTTTAATTGCAAGAGGCTCTAAATAACGATTAACTAGGAAGGGGGAAGTGGGTATCCCTTTCTTGTGCCATTAGACAGGGAAAACCCTGACAATAGCACCCGGTTACAGTTGACTCTTGCTGAGGGTTGGGAGTAGAGTAGCTTGACCCACTGGATAACATCCTACACAATACCATAAAGCTCCAAGGCCTTGAACATGTAACCCCAAACTACTCTGTTACAATCCTTTTCAGCATCCAGGGAGGTCAAAACCGCAGGGGCCTCAGCCTTCCTGGATGCTGAAATGGTATGGAACAAATTCCTGAGATGGTCTGAGGACACTCAGCCCCCCACAAATCCGACTTGCTGTGGTGCCAGCCGGGTGACCATACCTTTTAAGTCACTCATAGGAATGGTGTGCACTCACTAAACACAGTAAAAAAAAAAAAATAATCATATTCCAAATAGGCTGATTTTATTGCCAAAATTAGCAGACATTACTAATCAAGGCACTTGTGATGCATCTAAATCTACCACCATACCAGGTGCCCCCCCAATGCCAAAATTATGTGGAACAATTTCCTGAGATGTTCTCAAGACACACCAACCTGCTCTGGTCCCAGCAAGGTGATCCATAAGTTTTGCAGTCTAGTGGATGGTACTTCAGCTACAGTCTTCAGGTCAATATTAAAAGGAATGGGTCTGTAGTTTTGGATCATGGTGGGATCCTTCCTTGGTTTGGCTAACAAAAAGATGGTGGCTTGTTGAATAGGGGAATGCATGGTATGGTTCTGGTAGGCTTCCAGTTATAGTATTCTTTAATGGGACAGCTATTTCAGGACTTCAGGCCTTCTAAAAATTAGTAGAAAAAACATTAGGCCTAGAGGCTTTATCCAGGTCATTGGAGTTGAAAGCCTGTTAAATTTCCAGAAGTGTGATGGATTGTCTTAACACTTTGTGCTGTTCAGGAGTAAGTGAAGGTAGGGACATACAGGTAAAGAATTCCTCTATTTGCTCAGGAGAGCTGGCAGAGTCACCCGGATTGTAGAATGCGGAGTAATAGTCCTGGAAGTTTTGGGCAATGAGCCTGGGATCTCAACAAGAGTACTTAAAAACCTGATGATGGGATTGCCTGCTTTTGTTACAATTTTTAGAATTTGTTGGATAAAACCCACAGCTAATGAAAATCTAAGTTTTGAGGTCAGCATTAACCAAAATTCTTGTCAAGTGAAGTCTGTGATACAGCAAACTGACCAGATGGCAGCAGTAGCAGCTTTGACCGAGCCAGTGCCAGCAAGAGATTCTTCAGTCATGAAAGGTATGCAACAACAGGTTCTGTAAGAAATTAACATGTTCAAATCATTAGTGGCAGGACTGGAGGAGAAGGTTCAAAGCCTAAGCAATAAGCAAAGAGAGAGACCAAAACCTTCCTCTCATATATTGACGAGAAGGATTCCTGGCACAAGGCAAGAATTCAAGTATTAGAAAGGCTGAAAGGGCATTGATGGACCAAAGCTGAGAATACTGAAAACAGGAGTTGCCAGAAAAATATCCAGAGTAATGGATTCCTGAAAGGTCTGGAGAGATCACATGCATCATCCTTTCTCCAGAAGGAGTTCCTTTAACATTTCCAGTATAACTGGAGGTTGACCCTGAAGACTGAAAGGGCACACGGATCTCTGGCACCCCCTCCCAAAGCTGGCAGTCACACTCAGTTGTTCCTGGCTAAGCAGGAGGCAGTATAGCACAGTGGTTTAAGGCTCTGAGCTGCAAACCTGGAGACCTGGGTTTGAATCCCACAGCCTCCACTTGCATACTGTGTGACCCTGAGCAAGTCACTTAACTTTCTTGTGCTCCCAGGTCGCACCTGTAAACAAGCTTTTAGCTTAGTGTCTCTCTCCTGGTAAAAAAAAAAAAAAAAAAATAAGTTGCTACAGTTCCCAGAACAAGAAAGAATCCTTGCTCTACCCAGGGAGAAGGGCCCATTTATCTGGGAAGGACACTGCATTTTGATCTTTAATTATTACTCTTCGGAATTAGCTGCCAGGAGAAGGAGTTCACAATTGCCCACTGAACCTTTTAAGAGCGCGGACTTTCTTATCAGCTCCAATACCCTGCTAAATGTAGATTGGTTCAGAAGAGGGTAAGCAAACACCTTTGAATCCCTAGAGGATGTGCACAGATACATTCACAGAAACTGGTCAGATAAGACAGAAGAGATGATGTTACAATTTGCTAACCCAAGACCTAATAAACAGATGAACTCTCTCAAGGGCTCTGCACTGGGCCTATAACTCCCCATGCCAGGATACAGGCTTCCTAAGAGGTAAGATAAGGTCTGGCAAACAGCACATATGAAGAGGACAAGGCGGAGAGAATGCTCAAGGAATCAACAAGCCAGCCCAAGCTACAGAAACAGGGAAGCAGAGACTCTGGATCCTCTTCTCAAGGCCAGGATCATTAGGACAGCCAGTTCCTAAGCAGCCTGACTAAGACAGGGCAGCCAGCGAGAACCCTCTTCCTCTGAGAACTAGCAACTGATTTGCTGTAATTGAGACTAAGGCTCCAGATGAGATAGATGGCCCAAAACCTAGAACTTGGGCAGACATCACTCATGGCAGAACACAGGAGGATAAATCCACCTTGATGAAACAGCTTCAGACACACTGGACTGGGCACTTTAGCCCCAGCAGGACCCCAGCAGCACTAGACCATGAGTGGAGACTGTACACATTTACAAAGCAGCTTCTTGAACTTACATTCTATCTGCGACATCCTTTAAATATAACTGCCTGCCTAAAGGCAGAAGCCAGGCATGCATCTCATATACAGTGTAATGGCTGCTTTCTCAGCTGTAAACTTTGATTTAGTGGTGGATCAGAAAGTCACTGTTATCTTAGTGTTATGTTTGGAGCTTGGCTGGAGCCTGATAGAGGTAATACATGATGCGGATGGCTTGCACTCTCTCTGATGGGTAGGCCCCGTGACAATACAGTTATTTTCAGCTGTACCCAGTTTCACGTCCTAACCATAATTATCTTCTAAATCACATCGGATTGCTGATTGGGTTCCTGTCAGCTCATTAAAACATGGTTAATTACAACCATTGTCTATCCTTGCCTTCTATCGGGAATGGCAGTCTCAGGTGAGCTGTTCCAGCACGGAGGCATTTGTCTTGGACTGCTGATTTCACAGACCCACCCAATGCTACTCATTAAATAACTGCAGCTTGGGAGAGAAGACACTGGACACTAATATGATGACGTAAAAACAGGCCTACTCCATACTGTCATTTCTGTCTGTGGGGTGGAGGAACAGTGGAGCAAGATAAGGGATGGCATTGTGAAGGCAACAAACCTCTGCACAAAACAAGTGAGCAAAAACAGGAAGAAAAAGAGACCACTATAGTTGTCAAGGGAAGTGGCTGAAAAGATAAAGACTAAAGGGGTAGCATTCAGGTGGTACAGAGAGACGCAGAGGGAATAGAATAGGGAGGAGCACGAAGAGAAGCAGAGGGAAGCAGTGAAGGCGGTGTGGAACATAAAGTTGCAAACAGAGGAAAAAAATAGAAAAAGGGGTAAATAAAGGGGACAAGACCCCTTTTTAGGTACATAAGTGAAAAGAGGAAGACAAAAGGAGCGATTGTGAGTTTAAGAAGGGCAGGGGGACACTGTTCAGGGGAGGATCAGGAAAAAGCAGATATCCCGAACATATACTTCTTTTCAGTCTTTATAGTATAAGAGGATGGACCACATCAAAGCAGCAGGAACACTAGAGGGAGGGACATAGACAAGAGTCCATTTACAGAGGAGATCATCCTGAAAGGGCTTGCAAATCTGAAAGTGGAAAAAGCTAGGGGACCTGGATGGGGTACACCCAAAGGTGTTGAGGGAGCTCAGGGGTTCCACAGGACTGGAGGAGGGCAAATGTAATCTCACTTCATAAAAGTGGTAGCACAGAGGAGACTGGCAACTATAGGCCAGTCAGTCTAACATCAGTGGTGAAGAAGTTCATCAGTCAGATAATTTGAATGCCTGGGAAAGCAGAGGAGCTGTAGCTAGAAGATGCTGTCAAACTGAATTACAGCAAGCATTGGTCAATGCTTTAATGTTTGTTAGCTGGATTTATTAGATAATTAAAATTACTGGCCATCAATTTTTTCTATAGGCCAGACCAGTTATTATTTGCTGTAGTAACTGGCTGGCTATTATGGCAAACATGAGCTTAGTTTCAAGCGCGAGATGTGTTCTCTCGGACGCGCAGGGGTGCCAATAGAAATTCCTGGGCCTGGGACACACCTTTAGGACCGTGCGCCCCGAACCTCACATCCCCTGTTACAGGACTCCCTTTGGGCCCTCCTGAGCCACTGGGCCTAAGACTGTTGTCCCCTTCCCCTCTTCTGCTCCCCTGCAGGCGTCGTCTCTATTCACATATCTGGAATGTGTAGTATGGTATGGGCTGCACACCCATTTGCTCACACTGTGGACCAATGGGTGCAACCGACGATATCGTCGGTGGGCAGCGGGAGGCAGGCAGGTGGGGTGCTGTAGCGCCCGCAGACCATGGGGGGAGTGGGGCAGTGGGGATCAGTTGGTGGGTGGGGAGGGGGGGTACACTGGACCACCAGGGATAAAGGTGTAATATTCTTTCACACTTAAGCCCGTGATCGGGCAGACTTCAGTCCACTTGACCACCAGGGATTTAGAAGTTTTCTTTTTTTCAGACTTAAGCCCACGATCGGGCAGACTTCGGTCTACTGGACCACCAGGGATTTAGGAGTTATCTGTTTTTCACACTTAAGCCCGAAATCAGGCAGGCAGCAGTCCACTGGACCACCAGGGATATAGGATAAACTATTGATTTACTGAAGCCCGTGATCGGGCAGGCAGTGGTCCACTGGATCACCAGGGATATAGGATGAATCTGTACTTCATACGTGAGCCTGCAATTGGACGGGCAGCGGTCCACTGGACCACCAGGGATATTGGGATCTTTTTTATTTTACAAATGCCCATGATCGGTCTGTGGGGCACATTGCTGCACTGCAGGGGGCATCGGTCCCTGACAGCTGCTGCCTGGCAGGGCGCCAGGTGCAAGTCGTTGGGGATCAGTGCATCTGCATGCAAATGGGGCCATAATGACATGCAAATGGCCCCATGTGCACCTTGCGTACATTATGGCCCCATTTGCATGTCAACTTTGAATATCGCGTTGCTGCACCTTGCGCAATGGAACTTAATAGCGCATCCCCATGCTCCCTCTGGCCACTGGTGCTGGCGCAGTGCCACTGTATCGCACTTGGTGGCCGGTGCAGTGCTAATAATGCTGTGCCATGGCGCAGTCCGTTACATATCACCCAGTCCACGCCCCTGCGTAGCCAAATTGAGCTGCGAATGGGGTTGTGCCACAGCCTTGGCGCAGTTTGAATATCTGGGCTCAGATTTTCAACATGGCCTTTTTGGGACCCCACCTCATGACCAGAGGTGGTGGAATTGTGCAAATCTGACTTAAAAGGCAAGGTAGCATTACACAATCACCTTTAAGGCAGGATTTGAAAATCTTCCCTACACTTGATCATGAGGTTGGGTCATAAGGAGGCTATGTTGAAAATTTGGGGTCAAAATATGTAGACATCACAAAGTTATTAGTGTATGTTGAAATTGTTCTAGGCTTGCTCATAACATTGGTAATTTTCAATATTTTGACCACAGTTTTCAACATAGTCTTTTTTTTTGCACTACCTCATGAACATGACAGCTGTCATTTTTGAAATCCTGGCCAAAATGTGTTTTCACATCTGTGGCATGGAATGATGTTTTCAGTGAAAATGTGAACATTTATACCTACCGGGTTCATTAAATGTGATAAAAAGAAGGCTGTGCTGAAAATTTGTTGCACAAATATAATAAAATGACCAAGTTAAGAGTGAACATTGTAATATTAAAACATTCACTCATCACTTCGCTAATTTTCAGTATTTCAACTCCAAATTCTCAACATAGTCATTTTTCCATATCACCTCATAAACATGACAGGTGTCATATTTTTTTAAAATCCTGGGCAAGACGTGTTTTCACACTGTGGTGCAAAATGACTTTCAGACAATATACCATAAGTGCCATATGTCATGTTTATAAGGGGAGTCATAAAATGACTATCTTGAAGATCTGGGATAGGATTCACAAAACAATAAAAAGTGCTGCGAAAAGGTTTGCGCGGTACCTCTCCTGCTCAAGGGCAATCGTACTATTCAGTGCACTATCCGACTATGAATAGGGACTGGTGGGGGCAGTGCTAACCCAGGAAAAGCAGTAGGATACCCAGTAGTGCTGCCCCCACAACCAGCCAGAAAAATTGCCCCACTGCCAATAGCGCTCAAGCGCTAAAGAGCTATTTACAAAAGAGACCATGCAACTGATCCCATTGGGCCCACTGGGCATGCAACTGAGGCCATTGGGCATGCAACTGAGGCCACTGGGCATGCAACTGAGGCCATTGAGCATGCAACTGATCCCATTGGGCATGCAACTGAGGCCACTGGGCATGCAACTGAGGCCATTGGGCATGCAACTGAGCCCATTGGGCATGCAACTGAGGCCACTGGGCATACAACTGAGCCCACCGACCATGCAACTGAGGCCATTGGACATGCAACTGAGCCCATTGGGCATGCAACTGAGGCCACTGTACATGCAACTGAGCCCACTGGCCATGCAACTGAGCCCATTGGGCATGCAAGGTGCCAGAGGCCATTAGCATGCCCATTATGGGCTCATTTGCATGGCATTAGTGTGTGATTGTGCCCCCCATTATCCCAAACCCCGCACAGCCGCATTCCCCGGGGAGTCTAGTGGTGCCCTCCCCCTCCCCATTCGCTGACCCTATAAGAAAGCTAAACCCTTTCCATAGTGCAGCAGTCCCTGCCCCTTCCTGATTTCCAACCCAGCTGCACAGTACAGTGTCCATAGTGTAGTGTCCTTCCCCCCAACCCCACCCCGATCACTGATTTCTTTATTTATTTATTGAAATGTTTCACCAGGAGGGCACACTGAACAACAAGTTGCTCATCTCATGGTGCGACCTGGGGGGAGGGGTTACATAGGGTTGTGAAGGATGATCAGTTACAATAGTATGTGGGTAGTATAAAAAATACAACATTGTAAGATTGTGCAACAGTTGTAACACAAGGTATTGTACAATAAACAGTAGTGGAACATTGGGTAAATTACAATACATGTCCAAACTCATACAAAAGAAAATATGAATGTACAAAACAGGAATAATGCGATAGAACCATTTATAGTGCATGAGTGTACCAGGAGCAGGCTCGAGATAGTACACAAGTGCTGTTGGAGTGAAAAGGATGGGGTTAGGTTGTGCACACTGTTGACCCAGAAGGGCAGGGGGAGAGGCAAGAACTGAATATGAGGAGAAGGGGTAGCCATTTCCTGATTTTCCCCTTCAGGATGTTGAGAACCCTGCCGGGGGCATAATGGTAGGAAGGCAGAAACTGGGGATAGGTATTAAGGTGGGTTAAAGCAGGAACAGCTGAGGGAAAGGTAATTGTGTAGGGCAGAGGTAAGGAAGTAGTTGGAGGAGTAGTGTCATATTTCAGGAGGGGAAGGAATTCCAGACTTTAGGGAAACGATGGGCAAAACCAGTCTGACAGATGAGGGTGGAGAGGTCAGGGTCCATCAAGGTGCGGGCATCATTTGATCTGAGAAAGTGGGTGGGGGGAGGAGGAGTGGAGAGAGAGGATGAGAGATTAGAGGGGAGCCCCTGAACCAGAATTTACAGGTTAGTTTGGCACAGTGAGAGATACGTCTGTGAGATAGTGGAAGGAAGTTTAGAGAGCGATAGAGTTCACAGTGGTAGAAGCAGGAAAGGGAGTTAATAGCAAAGTGGCAGAAGGAGTTAAACAGTGTGTCCAACTTGGTCAAAGAAGATTTGGAAGCAACACCACAGACTATGTCACAGTAGCCAAAGATGGAGAGTATCATCTTCTGGACAATTTTGCGCCTCGCAGTCAGCGGGATGCAACTATGATTCCTGTACAGAGCACCAAGTTTGGGGTGCAGTTTCTTCAGGATAGCATCGATATGCACAGAGAAGTTGAGATGCTGGTCCAGCCAAACTCCCAGATATCTAAATGAGGAGGTGTCCTCCAAGAAGGTCCCATCAAGGGTGTGGAAGGTGGGTAGGGCCGGGAGCCTAGACAGTCTCTGCCTGGTGCTAAAGGTCATTGAGACTGTCTTCCTGGCATTTAGAAAAAACTGGTGAGAAGCAAATCAGAACTGAACTTGGTTGAAGTCATGCTGTAAGTCTGATTGCATGATTGCCACACTGTAGTATGAAAAAAACCTCTGTTCCATAGCATAGTGTCCCTCCCCCCACTTTGATTACCGATCACCACACTGTATAATAAAAAAAACCTTTTCAATAGCATACTGTCCCACCCCCCACCCTGGGCCCCGATTGCCATATTTTATCCCCTTTCCATGATGTAGTGTCCCATCCCACTCCCAATCACAGATTCCTGTATAATAAAATATTTTTCAATAGTGTAGTTGTCCCACCCCATTCCCAACCCCATTTAACAGTGGAAAGTCCCTGGCAGTCTTGTGGACCCCCCCACACAGTAACAAAGAGTCTGATCACCCCACTCCTCCCACAGCATGACCCACAGCTGACGACCAACACAACCCACCACTCACCATCACAGCTCACCACTGACTGAGCTCTCAGTGACAATGTCCTATATAGAGTAAGGCCCATTGACAGTGATTGTCAGATGACCACCGGCGGCCATGTCACTCTCTGTCCCTGGAATGCCCCGTTGGCAGTCCCATCCCATCAGTTGTGTGACAATGAAAAGAACACCCCGTCAAGTGCCACATCGCTACTTCTCATGCCCACTGTCTCCCCAGTGCCCCTCTGGCACCACCTATGCCCCTTCTGCCCCCAGTCCCCTCCTGTCAAGCAGATTCACCACCCCTAAACCTTCTTCACCACCCTAGTGTTGTACTGGGGGGGGGGGAGGATCCCTGCAGCAATTGCCGCAGGTGCGCCAAATGTTTTGCATTAACCTTGTCTGTGGCAACTCCTGGATTTGTGATGCAGGGACCCCCCCTTTTATAAAAGTGAACACAGGGTCCCTAATGCACCCAGAGTCTGCCACAGCCCTAGAGCAATGCAACTTGCATCGCTCTAAGGGCTCTTTGAAAACCAAGCCCATAATGTTTAGAGTCAGCTTGTGTGCATTTGAACAGCTGGTTCCAAATCAAGGTCTAGTTGGAATTTTGATTTTTTTATTACAAGTGATGACAGGTTAATTGATAGAATATATTCTGATGATATGGCAACTGAGAGAATAAATGGAGATGACAGGGCAACTGAAAAAATAACCTGTTTAGTCTTAATTGCCTTGTCATAAGAAGAAACAGCATCATTTATTTGTGCAAATGTATTTACCCACAATTGCTAAATATAGTTATACACCACCAGTGGAAACAACAATAATGCGTCTAACCTCAAGATATTGCAATATATTGTTGGTGTTGCCATCGTGTTGTCATAGTTGCCGTCTTGAAGGTAAGATACATTACAATGCAACAAGGAAAAAATTGGATGGCAACTTCACTATGTTGATAGCATCATTATAA
Source organism: Neoceratodus forsteri (assembly GCA_016271365.2). NCBI lineage: Eukaryota > Metazoa > Chordata > Ceratodontiformes > Ceratodontidae > Neoceratodus > Neoceratodus forsteri. The sequence continues at coordinate 12,312,409 of CM028133.1, forward strand.
CACTGTACAATTCAGAGGTCAGTAGTTGAAATCAAAAATGAAAAGTTAAATCTTTAAATAGCAGTTTTAAAGGCAATAACTATTAAACAGAGGTTATATAAACTGAATATGCAATGGTCTGACTAAAAATATGCAGTTTATCACTTGAGAAGGGTAAGACTAGTAATCCTCATGGATGTGTCACTTTTGAGCTGTGGTCCTTTCTCCTGACCCTTAGGCCATTACCTAGTGCATGCACACACACACACACACACTCACATTCAAAATATTTTCCCCAGGAGAAACACACTAAGCTGCAAGAAAATTATTTCCAGTTTTGCTTGCCATGTGTGTGTGGTAGAGGGGCTGTTGGATAAGGTACTGTAGGCTGGAGGGAGAACAGTACACAAGAACAGTACGCAGTGTGCAAATGTACTAGAAATGCAGTATCTTGTCAGATGTGCATTGCAAGGTTAAATGAAAAATGTGTGTACAGGTGAGAAATAAAACAGCTCGATGCAGTGTAACAAAAAGTTTGCAATACAACAGAGAAAACAATACAAACAATTAGACAATGGTCCAGCAGAGGCCATGGTAGACTAAATACAAATCTGATAGGCAGGGAGCAGAAAGAGAGATTTTAAGATAAGTGAACTTACGGTAAGCACACAGGAGAGTCTATACAATGAGCGAATTCATACTAAGCCCAGGTCTGAAAGCAGGTACAAACTGGGAGAAGAGGCAGGCACAGCCAAGGCTAACCAGTTCCAAGGCCTTAGGGCTTGTCTCTTTAGACTCCATTGTGAAGTGGAAGACTGAGTGTAAGATAGATGGATGGACAGATGGACAGAGACAGACAGAGAGACAGACGGATAGATAGACAGACAGACGGGTGGACAGACAGACAGAGATAGCTAGATAGAAGGCAGATGGACTGCATGTAATTCTAGCTATGTGTACATGCAAAAGGATAATTTATGTCTGCAGTGCTTTGGAACATAGGGCCAAGGGGCAGTTCACTGTACATTGTCCCGCCTCTACCTCTAACCTCTACATTTAGAAATAAGAAATACTCTGACTATTGGAATTGTACATTCTTAATGAAATAGAAGCACCAAGTTAAGAAATTATATATATTTATATATATATATATATATATATATATATATATACATTTTGATTATTGGTATTGTTTCCATAAAGAATAAATATAATACAGTTTCTCATGGAAAATCCACTTTGAGTAGTACCCAATCAGACCTCACACAATATGACTTTTATAATATTTCAGAAATGTAATTACTGTCTGCAGAAAGGACTACTTACTAACAATGCACTCAGTTGTTTTCTCTCTTTGTGTGTTTATGTATTGTTAAGTGTTTCTCTGTCTATGAAGGCTATTTTGTATTCAGATTTTTATTATGCCAGAATAATCACTGTACTTTCCCAAAGGCACAGTCTGTGTTTCTCCTACACATTCTGTATGTGATAAATTTTGAAATAGCATTATTACTATTTTCCATGCCACAAATGAAAGGAAACTGAAAAGTTTTTGCTGCATTTCTTTTGTACAAAAATGAATTTGAACAAAAAACTGAATAAAAAATAATAGGATTCTCAAAAGCCCTGTTTTTGCAAAAGCCCATGAAGCAGTATTCTCACCTGAAACTCTATGACTCCCACTCTAGAAAGAATCCTTTACTAGCACAGGAATCACTACTCTAGAGAACGTCCCCTACCTTGTTCAAATTTGCAGATTCTGCAAACTAAGTAAGGTTTACTATTTAATAATTATTTACTATTAAGGAGGCTAGTCATTTTTTCTTTGAATGATTGTCTGTAAATATATCACATGTTGTCACTAGGCTGCAGAAAATGCAGCTCCGTGGAGAAATTAAGCACTGTAATTAACACCCCAGCTGCTTTTCTTTGATAAGTGCTTTCCTCTGCATTATTTATTTATTTTTGTCCAGTCTGATTTTGGTTCCTGCTGAAGTCAGAGTGTTACATAGATACATAGACAGTGTGGGCAGATAAGGGCCTATGGCCCACCCAGTCTGCCCATTTGAGCTTGTAAGTTCAGTTTGTTTTCCTAGAAGTCTGTTGCCCCTTACCCCTGACCTCCAGAATTCTTTTATGTCTATCCCATGCATTCTTAAATCCCATAATTGTTTCAGCCCCCACCACTTCCTCTGGCAGGGTGTTCCACTTGTCCACCACCCGTTCTGTGAAGAAATTCTTTCTCATGTTTCCTCTGAATCGTCCTCCCTCCAACTTCATCCCATGCCCTCTAGTCCTGGAACATCTTTTTCGCTTAAAAATAGTGTTTTCCTGCACCCTCTTCCTCCCTGTAAGATACTTGTATGTCTCTATCATATCCCTCGCTCCCTCCTCTCCTCCAGGGAGTACATGTTCAGTTCCTTCAACCTGTCTTCATAGGACTTGTGATGCAATCCATGCACCATCTTTGTTGCCCTCCTCTGAACCTTCTCTACCCTGTCTATGTCCTTACGTAGGTATGGTCTCCAGAACTGTACACTGTACTCCAGGTGGGGCCTCACTAGTGTCTTGTATAGTGGAATTATGACCTCCTTTTCCTGCTGGTGGTGCCCTGCCTATACATCCCAGCATCCTGTTTGCTTTACCTGCTGCCTTGTCACACTGTTTCCTTACCTTGAGGTCATCAGAGATGACAACCCCAAGATCTCTTTCCTGCTTGGTGCATGCTATATCCTCACCCCCAACTGATATATTGTGCCAGGTTTTGTGCCCCATATGCATTATCTTGCACTTCTTTGCATTGAATTTCAACTGCCAAACCCCTGACCATTCTTCAAGTTTCTGCAGGTCGCTTCTCATTCTGTCTACACCTCTGGTGTGTCTACTCTGTTACAGAGCTTTGTGTCATCAGCTAACAGTGAAATTCTGCCTTCTAGATCCAGCAATGTCACTGATGAAGATGTTGAATAGGACCAGTCCCAGCACTGATCCCTGTGGTACCCCACTGGTCACTCTTCCTCTGTGGAGTGACAGCCATTTACCACCACCCTCTGTGTCCTGCCACCCAGCCAGTTACCTACCCACCACACTACTGTCCTGCCCACACCCATATTCCCCAGTTTGTGTAATAGTCTTCTATGTGGCACAGTGTCAAAGGCCTTGCTGAAGTCCAGATAGGCCAAGTCCACTGCCTCCCTGATCCACCTCCCTAGTCACCCAGTCAAAAAATTCAACGAGGTTGGTCTGACATGACCTCCCCCTGGTGAAACCATGCTGCCTTGGGTCCTGTAGTCCATTGGCAACCAGATGTTCCACCAATCTCTCCTTCAGTAGTGCTTCCATGATCTTCCCCACTACCGAGGTGAGGTTAACTGGTCTGTAGTTCCCTGCTTCCTTTTTGTTCCCACTTTTGTATAAGGGGACTACATCTGCTGTCCTCCAGTCTTTGGGTACCTCCCCTGTTTCCAGTGATCGGCTAAACAGGATAGCCAGAGGTTCAGCCACCACCTCTCTTAGCTCTTTAAGTACCCTTGGGTGCACCCCATCTGGCCCAATTGCTTTATCAACTCTTATTACTTCCAGTTCCTTCAGGACCCTTTCTCGTGTAAAGGGACTTGTGTCCATTTCTGCACCATTCTCACCCCTTGTACTCCCTTCAGACCCATTACCCTCCTCTTCCTCAGTAAAGACTGAGCAGAAATACCTGTTCAATATGTCAGCTTTACTGTTGTCATCCTCCACGCGGCCCCCATCCTCCCCCTTCAGTCTCACTATCCCTCCCTTTGTCTTTTTTTTTTTTCACTTATGTTATGTGTTGGAAGTGACATCCCTCCAAACTGCTTCTTATTGATATGTGTTATAGTATTGTATATATACTGGCCTGTCTGACCTAGATTGTAATGCATACAACCCTTCTGCGGTTTCTTCACCCCAACCGAAAAATGAGCTAATTCATCATGGTGAGTGACTGCAGCAAGCAGTGCAGTCCTTTCTGGAACATGGTATTTATTTATTTGCAAGTTGTGGCAAGTTGAACATATTGAGCCCTAAGCACAAACGGGCAAGTACCCACCAGTAAAAACATATACTGAGCCAAGCAGCTGCCTGACACACATCTGGCCCCACAGCAAAATGGTGGTCTGACACTTTCTATCTCCTTGAAACTCCACTGAAACACGTAGCAGTTTTGAAGAAATAGAGGTGGCCTGGGGGTTGAGTTGGCCAAGCTGCAGGCTTTGAATTGAAAGCCCAGTCTGTTACTGAAGTGCAAGCTTTGCTCCAGGGGAGGAGAGGATAATGAGATATGGCAGTATGTAGCTTGATCACCCATATGCCCCGATGGGATGCACCATATGCTTTTAATCACAAAATAGAAAAGTGGCAGGGTTTGCTAGCCCAGTGGCACCCAGCCCTCCAGGCAAGGAGGGGGACTGGGCACAGGCTGGCTTTTGAGGCAGATGGTCCCATTAGATATGGTACTTGGAAGTCTTGGGTGAACGCAGCAGCCTGTTGACTGGTGTAACAGTTTATCTCAATACACATGTCAAGACTGTCATTACAGGCATCGTGCATGAATGTACTCAGGTGGCTTGCCTTTATCCTACGCACACGACCCTGACAAACTATGGTGATGCATGGAACCCCACCAATTCAGGTGAGCTCAAGCATGTGTTTCTGTGGGTAACCCATCAATCGGGCACAGGAAATAGGGATCCATAATGTGGGTGTCATGATGAGGGCGTGTGCGATGTGGGCGCTAGGAATTTCTGAGTGTCTGCTACTGAGAGCAGGGTGAGGATGGGGCCATTACTGTGTTTCTCTTTTTGTCCATAATGTGTGCCCAGTGTTTTTATATATATATATTTCAGGGGGATGCGGGATCGTGAACTGCGGTATGCGATCTGTGTCTGTGGCGACAAAATGCCTATTGCTCTTCTTACTGACAGCCTTTTTCCCACACTCTTTTTTACTCGGTACTCTGTTTTAGCCCTAAAGTGGGCGAACTGTTTCTGAATTAGTACATCCGTGGGTGTCCACCAGATGCCCAGAGTGCCCATACCTTGCCCTTACACATTGTGCGTCAAAGCACATACAGCTAATTTGGTTCAGTACCTACAGCCAATGAGAAGAAAGCTCATTTCCAGGTCCATTCTGGTTAAGGGAGGTTGGGATGATTGCAGATAGGATAGACATTTACAATCCATAACAGTTTAGGCAAATTATAAGGGAATGGAAGTACACAGATGCATAATTCCTCTTCTCCTTCGGTATAAGATTCTCTTTTTCTGTCTTCTGTCTCCCCCAATTTTTTGCACATAAATGTTTTTATCCTCCGAGTCAGCCTAGGTAGCTCTTTAGCCAAGTCCCCAGGCACCTCTGGCCTTCCTGTTCTTCCCTGCTGGGGCACCTAGTTCCCGATGGATTCCTCCCCCTCCCATGGTGGGACCAAAAGGGGATGGTCATCCTCAGCCACATCCAAAATGCCCATCAGGCAGACTGGAAAGGTCAATTAAAGTGTCCTGGGTAGGCTTCACAAAAACCCTGGTCTATTCCTTTTTCCTCCAATTTTTTCCCTTAGTTCACAGAGTCACACAGCATGGAGGACACGTACACAAGGAGGCAACCATGTGTTCCATAACTGCAGCACCTGCACCCCTCAGATGTGTGTCTTGGCCCTGTACCATCTGCACTGCCACCGGGCCTCCACCTGGTGTCAGCTAAGAGCTGGGAAGACCCACCACACCAGTCTGAGAGAAGAGAGCTGCCAGGCGGCTGCTCAGTCCTCACTTGGCTCTCTCCTCTGCCAACCCCCAGCAACCTGAGCCTGTTCCTGAACTTGAGTCACTGGCATGGAGATAGGTAAGGTTCTTAAAGTGCCTATGCCCTCTGCACCAATGGGCTGTATTTCCCTGGGTTTTAAGACTACTTCTGTATGGAGCCCCCCATCCCCATGAACCATTATGGTTCTCCAACCAGAGACAATATCAGTTGCAATCAAGCAGTGGATCTATATGCTGATACCGCTACTTGCATAGGTTGCTACTCCAAAGAAAATGGAACACCTCATGTAGCTGCTTCATTTTCATCACCATAGTTACAGCACATAGTGGATTTTAGTGTGGTGCTTGTGTGAGACAGCAGTGTTACATGAGCAACAGTCTGGTCATAACAGCGAATTACACCCGGCTTTTTCAATGGGGAAAAACATCACCCAGTTTTTAGAAAACCTCTAGCACAAAAAATGCTTCATGGTGATATAATGCCTGTACATGCACACAACTGAATTTGCAACAAAATAAGTACTAGAAATAACTGTTACAGTTTTGGTATTGTGTTTTTTTATAGCAGCCTAGTTGCTGTAGCTAGTACTAGAAAGCAGAAAACATTTTGTACCTGTGGTTCTTTTAACAAAGTATCTAAACTTAGAGAGTAGCCCTGTTACATGGTGATTGTCAATGTACATTTGTTTAATAAACAGTGCAAGACAGAAACACATATATTTGTAACTGTAGGATATAAACGTTTAATTTTAAGAATTAGTATCAGTTGATGTTTTAGACTATAGTATATATTTTAAAGACTGATATTGCTCTGTCATTTCACAAGTACTAATTATGTTGTATTTTTAATACAATTGTTGATTAAAGAATAAGATACATTTATGCACAACAGATTCATGCCACTTTTCTCTTTTTGATAAATAGTTGTGTTTTATGTATAGCATCTATATTATCTTGTTTCACATTTCACAGATGATGAGTCTGCAGAACCAATAGTGGAAGCTGCCAAGGAAACTGCAGAAGAAATGAGGAAAGACATGGCCACTGACACCACAGAGGAGACAGAGAGGGACATCACTGACAGTATGGGTGATAGGTCCCTTGAACCTACTGGACATACAAGCCCAGTAAAGGAACAAGACCAGGAACCTGCACTGGAGGTCGCTGTGGAGGACTTTGCAGGGAGTACATAGCCATCTGGAGAAGGTTCTCTGCTTCTTGTAGGCACACCAGTGGAGTCCACCCAGCTGGATCCAGTACCACCAGCCCAGCAAGCTGCTGAAGTGGTTCCTGCACAAGAGGATGCGAGACCACTGGAATTTGTAATTAAATCATTATTCTGTTTATGCAGCCATATCTGTTTGTGTGTTGTAATACATGAGCGGCTATGCATAGCTGCAACAGGCCTGTTGATTTGCAGACAAACAACCACATGGGACCTAGTCATCTGAAGCAGATGTACTCAGGCATGCTGTGTGAGGTATCTAGATAGATATCTTGATCCAGTAATGCACGTTGTTTGCATATGCTACTCCATAAGAGAAAAAATACTACTGCATTGAACAATGTATTGTTTCGATGGCAAAACAATGATACTGGTATTGCAAAAGTACTTCAAACTATATAACTTCAGTCTCCACACTGGCCTGTCCATCTAGAGCCACAACTGAGTGTGCATGTGTTATGCCTATGACTGAACAGTCACAGGTCCTCAGAGGCCTGAGTTTCTCCACAGAGAAATACTGTTTAAATTTTTATATTCTGGATGTTATGGTGGTTCCACTTCCGAAGCCAGAGTGTGCTGTGCATGCCTTTCACCAGCAGATGCAGAAGCACAGGGCTGAAAATAGAGTGCATATCTTACAGCATGCATCACTATGTGAGCATACCTAACCACTGCCCACATAAGGGCAAGCTCTTCTGCAGACAAAAGGACTCTTGTAATTTGGGTACAGTATATGTCTATATGTAGATGCAAGCATGTGGTCGTACACACAGAAGCACTGCTGTAAATTTGTGTACCATGAATTTGTATCTGGAGTAGCAACTGAGTTTTTATATATTGTCATGTGTATGAAAAAAAATAATTGCAAGAAAGTAGAACATGAACACCATACTTTACTTAAGTGACTGTCTATTCTCAACAGCAGTGTTGCACTTTTTCTATTGTGATCAGGCTTGTTTTCAGTATATATACAGAGAAAACAGATTGATCATCCAGGCTGAACTTGTCTGAGCTGTCAGTGAGGAGTTTTAATTACATTAGAGCTCAACAGCAAAGCTTGAGAGGTCCAGTGAAATCTGAAACCTAAGAAGGTAGCACAGGATGGTTTGGCATGTCCTTCCAAAATGACTAAATGTTATTGCTTATAGTTTTTCTGTTGAAAAAAATAAGTATCATATTACTTTATTATAGTATTAACAACCAATCAGGCAGTTTTGTTTTGGGAAATAAATGAGATGACATTTGTTTTCTTACAGTTTATATTTTTTGCTCCAATACCACAGCCTGCACACTGCCCCACTGCACCACTGCATGCATTGGACAACAGCGACATAAGCTTGCCATGTATAATTTATATAATTACATTTATACGTATGTAACCCCCAGGCGGTGCCACCCCCCAGTGTTACACCCCTGCCTACCACCCTGGACATAGGCTAAAGGGTTTGGGTTCGCTAGCTAATAACGTTTTTTAAAACCTTTGTGCAGTGCCTCCACTCAGGGTGCTTTACGTGGGTGATATGGTGCTGGGTGTAGCCCCCCAAGCTGCTACACCACCCACGATGACCAGTTACCCACCCCAGACATGCCCCAAGACACAGCTCCCCACATTTCAACATGTTGAATTAAAGGCTCTCTCTAATAATATGCTCACACAGGATTTCAAACAACAAGATATTTATTTCGGGGGGAATTAAAGGAGCTAGGAAGGGGAAACAGGAGGAATAGAGGTTATCTTACCGTATTTACACATGTACAGAGATCATTTTGGATTTTGCTGGTGAACCCTCCAGCTGGGTGGCTACATATTAACAGGCAGACATAAATCACATTTTACCATTCGACTTAAGACATCCAGAGCCCTGGCTATCTAGCTGCTGATAAATCAGATGTTAAGCATAATTATTAATAATACCCACACTGGTACCAGTCCCAGATACAGCAGAAACCCCGCAATCTCATACCATACTGGTTAAACAGATACCACAGTCCAAGATGTTGCAGGCCTGATGGAGTTGCAGCTGGTCGAGGTGGCCAGCTATTAATTTGAGGGTGGAGGCAACTTGGAACCAGATTTTTGTAAAGCAGCAAATTACTATTTACAAGCACAGCAGGGATTGCCCTGCACTTTAGCAGACAAAGCAGGGATTACCCTGCACTCGCAGACTTCTGAACATTCCAGAACAAACTATGTGGATCTTACATCCAGAACATTCAGCACAATATCTGAAAGTCCCATCCAATGCAACGAGAGTGATGCTTCTGTCAATCATCCTAAACGCAGTTTAAACATGGTTACATCCTGTACTTTATATACCAAAAGGCATCCATCCAGAGTAAGTTGGCAATGATACTTTCATCAAGCATCCCATACTTTAGTCACAGGCAGTCACATCCAGTACATTCTATATCTTTCAGATGAGATGTTAAACCGAAGTCACATCTGCCTGGATTGGTGGTAGTTCAGGTGGATGTTAAAGAGCCCATGGCACTTATCGAAAAGAGTAGGGGAATTTCCCTGGTGTCCTAGCCAAATTTCCCTCATTCACTAAAAATACCACCAACAACTTAATCTGGTTCAAGGTCAGTTGGCATTCATCTGTATGCCCCTCCCCCGGGTCGTGCCTGAAAATAGGCAGGATTTGTCTAGTGCACTTACCCGGTCAACAAAAACTAAATAAATTAAATAAATATACCAAGAACATTATCCACAAGCGGAGTCCTATCCAGCACATCTAGCCATTTAACACTTATGCCAAGCACTCTTAGACAAAATTCTGTGCAGACACAGGTACATTCTCTTTAAGGTATCTTAGACATTAATATGCTCTAGGGCCTCCTGTCTCATGAAGTGGCAAGCGTGTCTTGGCAGACAGCTCCACGATTTCAGGACTCTAACCCATAGCTACACATTTATATGATTCACTAAGCCCAGCATCTTGCTGCACCTGCAACTTAGCCATTTGGGCCACAGACAAGATGCATCCATTACTTGAACTAGGCAGTCTCTTATGGGGTTAGTAGCCCAGACTGATGACTTCAATACTTCACACTTAACAGCACACATTTCTTAATGGGGCATGGAGCCCCCCAAGATTACTTGCTTAGCTTCTCCATCGCACCTGGGGGTACGAGGGTACTCACTCAGGTCTTCCACGGGTCTCATCCGCAATCGAAAGCATCCTGAAGACTTCTTCAGCTCTCTCACCGCTGAGGTACTTGGTCAGTGCTTTCACCACTGCATGATGTCATCTGGTCTGGTCAATGCTCTCACCACTGCTGGACATCTGATTCTTCGGTCCACATCTTTCCCCAATGTGGGAGGGGAAGGCTAGCCTCTGGAAGACAGTACTGGCAACCTCCAGACTAGCTGTTGCAGAAATCCCAATTATTGTAACTAGTTAACTGTTATCTGAAGAAAATAACAAATGCCCTCTGAAGACTGAAAGGACTAGAATTAAGTGGCTCTCGCCTGGTGGCATGGCTGAACCCTGAGCCCCTCCCCCATGGGGGGCTCCCAGCAGGCTGGAGCCTGCTGTGCTGCTCTTTCTCTCTCAGCTCTGCAACTCTGAATCTCCAGACAAACTGGCAACATTATCTCTTTATAGAGCTCCTAGCTCGACTCCTGATTGGTAGCAGGGATGCGGTGACATGTCTCCAAATTGCTGAAGGACCTGCCAATCAGAACACTCGAGGCACAATTGGGTTGTGGAATTTGCAGCTAAAATAATGTCCCTGTAAGCCCCCATAAGCACTTGGGTGCTTACCCATAAGACGCAGTGAATGTACCACAAGTCCTGGCTATCTATTGCTGCAATTCCAATTGGCTGTACTGCTGGCGATGGCTGCTTAACCCACTGTCCCTTATAGCAGATTAGATATAGTCCTGAATAATGTCCGGGTGCAGCCAGAAATAAGTAATTATTTGCCTCAAATGCCCCACAGTTCTGTAGTTTAAAGGCTGTACTTGCAGTCGCTGCACAGATGGAAAACATGGCTCTTTTATTTTTTCTGTCACTACTGCACTTATGCCAGCTCCCCTTGCAGCAGCTGACAGGCTGACACACAGAGTTCCAGATACTGGAATTGCCAGGGAAACAGTACTCATTTTAACTTTAAGCACTTTTCCCCACATGCACAATATATTCCCAACAAGCAGCAACAGTTCCAATATTTAAAACATTTTAATTCTTTACTTTTCGGCTGGAGCTGAACATAGCTATCCTGGAGGCAGCCAGACACACTGTTATGCATTATTCAGATGACCGGGGCCCTGCACAGGCATACTCAAATGAGCCCCAGTCAGAACTCCTTTAATTCCCATCTGAGCGGTCCCCCAGCAGGCTGTCCATGGTCACCGGGTCCCAAATAGGTGGAAGGGATCCCAGGACCCACGGCACAGTCCCCGAGGTGACGGCAAAACAAGTGGCTCCACATCAAAGGTGCTTTACATGCCAATTCAACTCCCGCTGCCCTGGAGGCAGCAATTTTGCAGCGGGAGCTCGCGGTCAGCAGTTTAAGCCCCGAGGGGCTGGATTTTCATTTGACTGCAAGCTGGGGCACACTTGAGGGCAAACAGGACTTGGGAAGCCAGAATAATTAGAGGCCAAGTCAGGATAAGCCCGAGAGACAGCGGGGGAAGGACAGAACAAACCGGGCTAAGGTAAACCCAGACTGGCATTTCTAGGAACCCTCATTTGCAAGGGGGTTACATGTATACAAGAATATATATTAATATATACATATACAAGGGATATATGATGCCAGTTCAACATACACTTTGTCGACCGGTGTTACAGTGACGGCTTTATGAATACCGCAATTGCAGTTGGCATAAAGCCGACAAGTAAAATGTTTGCTTTTTTCAGCCCTGCCCCCCTGCACCCCCCCCCATATTTTAATATAATCAACTCAGAGTCAGAGTTGATTCAGAGATGGGGTGCAAGACCCAGAGAAGCAGTGTTTCGTTCCCCCGGATACATTACAGTGGCAACATTGAATTGGCTCTGTAATGTCCATCGCTTTTGAAATGTTACTGTTGCATCAGCATACAATATACAAGAATTGTACATCTCAGATAAAAATGTATCATTTCAAGGTAAAGCTGTTCTGAAATGTGTTCATGTATGTGTGTGTGTGTGTGTGTGTGTGTGTGTGTGTGTGTAGGTTTTAATATCTGTTCAAACAAACAGGTCTGTGATACACAACCATGTTTTACAAGATGTTGAACGTCTCCACATCCGTCATGGCATTTCTATACCTGCACGTGGCGACAGCTCTGACTATCAGCATCACCCACCCTTTCTAAACAATACATAGATTGATAGCATCCCTATTCATTCAGTCTGCATGTATAATCAGTATGGTGCCATGTGATTTAGCAGTATCAGCAGATGGTTACTACTGGCATTAGAGGGTCTGTGTGCATTTTTCTCTGCATAAAAACTCTAATTTCATTACTAAAATATGCACTTCAACTGCCTTCTCTTATTTTACTTTTTTTTTATTTTGCTGATGATTTCCTCCCAGGAAAGTGTGTCATTATAATAAAAGTTCATTTTCCCTGCACATAAACAAGTCATCAGTAACTTATGAACTGACTGCTGTATTAAACTCTCTGTTGTATTTTTTATTAGCCATATTCCTTCCAACACGTACGTTTAATACATTGTTAACAATCTGAACAGGACTACAATATGAAACTTTATTTTTTTAAAAAAACATAATTTTTCCTATTTTATAATCTGTTGTACTGTAATATCAGTCCTCAGTAAATCAGAGTCATAATAGTACTTCTTGCTTACTGGAATATGGTAAAATCAGATATACCGATAGCCACACATACGCACACACACACACACACACACACACGCAAGCACACACACTCCTATTGTCATAGTTGTTTAATTTCTGTTTATCATATAACAGTATGCTGTGCATCAGATTTCTATAGTTAGCAACATACAAGTTTACAGTAGTTTGCATGGTTTCATTTTCAAGTAGCATAAAGTTCAGTGATCTGTTGTAAATACCTATGATTAGTGTCTTCCATACACATTTACAGGCTTATGTTAAAAGGACTGCTTGACTGTCAAGTAAAGGCATTTATTTTATTTATTTATTTTATTTTATTTTTATTTTATTTTTCAGGGATCAGAAATACCTTTGAGTCAAAGACTCCTTTACAAAGGTTCTACGTCACTTATAATAGTTACAGAGTTACAAAACAGGTGGAGCAGAATAAAACAATATAGGAAACGTTACATAATCATTCACAAGGTTCCATGTCATACACAATAGAACAGAATACAGAGTGCAGGTAGTGCATAACAAACAGTACAGTAAATGTATCAGAATAAAGAAGTTAATTATTTACAGGACTAGTTAGCTAACTATCCGAGCTAGTGCAGTATGAGGCAGTTAGCAGAATATCAGGAACTTAACACCCTGGGAAGGCGGCATTAGGAAATGTGGGAAGAGGCCAGCCAGAGGCCATTGTCAAAGTAGTAAAGGGCAGGGCATAGGATTCATTTACAGTCACAGATACTTATGGCCCGAAGATGAGTGCTCAGCTGCAATATGAATTGACCAATTCTTTGATCAAGACGCAAGGCATAGGGTAGTGAATTCATCCACAAGGGTGCCCTATAGCAAAAGGATCTTTGGAATTGTGTTGTACGGCAGGAGGGGATGGAGAGACGTAGGGTATCAGAGCTACGGGTGTGCTGAGCTTTTTGGTCCCTGGTGATTAAAGGGGTAAGAGCTGCAGGGGAGAGGCCAAGGGAGATTTTTTTTGCTAGGACACCAGTGTGGAATTTGATTCTATTGTCCAGATCAAGCCAGTTGGTATCCTGATATAGCGCACAGGTATGGGTAAGTCTGCCACACCCTAATAAAAGATGGCAGGCCCTGTTCAGGACAAGTCTAAGACTATCAAGGTCTGAGGAGCTTGCCCCCCCCAAGGTCAGAAGGCCATAGTCAAGCAGGGAGAGTACCGAGGAGGAGATAGCGAGCTTAAGGGTCTCGTGGGTTAGGCAATGTTTAAAGCGATGCAAAAGCCCTAATCTAATATTTAGGGCCTTAGAAAAATGATGAATATGCTCTTGATAGGTAAGGCCAGTATCCAAAGTTATGCCCAGGTATTTGAAGGAATGGACAAATTCCAAGGGGGTCTGAGACACAGATAGTATTTGTGGAAAACACCCTATTCTGGAATTTAACTGGTGCGCGAAAAGCATACATTTGTTTTTTTTATAATTAATAATAAGGCATTGGGAGGTGAACCAGCTTTCGACAGCAGTGAAGGAGGACTGGAGGGAAAGATGGAGTCGAGAGGGATCTGGGCTGGAGGTGAAAATGACAGCATCATCCGCATACAGTAATAGATTGGAGGTGCAGGTTGCAGGGAAGGAGTTAAGGAAGAGGCTGAATAGAAGGGGAACCAAGATAGACTCTTGAGGTACCCCTGAGAGGACAGAAGATTTGGAGGATAGAGTATTGCCAATTTTTATGTTCGTTGCGCGCATGCGCAAGGAACATCTTGGGAGAATGGGACACTTTGGAGGTGTGCCCCTCCTCTGCAATCCCCTGCTCCATTGAGCAGGCGTGGCAGTCCTGCACCAATCGGACGTGGTGCTGTGTATGATAGTGGTGGTCTTCTCTTCAAAGAAAACCACCGCTGTCATACCACAGCATCACATCATCGCCCCAAATCTTTGCTGCCCACGCTGAGCCCACTCGGCATGGCAAACATCCCGCGTTGTCTGCGACAGCGGTGCCCAATCCTCGTCGGCTCCGGCCCCCAGTCATCCTTCTGCCATGCTGAGAGCCCACTCCAGCATAGTAAACGTCCATAGTCTTTTTTTTTCACCTGTAAAACAAAAGCGGTCCCGGCGCTTCTCTCAGCTCCTCCTCCCACAACCGCACCGCCCACTGTGCACCAAGCCTCCCCACTCCCCCTCACCCCATACCTCTGGAGCTTGGTAGCGACGATCTTGGTGGACCGGGAACACGTCTGCACTCATCAAAGCCGACCCGTGAACTGAGGAAATGCCGGTAAGCTGTATAATGGGCTAGATAGGGGTTTTCAACTTTATTGCATATCTCAGGCATTTTTGGAATTTTGCACCAAATTTTCAACATGGGGTTTTGGGACCCCTTCTCATGAATGATGTCACTGTCATGGCGTTATTCAGGCCTGAAGGGGTGATTTGCCCAGTCACTGCATGGAATCACCCTTCGGGCCTGAATAACCATGATAGAGCATCATTCATGAGGCAAATACCCCATGTTGAAATATCTAAAATAAATGACTGTTTTACGAGCGTGTGTTGCGCAGTTCCTACGCAGGCTCGTAAGTTCACGAATTTTCAATATTTTCACTCCAGATTTTCAACATTGCCATTTTACCACACCTCCTTATGAGCAGTACAGCTGTCATTTTTCACATCCTGCCCAAAACGTGTTTCCGCCCATGTAGCGCATAATGGCACAGTCGGTGTGTGAAATCAATGTATGGGACACATTAAGAAAATCACAGTGACACTGTTCATGAGCAGAGGTCTTAAAATGGCTATGTTGAAAATTTGGTGAAAAGATTCCTTAAAATTAGTGTTTTACGAGTGTGCGTTGCACAGTTCCTTCGCACGCTTATACATTTGTGAATTTTCAATATTTCCACTCCAGATTTTCAACATTGCCATTTTACCACACCTTCTTATGAGTAGTACAGCTGTCATTTTTCACATCCTGCCCAAAACGTGTTTTGGCCCACGTAGCGCACAATGGCGCAGTCGGTGTGCGAACTCAATGTATGGGACACATTAAGAAAATCATAGTGACACTGTTCATTAGCAGAGGTCTTAAAATGGCTATGTTGAAAATTTGGTGTAAATATTCCTAAAAATGACTGTTTTACAAGCGTGCGTTGCACAGTTCCTATGCAGGCTCGTAAGTTTGCGAATTTTCAATATTTTCACTACAGATTTTCAACATTGCCATTTTACCACACCTTTTATGAGCAGTACAGCTGTCATTTTTCATATCCTGCCCAAATCATGTTTCCACCCATGTAGCGCACAATGGCGCAGTCGGTGTGCGAAATCAATGTATGGGGCACATTAAGAAAATCACAGTGATACTGTGCATGAGCACAGGTCTTAAAATGGCTATGTTGAAAATTTGGTGAAAAAATTCCTAAAAATGATTGTTTTACAAGCGTGCGTTGCGCAGTTCCTACGCACGCTCGTAAGTTCGCGAATTTTCAATATTTGCACTCCAATGACTTCCAAATACCTAAACAGCACATAGAAGCAAGCAACATTCGGCATTGATAAATGCTTGTACTTCTTTGTCACTGATTTTTTTAAGCCATGTCCAAGTGCCAAATACCACTGCAAATATCTGCAAGCGAACGTTCGGCATTGACAAATGCTTGTTATTTGTAGAGTTTGGTTGGAAAGATAGTCAGCAAACCAACCTACTGCATCCTCTGAGAGACGTAGGTTAAGTAAGGAGGTTTGGAGTAGTGTATGGTGGACGGTATCAAAGGCCTTGGTCAGGTCGATGAAGATAGCACCGGTGATGTGGCCTTTATCCAATGCTGAGTGGATGTAAGATGTTAGTTGAAGCAAGGCAGTAGTAGTGCTGTGTCCTTTGCGGAACTCATGTTGTTGTTTGCAGAGAAGGTCATATTTGTTGAGATGGTCAGTGAGTTGATCCGAAACTATCTGTTCTAAGGCCCTGGGGGGGGGGAAGTATGGAGATTGGGTGGTAGTTGTTAGGGTTTGAGCGATCACCACCTTTAATTATGGGTGTGATGGAGGCAGATTTCCAGATGGTGAGGAATTTTCCTAGTGAGAGGGAGAGGTTTAGAATGTGGGTGAGAGGAGCTAGGACTTCCTTAAGGGAGAACCTGAGGATTCTGAGATCAAGGGAGTCTGCATTGGAGGAGGCGCGACTAAGGGCAGCAGCAAGGTATGGTTCGGCTGATTTGGGTGAAATGCGGCGAAGGTAGAAGGGGGGCACGTGGGTGCAGGGAGGATGCGCTAGGGGCTGGAGGGTCATGGAAATTTGGGGGGAGGACATGGCTGAGGTTAGAGAAAGTATCACTGAAAACAGCAGCGATGGTAGAGGGGTCAGAGGTCAGGGACCCATTTGACATGACCTGGGAGGGGACCAGATTTGGGACCTTAACACATATTTCCTTGATGTTGTTCCAGAACTTATGGCCATGGCCCCAGGACGAAGTTAAGGCGGTTTTATAGTATTCAGCTTTTGCCTTGCGAATAGCCCAGGTGCACTTATTACGAGCCGTTCTGTAATTCTGTCTACCAAGGGGGAGGCCAAACTCTATGGAGAGATGCCATAATGAGTCTCTAGTTCTCATAAGAGACTTGAGACTTTCCGTGAGCCAAGGTACATGATTGCCTTTGACCATTCTTTTGGTGAAGGGTGCATAAAGGTCACATATGTTATTAAAGGACTGGGTAAACAGATCCAAGGCACTGTCTATGTTTACGGAGGTCAAGATGAAAGACCAGTCCACGACCCTGAGATGCACTCTTAATTGTGCCAGTTTACCAGGACCCAGTTTACGTTGTATAATTATTTTGGGCGGGGATCGTGGAATTTTTCAGGACCATGAGCAGAGCACTGGGGAGTGATCGCTGCGGGCATCTGGGAGGATGGACACATTGGTGATCTTGGCCGGGCGATTGGAGAAGATGAGGTCCAGTAAGGAAGAGAATCCAGTACGTGGATCCCACTGTGTGGGGGAGGTGACCAGTTGAGTAAGGTCTTGGGCTGTGGCGAGATCAATGCATGGTATGGCATCTTTACTTAGCCAATTGATGTTAAAATTGCCAAGTACTAATACTTCCGATTGGGATGGTAGTGTGTCCAGATATGACAGAAGTGCTTGGAAAGTTGAATTTTGGTCCTTTGGGGGGATGTAAACTGTTGTTAGGTATATAGGATTATGGGCTCTTCCCAGAGTCAGCTTGACAGTAAGTGCCTGAGAACCAGCCCCCAACTGGGGGGTTTGGAGTAGGTGACCTTTTAAGGTGTCTCTAGTGTAGAGGGCACAACCACCTCCCCTCTTCCCATGCCTATCTGCACGGTAAAGGGTAAACCCAGGCAGTGATATGGAGGAGTCCGGTGTCTGAGGGGTGAGCCAGGTTTCAGACAATGCTATGACATCTGGTTGGTGCATCTGCCATTTGCGAGCTGAATCTGTACAGTTATTAATAAAAAGAGCCAGTGCTGTTGTTTTGACTCTCACATAAAGTTGTTTGCAAGCTGAATTCATACGTTTATTAATAAAAAGACCCAATGGCCCCAATATTCAGAGTTGCGCCCAGCAATGCTGCATGTGGTGGCGCAGCACAACTGTGTTGCGCTGGTGAAACTCAGGGATATAGTCAAAGAAGATGAGAAATGGCGCATCTCCTCTGAATATATCAGGTAATGAACACTGCACAAATACAATGCACTGGTGCATCCCCCCAGACAAGGCTGAATACCAAGAATGGGAACTGCACCAGCACAACAGAGTTAAGCTGTGTGTAAATTCCTAATATTCAGCTGGCAGTACGCAAATGGGGCCATAATGTATGCAAGGCACAAATGAGGCCATTTGCATGTCATTATGGCCCCATTTGCATGAGTTGTGCAGGGCAGGCCAATGAAGTGTGCATGGCACCCTGCACAGCATGTGGTGCTGCCAGAGGGGATCTAGCAGCACCCCCTCCCTCCCCATAACCATGATTGCTGTAGAGTAACTTTTTAAATCTTCCACGGTAGTCTAGTGGCACCCTCTCCCACTCCATAGCCCGATTGCCTAAAATAAAATAAAAATATATCCCTGGTAGTCCAGTGGTATCCCCCACCCCTCCTGATGCTCCGATCCCCATAAAAGTACAACTCTGTAATTCCCTGGTTGTCTAGTGGTCCCCCCCCCACCCCTCCTGTAAACCCGATCGTTGATCGTACATTAAATTCACCTCCCTGGTTGTCCAGTAGCAGACCCCTCACCCACACAGGACCCTGGCCCACCCATCCCCCCATCATTGCTGGGCAGCAGCAGCCCACCTGCATACCTCCATGGCTGCCTGCCGTCAACTGCAGCTACAGTATGGGTTGCATCCCATTGGTTCACAATGTGGACCAATGGGCTTGCAATGCATACTGTAATAGTCATTCACAAATATGTGAATGAAGTCATTCATTCACATATTTGAATTACTATCACAGCATGCACTGCAGCCCATTGCTCCACACTGTGGACCAATGGGCTTGCAGCTAATACTATAGCCTGTCAGTCGACGGGCAGCTGCAGAGGTATGCAAGTGAGTATGCTGCTGCCCACCAATGATGGGGATGGGTGGGCCAGGCTGTGTGGGTGGGGGTGAGGGGTGCCACTGGACCACCAGGGAGGTAATTTAATGTATGACCAGCAATCAGGGTTACGGGAGGGGTGGGGGACCACTAGACTACCAGGGAATTAGAGTTGTACTTTTACATGGATTGGAGCATCGGGAGTGGTGGGGGGTACCACTGAGCTACCAGGGATATATTTCTGTTTTGCTTCAGGTGATTGGTTTGATGGGGAGGGAAGGTGCCACTAGACTACCAGGAAGATTTAAAAGTTTATTCTACAGCAATCAGGGCTAATGGGAGGGAGGGGGGGTGCCACTAGACTACCAGGGAAGATTTATAAAGTTATTCTATGGTGATCGGGGCTATGGGGAGGGAGGGGGAGCCACTAGACCACCAGAGATGATATGGGTGCTTCTACACAGTGTACTGGGTGGGCGGGTGGCCACCCATGGCTGGTGGCTGCTGTGTTGCGCCCTGCAGTACAGCAGCTTGCCTGTGGGTGGCCACCATTTGAGCCTTTTGTTTCAGGCTCAGCTTTGGACATCAGTATGCAGTGCATCCCAGGGTTGTGCAGACATAGGTACTGCACATCTCGGGCAGAATATTGGGACGTGCTGCATATGCATGGGCATGCCCCCTGGGGATGCACCGCATACATTATCTTTGCATCCCTCTGTTGAATATTGCCCCGGGGTGCATTTCTGGAATTGTGCCCAGTGCAGCTCAGTTGCACCAGGTACAACCCCTTTGAATATCTAGCCCAATGTCTTTTTTTTCCTTTTTTGGCATTATGATGATTTGTGACATAATGTCCATTTAGTAGTAGCAGGTGTAACCTTGAGTAATTTAGAGTGAGGTGAGATGAGCTAGATCACTAACAGTAACATAAGCGTTACTGGAAATTAATTACAATTTTTGTAAAACAAAGTGGGTTTCCAGATTGTTTAGCAAGTTCGGTTGTTCTTGGTGGTGGGTGTATATTTTTTATGATCCAGTTTAGCTATTTAATAATATGTTTCAGTTAACACATTGGGTCAAGACCCAAGGTGACAAATGAAGTTACTGCCTTTACCTAAGGCTAAGGGGGGGGTGGATATCTGCTGCTTGCAGCTAGTGCAGAATGTGGCAGCCAGACTTCTGACTGGTACCTCTAGGTCCAGTCATATAACGCCTGTGCTCCGCGGACTGCACTGGCTGCTGATACAGTGGCAGATCTCCTTCAAGGTTGCTTTGCTAACCTATAAGGCCCTAAACAATCAGGGACCCAGATACCTGAAAGATCTCCTTCCCCCCTACTGTCCCTCCGACCCCCTCTGATCCACCGATGAGGGATTGCTAGAGATTCCCAGAGTTCATTTACAAACATTGAGGGCAAAGGCATTTAGCTTTGTGGCCAAGACCCTGTGGAATTCTCTACCTCATTGGGTATGAAATTGCCTGACCATCCAAAGTTTTAAAGTTGCCTTGAAATTGCATCTTTTTAGCCAGGTGTTTACTGAGTATTAAGTTGATATTGTATTGTTTTAGCTAAATGTGATTATTATTTGTGGTTTTATTGTACCGGTACCTTGGTTTTGGAAAGGCACCTATTATAAATAAAGAAATTGATTTATTGCTTGAATTGCTTCTTTTTTGTCATGTTTCTTTTCTGATACAGAATGTTCAATGACCAGACAAAATGTAGTGCAGACAATGGCAGATCTCGTGGAGCAGGTTACACTCCTGAGCGAGTCCATATCTGCATTCCAGCAAGATATGGTGCCTGCCCAGGAGGAGGAGCAAATTCACACCTGGGAGGAGTCAGCTCGTGCCTGGGGAAAGCAAGCTCATCTCTCCCAGAGTGTCAGAGAGTTAACCAGCACTCCTGGGGGGACTTGTGCCCTGCTCTGTGAAATGGTGCACAAACTTTGGTCATGGCATCATGAACAAATGCGGGAGCCAAGGGCACAGTAACATGCATCGGTGCTGGATCTGGGCATCCTCTTCAGTATCTTACAATCAGGACTTGTCATCATTCCACCACAGGGACCACAGACTGGAGACCCGCTGCCAGAGTTACAAGGTGCTGAAGAGCTAGGACAACAGCAAGAAGACTATGGCAGCAGGCAGCAGTAACTCCACCTGTCATTATCTCTCTCACTGGCATCTTCCACCTCTCTGATGGTAATGAGGAAATTGCTCACCTGGTTGCCCTGAAGTACAAGCCGGCTGTCATTCAGCAAGTCATAGATACATAGATACATAGACAGTGTCGGCAGATAAGGGCCTATGGCCCTGACCCAGTCTGCCCATTTGAGCTTGTAAGTTCAGTTTATATTTTCCTAGAAGTCTGTTGCCCCTTACCCCTGACCTCCAGAATTCCTTTATGTCTATCCCATGCATTCTTAAATCCCGTGATTGTTTCAGCCCCCACCACTTCCTCTGGCAGGGTGTTCCACTGTCCACCACCGTTCTGTAGAAGAAATTCTTCCTCATGTTTCCTCTGAATCGTCCTCCCTCCAACTTCATCCCATGCCCTCTAGTCCTGGTACATCTTTTTCGCTTAAAAATAATGTATTCCTGCACCCTGTTCCTCCCTGTGAGATACTTGTATGTCTCTATCATATCCCCTCTCTCCCTCCTCTCCTCCAGGGAGTACATGTTCAGTTCCTTCAACCTGTCTTCATAGGACTTGTGATGCAATCACAGCCATGGCCATATGGTTCTTTTGGGGATATTAGTTATTTACTACTTTTTATTTAGAATTTATTTTGATGTAAAACATAATTTTTTGTAAAATACTTCAACATTTGATATAAATATTATTTTAGAAAAAATTGTCATTTTCTTATTTGCTAAACAGAATTTAAAAGTTATGTAATTTATTAAAACAACATTAAGAGTTGGGCTGGACATCGGGTTGGGTAAAGGTTTATGGTCATTCTGGTTTGACAGTGATCAGCAAAAAAAATACACATAATCGGATTTCACTGCCAAACCCTAAAAATACTCTAACCCAAAATTGCTACAGGAAGCAAGCTTGCATGTTGCAAAATCAGCATGCTGTCGCTATCTGAGTGGGTGGCTGCTGGCAAGTGGGGGAGGGGGGGCTCTGGGACTCGGTGCAGTGGTGAGAGTGGAAGGTAACTCTAGAGTCACACACTGTCACTCAGGAGGACTAGAAGGAAGAGCTGAAGGATGCACCTGAAATGTTAACAGCAGCTGTTGTTGTCTGTCTTCTTCTGGTCTTCTCCTCCTGTGCCTTATCTTACTCCTGGTCTTCATCCTCTTGTGATCACGCACATGCAGTGCACCACAGTGGGAGGTGGTCATGTGACTACACTAGTGGCAGTCCAATGAGAGAATGTGGCTCCCACCTTGCTGTTGGAAGGTCTGCAGTGATTGGAGCAAACAGGATAGCATAGAGGGGCTTTATAAACCCCTCACATAGGACAGCAGGGTCAGAGAAGAGCAGCACAGTTGGCGCTGCAGCAACATTTGTCTCATAGCAGCTCACAACATCATGGTCGAGTGAAACATAGAAACATAGAATCTGATGGCAGATAAGGGCTGCTTGGCCCACCCAGTCTGCCCATTTCCCTACCTATTGGATAAGCTGCAGATCCTAGTTGACCAACAGCCTATGTCCTCCTATCCCCCACTAGAATTGCCTTATGTTAGTTCCATGCATTCTTAAATTCCCCCACTGTTTTTGACCCCACAACCTCCTCAAAAAGGCTGGTCCATGCATCCACCACCCTCTGCATGAAAAAAATGCTTCCTCACTTTGCCCCTGTGCTATCCCCCCTCTATCTTCAAATTGTGCTCCCTTGTTCTTGCATATCTCTTTTTCTGAAAGATGCTACCCTCTTGGACTTTGTTGATTCTCTTGAGGTACCTGAACATTTCTATCATGTTCCCCCCTCTCCTTCCTTTCTTTGAGGGTTTATTATACATATTAAGCTCCTTTACTCACTCTTCATATGGCTTCTGGTGCAGACCCTGCACCATTTTAATTGCCCTCCTCTGGACTGCCTCTATCCTGTCTATGTCATCGAGGAGATGGGTTCTCCAGAACTGTACCCAGTACTCCAGATGGGATCTCACCAACTGTCTGTACAGAGGGATAACAGCTTCCTGTTTTCTACTGGTGAAATCTCTTCCTATGCATCCCAGTATCCCCAGCCCTCCTTACTGCCTTCTCACATTGTTTGCCTGCCTTTAGGTTGTCTGATATGACCACCCTGGGTCCCTTTCCATTTTTGTTGCTGTTAATACCTGTCCCCCAATAATTTATGAATATACTTGATAGACGGCAAATACATTCCCTCATTCAGAATCAAACTTCTGGCCCTTTGCTTGCAAGCACATATCCAGTGTGCCACCTGAGGAGTGAGAATTTCTGACTTGATCAAAATTAAATAATAGTTTTCAGGGTAGGCAGGCAGAAGGGCTTAGCAAAGCAACATAGAAAAGATAATAATTTAATAACCATTTTGGAGAGAGCATTACGCAGCAGAACAGTGATGAAGTAAACTAAAAGTAAAGCAGGAGTTGTTGGGGTATAGGGAAAGGAGGGGACCGTCAGGGCTAGAAGCTAATTTACAAATTGCTGGAGGATCCAACCAATAAAAAAATGAAAGTTGTTCAAGGCCACGAAGTGTGTTGGGTGGTAATGGTGTGGAGGCCTACATCAGTAGTTGTTGAACTTGGAAGGGTAAGGTGCTGGCAGAGGTTGCCTCTGATCCCCCAGAGGCAATATACTTTATTATTTTTAAATAAAAAAATTTCTTTGCTGGCTGAGCCCCCCCCTCCCCCCAAAAAATATAAGTATCAAAACCTTTTTTCTTGTATTGCAGTGTCACTGTCTCATTGCCCCAGGCAGAAGTAAGTTATGGCATCTGTGCTCTGACTTGAGGCTGTTTTACTGTTACACTTAATCTCCCCAGTGAGAAACTTTTTTTTCTTGTACTCAAATATTTGTGAATCCACTGTAGTGCCACATGCTCATTGTCCCAGGCAGAAGTGGCAGTGCCAGTGCTGTGACATGAGGTTGCTTAACTGTGTTTAATCTGCCCAGTGAGAAACATTTTTTCTTGTAGTCAAATAAAATATTTGTGAGCTCATTGTAGTGCCACTGTCTCATTGCCAGAGGTAGAATTGACGGCATCTGTGTTCTGATTTGAGCTTGTTTAACTATGCCTATGTACCAGTAATACAAATAATAATAATAATATGGAGAACAACAGGCTCACAAAAGTTGCCAAGAACACCCCCACAACAATGCACCCTCTAGCTCTGAAGAAAGTGACAGCCCCATGTCCTCAGCTAATGTAACCCGAATGTGATCTGGACATACAGTTAACCCCAAGCGGTTGTTTACACCTGTAAAAACGTACATCATCTCAGTTATGAAGAAAAGGTTTTGCAAAAAGCTTGGTACTGTAGTTTCACACTAGCAAACTATCAAAAAGCTGCAGTAATAACAGGGAGAACCAGTGATCATTCTTTAAATAATGATGAGGAGGGAGAGGAGGTCGAATTGGTTGCAGTTGAACTTGAATCTAATGTACTGAAAATAGAAAACATTACTTTTTTTTTGCGTCCTACTCACCCCCTCGGCTCTGGACTTCATTGGGAGTGCATGGAGTCATCCCTCTATAGCACACACCCTACCCGGCCATCCTCCGTCACCCACAGAGCCTCAGTTATACCCTCCGGGTGGGGACGGGGTGGGCCCCTATGCCCCGACATAGCAGTAACATCGGTCGGGAAGATGCCAGGTGGGCAGACATAAATCAGGGGCAAGCTCCTGGCACTCCATCTCTGCCAGAGCCGAGAGGCATTTTCCTGTTTTCCCCTGGGTAGTGGCTGGTGCCCTGACTTCAAGGCGTATCCGACGTCTGCCACTCCCCCACTCCTATTCTCTCCTCGCAGTGCCTGCTGTATCTCCAGCCTCCGCCAGAGATCAGCAGAGCACCGATCAGGACCCCGGGAGAGGAGAGCTGTCCTCCGGATGCTCAATCCTCTCCCTCCTCTGCCGACAACCAGCAACCCAGGCTCGCTCCCGAACCCGGTTCACTGGCGTGGTGCAAGGTGTGGCATCCAGCGCCTCAACCCTCAGTGCCACCAGGCCGGCTAATAGAAAACATTACTGGTTAGGTTGCAGACTGTAACGGTGCTGGAGGAAGTGATAATAATGATAATAATGATGTCATCTCAGTCAGTTCTTCCTCTGTTGTCACTGAGGTAAATGATGATCAGTCTTCATGCTCCATTCCTTCAGTATTAATAAATAGAGCTATTGTTTTGCATAATACCATATGTCCTCCACCACAACTGGCTTTAGACAATTTCAGTTTTGATACTGTTGGTACAAGTATCACTGCAAATTGCCATGCAACTTGCAGCATTCAAAGATATTTTCCAGCATTGTCTAATACTTCACATTTGCAGTGTCAGCCAGCATCTGATTCACTTCCAGGAAATAGAGGCAGGAAATGTTCTTCTGTCGTGTGCAATCATTTGTCTATATGCCTGACTGATCCCTTTAAAGCAGTATGCATTCACAGCAAATGTAGATTCAGCAGGGGAAAGTCGGCACATAACCTGAGTACAACTGCACTGATTAGACATGTTCAGTGCCAGCATCCAACAGTGATGAAAGACACAGAAACATAGACTTTGACAGCAGATAAGAACCGCTTGGCCTGCCTAGTCTGCCCATTTCCCTACCTAGAGGATAAGCTGCAGATCCTATTTAACCAACAGCCTATTTCTTCCTACCTCCCCCCACAAAAACTGCCTTATGTCTGTCCCATGCATTCCTGAATTCTCCCACAGTTTTAGACCCCACAACCTCCTCAGGAAGGCTGTTCCATGCATCCACCACTCTCTCTGTGAAAAAAATACTTCCTCACATTGGCCCTGAGCCGTCCACTCTCTATCTTCAAATTGTGTCCCCTTGTTCTTGCACATCTCTTTTTCTGAAAGATGTTACCCTCTTGGACTTTGCTGATTCCACTGAGGTACTTAAACATTTCTATCATGCCGCCCCTCTCCCTCCTTTTCTCAAGGGAATACATATTAAGCTCCTTTAGTCTCTCCTTGTATGGCTTCTCTTGGAGACCCTGCACCATTTTAGTTGTCCTCCTCTGAATTGCCTCCATCCTGTCTATGTCCTTGTGGAGATGGGGTCTCCAGAACTGGACACAGTACTCCAGATGGGGTCTCACCAACTGTCTGTACAGGGGGATAACAACTTCCTGTTTTCTGCTGGTGATGCCTCTCCCTATGCATCCCAGTATCCCTTCAGCCCTCCCTACCACCTTCTCACATTGCTTGCCAACCATCAGGTCATCTGATATGATTACCCCCAGGGCCCTTTCCATTTGTGTTGTTGTTACTACCTCCTCCTATTGTGTAATCTTCCCCTGGGTTTTTGTTTCCCAGGTACATTACTTTGCACTTCTTTGCATTGAATCCAAGCTGCCATACTTCTGACCATTCCTCCAACCTTGCCAAGTCCCTTCTCATCCTTTCCACACCTCCTTGTGTATCAACCCTGTTGCAGATCTTTGTGTCACCTGCAAAGAGGCATACTTTTCCTTCCAGTACCTCTGCAATGTCACTTATAAAGACATTAAAAAGGACTGGACCCAGTACTCAACCCTGCGGTACCCCACTAGTAACCCCTCTTTCTTCAGAGTGGACTCCATTTGCAATTACTTTCTGTGTCCTGTTGTCCAGCCAATGTTTTAGCCAGGCTACCACCCTGGGACCCACTCCCAGGCTGGTTAATTTGACTATTAATCTTTTGTGTGGGACTGTGTCAAATGCCTTGCTAAAGTCTAGGTAGGCCATGTCCACAGCTCCTCTCTGGTCTATTACTTTGGTCACCCAGTTAAAGAAATCAATTAGATTCATCTGACATGACCTTCCCGCTGTGAACCCATGCTGCCTTGGGTCCTGTGCCCCACTGGCCTCCAGGTACTCAACAATTCTTTCCTTCGTAAGTGATTCTATCACTTTCCCTACCACAGAGGTCAAACTGACAGGTCTGTAGTTTCCTGCCTCTGTCTTGGTCCCACTTTTGTGAAGGGGAATCATGTCTGACTTCCTTCAGTCCTCAGGTACTACACCATCCTCCCATGATTTGTTAAAAAGGGTAGTCAGTGATGTCACTAGTTCTCTGCTTAATTCTTTTAGAATTCTGGGGTAAATTCCATCTGGCCCTATTGCTTTGTCCACCTTCAGTTTTAATTCTTTCAGAACCCTTTCTTCTGTGAAAGGACTGGGATCGACCCCCCCCCCATCCAGAGTGCTTCTGTTAATTGGATTAGGCACATCCCCCACCTCCTCTTTTGTGAATACTGAACAAAAGTATTAAATTAGTATCCCTGCTTTTTCACTGTCCCTCTCTGTCCACTCACCATCCATTCTGTTCAGCCTCACTATCCCTCCCTTTGTCTTTTTACACTCCCTGATATACGTATAAAAGGTTTTGTCCCCCTTCTTAACCAAGTTGGCTATCTTTTCCTCAGTTTGGGCCTTTGCTATTCTGACTACCCTCCCTGCTTCCTTCTGCCTTAACTGGTACAGTTCTCTGTCCTGCTCCTTCTGTGTTTCCTTATACTTCCTAAATGCTATCTTTGTCTCCCTTACCTTCACTGCCACCTCTTTTGAGAACCATAGTGGCGTTTTCTTTCATTTTGATTTGTTTATTTGCTTCACACAAAGTCCTGTTGCCTCTGTGATGGCAGTTTTGATATTTCCCCATTGTTGCTCCATCCCTCCTTCTAGCCTGCTTGCTAGTGCTTTTCTAATGCACTCTCCCATCTTGCCAAAGTCAGCCCTCCTGAAGTCCAGAACCCTCACTTTTGTATGGCTTGACTCTGTAGCTGCATTAATCATGAACCACACTGTTTGGTGGTCACTTGTTCCAAAATGGCTACCCACTTCTAGATCTGAAATCCTCTCACTGTCCCCATTTGAGACAATATGATCCTTGATGATAACGATGATGTTGGTGACTTGGATGATGAAGGTGACTTTAATGATGCTCAGTTAATGGATTTTCATGATGATGATGATGATGGTGACAGACACTTGTGCAATACTCCCACATGGCTTGCAGAGTCAGATAGCAAATAAGTTTTTTCACAGACTATGAAGGATGGTTCTCCACAGCTCATAACAACAAACATCATTACAGCCCATCATGTCCCTGAGAAAAGAAATGGTGCACTTTTTGAACTCCATTCAACCATCAGATAGTCACTGAAAAAACAAACAAAAACAGCTAATTTGCAGAAACCAAATTTCAAACAGGTCATCAAACTCAGGGATTTATGTAACTCTAAAAATTGATTAGCGTTTTGCTCATAAAAGTGCTAAATCTTTGTGAAAATACACAACTCTTGCCTCATTGTGTTTAACAAACACAGCACTTCTAGAAAAGCTATATAAATACTTTCTGTACAGTTGGTATCATCCCAAGAAAAAAACTGCTAATCAATTATTTAAAACCCTGAAACTGCTGTCAAAATTGCTCTCCTAACTGAAGAGATGATAGCACTTGATTTAGAGCCATATTCAAAAGTAGAACACATTGGTTTTCAATGACTGTTACAGGAATTACAACCTAGGTATCACATGCTTTCACAATGTACTTTTCCCATTTGCCTCATTCCAGCTATATAAGATATACTGAGAAATGTAACTTTCAGTCAATTGACTGGGGCAGAAGGAGGATTTGTTCATTTCATGGCAGACCTTTGGACAAGCTTTGCACCACTTGCTTACTTGTCTCTCACAGCTCACTGGTATTTGGCTTGCTTGTAGGTGTCAAAAGTCTCAAGGTATGAATATGTAAATCATGTGTAAATCAAAACAAGGCAGCAGCCATTTCATGCAATCTTAAAACAGAAAGTGATGTTACTAAGGGGCAAGCAATAATTAACAACATACAAATTGCTCCTCAGTGACACCACTTCCTGTTTGTATGACTACATGAAATGGCTGTTGCTATGATTTGATTTATACATTACTTAGCTATTCATATCACAAGACGCCGGTCTCCTACAGGTACACCCAATACCTCATTTGAAAGATCTGTTCATGGGCTTTCACAATTTGAGTGACCCCTGCAATGTTCACTGTCCCTTTAAATAGTACTATGGGTGGAGAATAGGCTTACTGGCAGGAGTCAAAGGGTGGTGGTAAATGGGGAACACTCTGGTGAGGGAGATATGACAAGCAGGGTGTTGGAGGGGTTGGTGTTGTGATCAGTCCTCTTCAGTGTCTTTATTGGTGACATTGCAGAAGCATTGGAGGGGAAGGTATGCCTATTAGCAGATGACACAAAAATATGCAATAGAGCGGACATGATGGAAGGTTGAAAATATGAGGTTGGAACTTTAAAATCTGGAGGGATGGTCAGAAGCATGGCAGCTGGAATTCAATGTGAAAAAGTGTAGGATTGTGTACATAGGCACAAGAACTCAGGGGCAACTTACAAACTACTGTAGAAGGGGAGGTACTGACAGTCACGAAGCAGGAAAGAGACCTGGGAGTTATCACCCCAGAAGACCTAAAAGAGACTAAGCAATATGACAAGGTGGTGTGAAAGGCTAGCCAAATGCTTGGATGCATAGGGAGGGGTATCAAAAGTAGAAAGAGGGAGGTAATTTTACCCCTGTATAAGACACTGGTGAGACTGCACCTTGACTACTGCATCCAGTGCTGGAGGCCCCATCTGAGAAAGGACATAGAAAGGGTAGAGGCAGTGCAGCGGAGGGCATCTAAAATGGTGCAGGGCCTACAAGAGAAGGCCTGTGAGGAAAGACTAAAGGAGTTAGACATGCATTCCTTGGCGGCATGGGGGGACATGACAGAGACATGCAAATATCTCACTGATATAAACAGAGTACAGGAAGGGAGCATCTTTCAAAGTAAGAGATGCTGCAAGACAAGGGGGCACAGAATGAAGCTGGAGGGGTAATAGCTTAGGGGTAATGTGAGAAAACTTTTTTCATGGAGAGGGTAGTGGATGCTTGGAATGGCCTCCCAGAGGAGGTCATAGGGACTAAAATAGTCCCAGGATTTAAGAAGGAGTGGAGCAGTCACAAGGGTATCCTGGAGGCAAGAGGGGGTGCTCCAGAGTTCAGTTTGGGCATCAGTTCTCACACTAGGGAGAGATTAATAAGGCAGACTGGGTGGGTCAAGAGGTCCTTATCTGCCATAAACTCCTATGTGTCTCATTTATGCATAAGTTAAAAAGCTGATGATATTTGAATAAAGCTAAATGCCCTTGACTGCCTAAGGCCAATTTCAGCACAATTAAGTGTGTCTACAACTGAAACAGTGCTGCATGTGTATTTCATGGAGCAACGAGAGACCAACTTCAAATGTGACCGTCTTATCTACTGGAAAAGTCAGTGCTCAGATTGGCCAGCCATGGCTCAAGTAGCAGTAAAAAATCTTGGATGTCCACGCACAAGTGTACCATTAGAGTGCATCTTCGGTTCTGCTGGTGATGTTGCATCCTCTTCTTGAAGTAGTTTAGACCCTGAGAATGTTGAACAGTTAACCTTTCTGAAAATAAAACTGTCACAGCTTAATTATAAGTATATCTCTGCATAAAACTAAGATTATAGAATAAGACTGCCCTAGTGTGTGTGTTGCAAATACTTGAAATATCCTTTCTACCTCTCTTATGTAATTGATTTACTATGAGTGTCGGATTATTTAAAAGGAGTCTTAGTCTTGGTCATTATCTTCTAAATCATCATCATCCTCATCATCACCCCATTAAGAGCACTATCATGGGGAGTACTACCTAGGGGAGCAGGGTTGGATGGGAGAGAACAAAGGAGGAGGAAGGTGTTGCCCCTGGTATGTTCAGGCGTCCTCCATAGACAGGCACAACATGCATTTGCCTGAATTGCCTCACATTCTGTCTCAGCACAGCAGCTCACTCTCATTTTTCTGACTGCTGACCATTTTCATTTTCTGAAGACCTCTTGCCATCATTGTCATCATCATCATCATCATCATCACTCCATCATCAGTGCTACCAAGGGGAGTACTACCTAGGGGAGCAGGATTGGGTGGGATGGAACAAAGGAGGAGGAAGGTGTTGCCTCCTGGGTATACTCCAGTGTCCACTATAATCAGCCACAATATTATGCATCTGCCTGCCTCCCCTTAATTGCCTCACATTCTGTCTCAGCACTGCAGCAGGACAGCAGCTCACAATCATCTTTCTGACTGCTGACCATTTTCATTTTCGCAAGCAATCTTGTCATCATTGTCATCATCATCCTCAACATCACTCCACTATCAGTGCAACCATGGTGAGTACCAGCTAGGGGACAGAGTTAGGTAGGATGAAACAAGAGGAGGAAGGTGTTGCCCCTAGGTATGCTCTGGTGTCCTCTGTAGCCAACTACGATATGCATTTCCCTGAATTGCCTCACATCCTGTCAGCCTCAGCACCGCAGCAGCACAGCAGCTCAAACTCATTTTTCTGGTTGCTGACAATTTTCATTTCCTCAAGTCCCCTTGCATCAATGTCATTATCATCACTCCTTCACCAGCACTACCATGGGGAGTATTACCTAGGAGAGCAAGGTTTGGTGGGACAGAACAAAAGAGGAGGATGGTGTTGCCACTTGGGTATGCTCTGGGGTCCTCCATAACCAGCCACAATATGCATTTGCCTCACATTCTGTAAGGCTCATCAACTCTGCAGCAGCACAGCTCACTCTCATTTTCCTGATTGCTGACCAGTTTCATTTTCTCAAATTCTCTCGCCATTGTCATAATTAGCTATTAATCATTGCACCACCATCCGCACTGCCATGGGGAGTACTCACTAGGAGAGCAGGTTTGGGTGGGATGGAACAGTGGAGGAGGAAGGTATTCAGCAGTATATTTTAATAATACATGAGAAGTCATTAAAAATCCAGTGCGTTTTAATACTCAGAACCCTTCATATAGCTTTGGCCAAATCGGGCCAATTCAGGTTTAGTCTGACCTGGCTAGAAAGTGGCCTGTCAGTACATTTGCTCAAATTAAGACAAACAGTGCACCACATTTTTACAGCTGCGTGGGCGGAGCTCCACAGACGTTTTACCATTACTGTAGTAGAACAGAGGGTCACAAATGAAACACGACCCTGTGTTCTCTTACAGTGATGTGGCAAGATCTGGACAGTGCTGACTCCATTGGTGCTGTCCTCTGCAATGGAGCTTTGCTCCACAGCACAGTTCCCCCCCTCTACATGGGCACATTACTTAGAGAACAAACTTCTGGGAAAACTGCTCATGTGCGAGTATCGTGCATGCGCAGTTTTGTTGCCGCCACCATCTTGTGACTGGCACACTGTCACAGCTCCAACAGTGGTGCCATCCACTAAGACACGGCAACTCCCACTGCTGTGATATCGCCACCACTCTCAGAGCCGTGTTACCGCTGTACAGCCAGGTAGGAGCTTGGTGCAGCCGTATTGGCTCAGCCCAGAATTTGTTATCATAGTTATCTCATCAAACAAATTACTACTAAATTAAATAACTGTATTTCCTTTCTTAAAATACATTAATGTGTATCTTTACCAATTGTATCAGAGATAAACGTCAAAATATCATGCTGTTATTCAACACTGAACTTACTGTTTTGAAGGAAAACATAGACACTGCAGTGCTCCATTAATATCTTATGTAATTCAATATCATTTAAGGATGTCTAGAAACAAATAGTACTACAGTGCTCCCTCTTATAGCTGCCTGCTTTGTACATATTGAATTTTGGCATATAGGAGAAGGTGGCACTGTATTTATTATGTTAGTCACTTATTGGGTAAACAACATACCACCACCAAAATCGCTGTCACAGTTGTAACAGTGGTCTCATGCATTGTAAGGGTATTAAAAACTGCAACCTAAAAGTGGCTCTGATAACCCAAGAATTTAAGTGAGATGACACTTACAACTGTAACATTGGTCTAAGCAGTGGCATTAATATATTATTGATGTGGCTCGATCAATAACATATTCATTTGTTTAAAAAACACTTAATCAAATGTGCCAGTTTGCAGGATATCAGCAGGTGACACACCCTTCATAGAATAACAGTGTGCTACATGGAAAGGAAAGAAGTATTTTAATTGGTTGGAAGCACTACCTCGATCTGCAATATGTTAAACTGACCCATTTAATTATCTCAATCAGGCATGACAAGGGGTTCGTTATGGTGGGCTAACAGGCATTCATAGCTGGTGTAACCCCTAGGTGAAGTCTCATACTTCAATCCACTGAGTTGGGGCACTTATCCCACTGTAACATACCATTCTAACATGACTTATTGCTTGCATGAGACACTACAGAGGGTGCATAACCCTGGTCTAACATCAGTTTTTTCTCAGGTTTTCTTTTTGTTACAACATCTTTCAGATGAGACATTAAACTGAGGTCCCATCTGCCTGGATTGTTGGTAGTTCAGGTGGATGCTAAAGATCCCATGGTACTTATCGAAAAAGAGTAGTGGAGTTTTTATTGTAATAACATCAAAAATCACATCTGTCAGAAACATGTAAAGTTACAATAATAACAGGAGAAAGCAAAAAAAAACTGTGTTAATTCACACAAAAAAATAAAGGAAAACAATCAAAACCAAATACAATATGACCAACCAATTAATATAAACTAATAAACCAAGAAATGAAATTGAATTTTCTTGTTTCCTCTAGTCATATGAGGTCCTTACTTATACTTAATAAACATTGAAAACCCTTTCCACCAAGCAGAGACCATTTTAGATGTGTGCACTGTTGCATCCGAAATATACACTCTTTCCATTGCTGATTGTTTAAGGTGTCCCCACAGTTTCATACGGCATCAATCTTTGGCAAAACACCCACTGACATCTAGCTTGCCAGAGATAGAACTTTAGACAACAACAAAAAACAGCCAACGTTTCTGTGGAATAATGAGTCCCTAGGTTATAAAATTGCCCCAATACCAAATTGTTATAGTGCATATTCTGTAACCAACCCATGTTCCATTTTGTGGCCAGGTGAACCCATAAATATGTCGCATAGGAACAATGAAATAAAAAATGTTCCATGGTTTCCTTTTGGTTAATACAAGAATCATAAGGACAATTCCTTTCGGTTTTGGCTTTGTATTTTGCATTCCCTCTGATATTAATCCTTCCATAAACTGCCAGCCAAAGGAATTCCCACATCTGAACAGGGATTCTTGAATTGGTCAATTGGGACAGAACTCTTGGATTCTGGGAAGATGGACAATTTTTGAAACATGGTTCAGTGGGATAAACTGAAGTCATAACTATTTTATAAAGCTGTGGCCCTGGACTTTCCATAATTTGTTGTGGCCTTAGACCCCATCTATATAATTTGTGGGCAGCAGGTATAAACCACTGTGGATCATGTAGACCACCAGTCAATTTAGGGGGAATGGTCTGCCATTTAGTAAAATAGCGAGACAAGTTTAATTTAAGCCAATAAGAATGCATCACCTCTCCAGACCTTAGACCACATCCAAGGGACTGAGAAAAAAACAAAGTGTGGAAAAAGACCACTGGGGCTATCATACCAAGCCCACTTTTCTCTTTCCGCAAATATGTATACTGCCTTTTAATGGGATTCAGCCTATTTCCCCATAACATCTGGAAAAAAAGACTGCATAATTTGGTTTCTACTTGTACCGGAGGTGGAAAAATCATGGCGGTATACAGTATCATTGGAATAATGAATCGTTTAATAATCTGTATACGTTTAAGCTTAATCATCTTCCAATGCCGCCATCTCTGTACTTTTAGTTCTGCGTGAGCTAATGTAGCATCCCAATTAAAAGAGGGAATATTTTGTGCCCCAAAATAGATGCCTAAAATTTTCAGATGTTCTGAAGAAACTAATATCCCTTCTACCATAACTGGAGCTGGGAAATGAGATCCAATAAACAGACCTTTACTTTTTGCTGAATTCAATCTGGAGTTAGAGTACTTAGAATAATCATTCATAGAGTCTAAAAAAAGGGGGATTTGTGTAAAGTGAGAAAAAAACAAGCAGATATCATCTGCATAAGCAAGCATGTAAAATGCTTTCCTACCATCTGGTCCTGTCACTCCTAGCCATTTCGGATCGTCTGTTAAAAGATGGATTAGGGGGTCTAATGTAAATATATACAGAAGAGGACTAAGGGGGCAGCCTTGCCGGACTCCTGTCTGTATAAAAAACCCTTCAGTAATTTGGTGTTGAATTACCTGGCTAACCACCGCCCCATGATATAAGGATTTAAGCCACCGTATTACTGGTAGTGGGATACCATATGCTTTGAGGGTTAAAAAAAGAAAGGGATGAGAAACCCCGTCGAATGCTTTATCTTGATCTGCAGAAATGATGCACCCAGTACCCACTTGTGAGGAGATGTAATCAATGAGGTCTCTAATAATCATCAAGGCATATTGTATTTTCCTATCAGATAGACCACAGAACTGTAAAGGCGATAATACCACGTGTGCATAGTGCTTAAGTCTGGTTTTAAGGACAATAGCCAATATTTTATAATCAGAGTTAAGAAGTGTAATCGGTCTCCAATTACCAATACAGGACATATCTCCCGATTTGAACAAAAAGATTAACAAACATTCTGTAAACCATAAAGGAATATGTAAGTAGTTGTAAAAAACAGCTCTAAACAGATGGACAGTGGCTTAGAAAATGTTTTATAAAATTCATTCGTTAGGCCATCTGAACTGGGTGAAGTGTCATTTTTCAAAGTCTTAATAGCTTGTTCAATTTCAGCAGTGGTAATAGGTTGTATTAAATAAGCCGTGCTTTCCAGAACTCCAGGAATAGATACAGTGTGCAAAAAGTGCTTCATAGCATCCTCTGAAGGGGGGGTCTGAAGGAATATGGGAAGAAATAAAATCGCTAATGTCCTTATTTAATGCTTCTGTGGAAGTCACATTATTCCCATCACTATCAAGTAGAGAGTCTAAACAGGTAGAATCCTTTAATGTTTTAAAGGCTTCAAACGGATCTCCATAGGGAGATTTTTGTTTCCCAGTTTGAAGGAGGGCCTTCATTGTCTGTGCCCTATTATACTGGTATTTAAGCATTTCATCCTTAAGGGAAGAAATTTGGGCTGAATAGTCATGTCTAGAAGTATTAGCTATAGTATTGAGATTCTGAAGCCATTGTCTTATTTTTAAATAAGTCAAAAATTTAGTGTTTTCACTATATTTCCCATATTTTGAAAAACATATTTTAAAATCAGCTTTAGAATCAGCCCACCAAACCCCTAAATCCTCATATAAAAACTAACCGATATCCAGGCTTTTAACAAATCATTAATTTGAGCTGTTATCCATTGATCAGATAAGATGGAAGAATTCAATTTCCATCTTGGCCTAACATGAGGCTGATCCGGAACAGTAGAAAAAGAACAAAGTAATAATAAATGATCAGAAAAATCAGTAAACCTAGTTTGACATTGACATTTTGGTAAGGATTTAGATAAAAACATGTAATCAATAGTGGAAGTAAATTTGTTCTTTTCAAAAGTAAACTGGGGCCCAGAATTCTGGTAAACACTACAGTTTATTAGATCAGCTGTTTCTGTTAGTTTTAGTAATGCATTTGAATCACAATATATCTTTTTCCCAGGAGTCAATGCACCGCAAGAAGTGGATTTTAAACTACAATTAAAATCTCCACATAAAAAGACTTTATATGAGGTAAGTAAATAACGCCTCAAACTATCAAAAAGGGCTACCCATTCAGATTTGACCTGTGAACTATAGACATTAATTAATCTGCAATGTAGCATCTTCCATACACCATCCAGTATTAAAACTCTTCCCGGAACCAAATCAATTAGTTTAATTAAAGTAAAATTAAAGGAAGTGAACAAAAAACCTATACCATCAGCAGTTGCTGTTCCAAATTACCAATATGAGGGTCCCCATACTCATTCATTTTGGAACAACCTATCCTGATCACTAGAAAACATACATGTTTCTTGCAAAAAACAAATATCAAAAGCATTATCATGAATATTGGTGTATAATACATGTCTCCTTCTAAAATTCAACAAGCTATGAACATTCAAGGAGCATACACTAAAAGGAGCCGTTCATATAAATGATGTCCAGCTCACAGCTCTTTTTTCCTCCTTTTCTTTTTCTTTCCTTTATAATCAGTTTTATTCTGCAGAGTAATACTATTTTCCGTTTTAGTGGATTGAGAATCAGAGTCCCTCAAATTCAACTCAGAATCCCCCCATTGGGTAGCCAAGACAGAAAAGTTTTTTTTGGAATCTCGTCTACGAGGAGTGACCCAACCTTAAGGTTCCTAGTAGATCTATGAACTGGTAGAATGGTGAAAGGTTGCTGGCTGGGGGGGGGGTTGAAGCAGTCTCTGCAGGATCAGTGTAACACACAGATAACAAAGGGTCAAGGGGTAGGGCCAAAGAAGCAACAGGGAGGGGAGGGGCTGAATCTATTTTCTCTCCTGAAGTAAGATCAACAGAGGGAGGAGAAGGTGGGGGAAGATTTTTTTCCAGAGGGATATCAGTTGGAGGGTCAGGGATTAGGGATGTGGCCGGTTGAGAGGAAAAAGAATCCTGTGCCTGCTGTATAAGAAGATCTGGACTTAAACAAGAAGCTTTGTTCCTGGCTGCCCATGAACATACAGAAAAAACATGACCAGTATCCTCACATAAATCACACCTAGTGAGATTTGTACACTGAAAGGCAATATGCCCTTTCTCCCCACAGTTTTTGCACCTAGGCTTGTCACATGCGTTAGAAAGGTGGGTTCTGGATCCATACTTGTAACAGGCCCTTATTTGACCAGCATAAAAACAAACACCCTTATCACGTCCCAGCATAAAAGAATTGGAGAAATGTTCAATTCCAGTTTCAGTCTGTCTCAGCTTAACTTTGTAACGCCAACCCCCAGTCCAAAACATTTCAGTGTCCAGTATAGCCTCTGCAGGATTCATCACATCACATTTTTGGCTAAGCCAGTAGGTTATATCTTCTACATGGACCCCCTCATTCTGAAACATTACTGTAACATATTTTATCAGTGGTTTAGTTAAGGGGATAACTAAAAAGGGGGTCCATGTAGGAGAAAACTTTACTTGATTACACCTCTCCCAAAAGAGGTCAAGGGCATAAGCAGATCGAAAGCTGACATCAAAATTGACCTCTCTGGAAATGTTGATAAAGGCAAAGACTTCTCTTGGGGAGAAGTGCAAGGAATCCTTCAGTAACAATTTGCCCACATGATGCCTATCAGGGCGAATTTCCAGACCTCCTTTATACCTAATGTGGACCACATTTCTCCTGGGGACAGCTTCTTTTTTGATTTTAGAGAAAAGTTCTGAGAGAAGCAGTTTTTGTATGTCAGTTGGGTTTTGAGGCCTGTGCTCCTCAGGGAAGGGTGTCTCTGAAGCCAAATTAATGGTATGAGGCAATATGGCAGGTTTTTTAAGAGTTGAAGTAGATGTAGATTCTGTGACTGCTGGTTCTTTGCCTTTCAAATTTGTATATGCTAAATCTGAAAGTGCAGTGGGCTGCAGAAATTTAGGGCACCATTCAGATAGAGATTGAGAGAAATTAAGTGTGGGATCCCAATCTGGAGTGGGAATCCAAGTTCCATGAGCGTTCTGCGTCCATCCTGCCTCACTCAAAGCCTTCTGGGGGGACCAGGGCTTACCTGGAATCACAGCAGGTAAGGAGAGATCATTATTGCACCCTAGAAGGTTAACTGGAACCTCAGAACTCTAATGTTCATGGTCAGATTGTGGTACTATAGGAGGTGTGGAGAACAGATTCCTGTTTGTAATCGTTTGGACCATACGTTTCATTTTGATGTCCTCTCTCATTCGAGATCGAGATTCAGAATCTCGTGAAAAGTTGCATACAGTAAGCTCTTCTTGCTTAGAGAATGAGTTTTGATAAATTACTGTGCTAGCACTATCAGCAGCACTAGGAGCTGACATAGTAGTCTGATAAACAAACCCAGCTGTTTTTGAGAGATTTAAGTCAGGCAATTCAACAGAGGAGTTAGAATTTGCTTGAGTCACAGGCTTTATAGACACCGCTTGTATGTCGCATGGTTTAGCATTATTAAGGGCTGTACTGGGCAAAACCAAAACAGAAACAATCACGGGCTGTGAATCCGCCGGCTTTTGGCATGAATGACTTTGCACGCCTTTACTGCCAGCCAGAGAAGACTGCACCTCAGTTGCTGTGGGAGTGGTCATAACAGAAGTAATCAGAGCTAACTCACCCGACTCAGCTGATTCCCCTGTTACTGCCACTTCATCTAGTAATGCAGACCCTTTGACAGGTGAGCCAGGAGTTTTGACAATCGGTGAGTTAGTCCATAGGAAAGCAAGCTGTTCCAATAAATGCTCCTTTTCTAAGGTATGTCACTCATTTTCTTTAGATAAAAGGTCTTGTAGGGTTTATTGTAGTGTACTTGTTGCAGATATCTCAGGAGGTATATCAACTATGGGCCGTTGCTGCCGCAAATCCTCTGTTGAAATAAATAATTCCGATGCACGAATTTCATTCAAATCCGAAACCACATCCATAAAAAGTTCAGAGTCATCCAATGATTCACTCACAGGAAGGGTTCTATCCCCTCCATTCAGAACGTCCTGCTCCACCGGAGCTCCACTCGAAGTGGCCATAGCTCTTGGTCAGCAAATCCCCCTACTGTCAGAGTAGGGGTGTTTTTATTATAATAAGAATCAATACGAAAAAAGTGGTACAAACTCATAAATGACAGAAAGGAAAGAAAAAAAAAACATCAAAGCAACATAATCAGGGAACAGGTGGAAAAGGCTAACAATAGGTAAACTAAGCAAGAAACCAACAAGAATATTTTATAATAAACATGCAAACTAAAACCCCAAAACCTAACTACTTATATTTAATAAGATGTGAAAGACCCCTTCACCACCGCCTAACCAAATGCACTGAAAAAGTTTGCAATTCTTTAGAATAAACTTTTTGTAATTCATTAGATACATAAATAAGAAAGGCTTGTTCTGATGTCCGTTTTTGGTAGAATACCCATTGGCACCGAATTTGTTATAAACAAAATTGCAACACTGCCAAAATAAGCCATACAGTCTGTTTTTCGTAGATACCAAATGAGGGAGGGAGATCACCAATTATCAAAAACTAGTAAGAAGGATTTAATAACCAAGGTAATGTCCACGAGTTAGTCAAGAAAGACCATAGAGGAACTGTATTAGAACATTCTAAAAAAAATGTTCCATGGTTTCTTCCATGTTAATACATTGTTCATATGGACAACCCCTTTCTTCCTTTGCTTTGTATTTAGCCGTACCTCTAATGTTTAGTTTACCGTACATAGTTAACCATTGAAATTCCCACATATAAGGGGGTAATCATGGATTATTTAATTGATCCAGTGCAACTGGAGTCAAAGAAGGGGGGCAATTTTG
This sequence comes from Neoceratodus forsteri, assembly GCA_016271365.2. Classification (NCBI taxonomy): domain Eukaryota; kingdom Metazoa; phylum Chordata; order Ceratodontiformes; family Ceratodontidae; genus Neoceratodus; species Neoceratodus forsteri. Next base: position 12,353,265 of record CM028133.1, read on the forward strand.
AAAGACTGGACCCGCGGGACATTGCGATTCCATTATAGACTTATATAAAGATTTGACTGAATTGTCACAAATCTGAGATTTTGTTAATTTCCATTTATATAATTTCTTAGCTAAAGGAATAAAATAGAGTGGCAGAGGGAAATGATAATTAATTTTAGGAGCCAAGTATGTCCAGGATTTTAAGTATCGACCAATACCTGCTCTAAACCATTGTTCATCATGCTTTGTTGAGGAAAGTAAAGAGAATTTCAAAGAGTTCGTACAATATAGTGAAAAACAAAAAAACACTGGGTCTATCATTCCCACAGCCCCTTTGTTTTTTTCCAAGTATGTATACACCCGTTTAATTGGGTTAAGCCAGTTACCCCACAAAAATTGAAAAAACAAAGACTATAAATCTTGGTCTCAAATTGGGAAGGCAACAGGAATATTACCGCAATATACTGTAGACAAAGAAGAAAAAACTGTTTCAGGAGATGCACCCTTTTAAGTTTACTAAACCAAAAACGCTTCCAACTATGAACTTTCCATTCCACTTTGTCCAAAACTACTAACCAATTTTCCACTGGGAGGTTTTGAGGACCAAATAAAACTCCCAATATCCTAACCGGTAATAATGAAATTGGTGAACAAAGTACTGTTCCCCTGTGACCGGACCCCATCTGTAAACCTTTTGATTTTTTATAATTGAGTTTAGCATTAGCTAAATTGGCATATACTCTAAATTCTTGAAGAAAGGAGTTAGTGTGCTCCCCATTCTGAAAAAATAAACATACATCATCGGCAAAAGCCTGTATCCGTAGTCTGGATTCAACACCAGGAATCCGAATACCTTCCCATAAATTTTTAAAATGGATTGCTCTAAGAAGGGGTTCAAGGGAAAAAATATACAATAGTGGACTGAGGGGGCAACCTTGACGGACACCTGTGGGTAGTTCGATAGGGCTCCCCAATCTCCCCTTTATAACCGGGAATACCAATGTGGAGTTGACAGGTGAGCCAGGAGTTTTGACAATCGGTGAGTCAGTCCGTAGGAAAGCAAGCTGTTCCAATAAATGCTCCTTTTCTAAGGTATGTCACTCGTTTTCTTTAGATAAAAGGTCTTGTAGGGTTTATTGTAGTGTACTTGTTGTAGATATGTCAGGAGGTATATCAACTATGGGCGGTTGCTGCCGCAAATCCTCTGTTAAAATAAATAACTCCGATGCGCGAATTTCATTCAAATCCGAAACCACATCCATAAAAAGTTCAGAGTCATCCAATGATACACTCACAGGAAGGGTTCTCTCCCCTCCATTCAGAACATCTTGCTGCACCGGAGCTCCACTCGAAGTGGCCATAGCTCTTGGTCAGCAAATCCCGCTACTGTCAGAGTAGGGGAATTTCCCCGGTGTCCTGACCAGATTTCTCCCATTCACTAAACATACCACCAACAGCTTAGTCTGGATCAATTTCAGTTGCTTGCCATCAGTATCCCCTTTCCCCCCTGGTTGCCCCTGAAAAGGGGACTTCTAGACCCAGTGGGCTTACCAGGTCAACAAAATTCAATAGCAATAATAATAATAATAATAATAATAAAATAGGAGATAGAATCACTATCTATCTTTACAAAATGGTCTTTTTGTTTCTTGGTCTCTGATTAGGTGGTACATGTGCCAGAGAGGTACATTAACATTCAGTATAGACCAGGAAATAAAAAGAACCTGCCCGGCCTGCCTTATGGCAAAGTAGTATCAAATTGCCCATTTCAGTTTTGAAACTCACCAAATGCCATTTATTTCAGTCACTCAGTGAGCGAGCGAATGAGGTGCCCCCCCACCCTGATACTGTCAACAGACCACAGAAAAAATGGCAATCATTTAAAAAAAAAAGAAAAATTAAAGCAGTCCACAACACAGAAAGTGACAGCTCACCTATTATCCTTTCACAGTCACTTTCTCAGCACCCCAACCCTTACGGTCCCGATGCATCTGACCCCTCTTTCATGCTCCTTTGCTCCATCATAACCAGTAAACCAAAGTGAAAAAAAAAAAAGCTGAGGGGGAGTTTAAACTGAAGATAAGGAAATAAATACACCCCCCCCTACTCTTGCCACCCACCCACTTTCCCTTATGCTGCAACACGCTCCACTCACTATCCTACAGCCATCTGTATGCCGGCAGAGTGCCTCCATCTGTGGATGCCTAATCCAAGAATGTACCGCTGGTCTCATCCATGAGCCAGCAGTGCAGTAATAGCCAAATGGAACAGCACACAGGTCGGTAAGGCAGGAGGGGGGGACTCACAACTCAAAACACACAACAGGATAAGAAGGAATGGGGGGTTGATAGCTAAAAAGCAAATATTGAGAGAGAGAAAATGTCAAACCCACAATCCTAGCAACCTGGTAACAAACAGGACAGTGCCATCTACTGACACGTATATCAGTAGAGGGAGTACTTTACCACAAAATTAACCAAAAATAAATGTTTACACTTTGTTATCCTGCTATTTATTTATTTATTTATTCATTTTGCAAACTCCATAAAAAAATTATACATACAGCCTATTTCCTAAGCACAACAATACCCTCCGGGGGGGGGCGGTTACAGTGAACCTTCCCCAGAACTGCGGCCCGCGATGTTGGGTATCATTACACACCTAGGCAGTCCAATATAGCCCAATGCCACCCACCCTCTCAAGTATTATTGCTTGCATAAAACACCCCCTATTACACCTCACTGCACAAATACTTAATAAGACTATAATGGCTCATGGGGTAACATGCACTCATTAGCAGCTTGCCATGAAAAGCAGCAGCATGTCTGTTTGTACAAGTGTCATACTGTTAAAAGGGGAGGAACAGTTGGGGTGCTTCGAAGGAAGGAGGAAGGGGCCACTAGAGGGCATGGCTGGAAGCTGGAGGGGGGAAGATTCAGGGGAGAAAGGAGGAGGTGCTACTTCACTGAGAGGGTGGTGGAGCCATGGAATGCACTGCCTAGGGGGCTGGTGGAGGCAGAGACAGTGGAGGGGTTCAAGAGGGGGTGGGACAGGTACAGGGGAAGGGTTCTGGAAGCAAAATCCAATGCAGCAAGAATATCCGGAACTGGGAAGGGAGAAGCCAGAGAAGGCGAAGGGGACAGCAAGGTCAGCACCCAGGTTGGGGACTGACCAAACGAGCAGACACGAAAGACCGTTAGGCCTATTCTGCTGGCATTTTAGTATGTTAGTATGTAAACCCAACCACATACTGTATCTGACTACAAACACATATGCGTTCATTAAAAATGGATATTCCATATCTCATAGACTACACAAGATGCTGTCATGAAACTTTTCGCATCTTGATACCATTTCGGCTAAACCATGCATCCAATGTTTTCGGCTATTTCATTGAATGCGCCCAGAGATAGTACATGCTAAAGCAGGGGTTTAACAATAACACCCTACTCAAACCTAACCATAATTGCATTACTACATCAGTATAATATTCCAAATTACGAACATTTTAAAAAAAATAGTTTTTAAGAAATATACAGTTTGGACAAACATGGAGCACTTTCAAGTATTTTGCACATACAAAATCCAAACTGAGTGTTAAAAAACATTTTTTAAATGCTTCTAAATGTAAAACAATGCACTAAGAGCACAGAAACCAAAGGCCAAATTACAAAATGGGTGGACTGGTACTGATGACTACCAAGCAGGTAAGAGACCTGGGAGTAACCATATCTGTTGACCTGAAGATGACCAGGCAGTGCATCAAGATAGTCAGGAAAGCTAGTGGGATTCTGGGGGTGCATAGGGAGGGGTATCACCAGCAGAAAGAGCGAGTGGCATTGCCTTTGTATCGATCACTGGTGAGACACCTGGAAACCACATCTCCAGAATTATATATGCAGAGTGGTGGAGGTCTAGAGGAGGGCAACTAAAACAGTGCAGGTTCTGCCTCAAAAGCCATTTGAGGAGAGACTAAAGGAATCAATATGTACACCCTGGAAAAGAGGAGAGAGTTGGGGGGTATGATAGAGACCTTTAAATTCCTCATGGGGTAAATAAAGGTACAGGAGGGAAGTATGCTTCAGAAAAAGGTACTCAAGAACAAGGGGACATGCTATGAAGTTGGAGGGGCTAGATTCAGGGGAGCAGTAAGGAAGTACTTTCTCGCAGAAAAAAATTGTGGATTCCTGGAGCAGCCTTCCAGCAGAGGTGGTGGGGACAAAAACAGTGGCAGTGTTCAAGAATGCATGGGATGGGCAGAAAGGATTCATAGTGGAAAAGAAGTGGGAGGGAGAAAGTGCTGTAGATCAAGTAGGGTGTGGGGTGATAATGTAGGTAGGGAAAAATGGGCAAACTGGGTGGGCTAAGTGGCCCTTACCTGCCATAAAATTCTATGTTTGTATGTTTTACATACCAAACACTTAGGACAAAACTGAGCACTTTCAAATATTTTGCACATAAACATTTTTAACCTGGCAGGTAAAGAAAACATGTTTTTAAAAAAACAAAGTGTGCAATTTGAACAAAACAATGCACTTTCATTTATTTTGCATGTACATGTAGCAACCTGTGCACATTTGGCAAGCCAGTTTTTTTTTTCTAAATACACAATTTAAGCAAAAGATGGCATTGCCAAATTTGTTAAATTTTAACATAATTTCACAAAAATTGCATGGATGTGAAAATGGCAATTTTGCATTATTTCCCAAGCTTACTGTAATTCCGATTTTGACCAGCACTAGACATGACAAGGAAGAAAAAATTACTTACCTAGTAATCTTGTTTCTTCCAAGTGATACTCAGGTATTCATAACTGTATGCAGTCTTCCTCCTAAGTAGAACTGCCAAGAGAGAATTTGGAACACATGCAAATGATGGAATCTTTTGCATGAGCTACTTTTCAAATGCTGCCTTATACTAACTGCCTTAGTTCTAAACTCTTCAGATTTCCTCCTGAAAAGACTGGCCCACAGGGACTAAGTATAATAATAATAGTAATAATAACAACAATATTAATAATAATAATAACTACAACAGAGGGCACTCCTTCAACACTAAGGGTGGAATATTCAGAAGGGTTGCCCCGGAGCGATATGAAAAAGGGGAAAGTGCATAGCACAAATCCCGATGCGCCGGGGCACAATATTAATGTATGCAGTGCAAGTAGGGGGGGGCGTGCCCATGCATACCCCCGCACATCCTGATATTCAGCCCAGGATGTGCGGAGCCCATGCAGGTGCAACCCCTACATGCACCGCATACAGTTGTTCAAAAAAATAAAGGAGCAACAACTGGCCATCCACAGGTGAGCTACCGTATTGCAGCGCGCAACACAGCAGCTGCCAGCTGTGGGTGGCCACCCGAGCTCTGGCTGCACCCTCCGTCGGGTAGCGCCCCCATGCCCGATTACGGGCATATGTATAAAAATAGAAGGTCCTATATCCCTGGTGGTCCAGTGAACTGCTCACAGCCCGATCGTGGGCATATGCATAAAAATAGAAGGTCCTATATTCCTGGTGGTCCAGTGGACTGCTAGCAGCCCGATCACAGGCAGAAGTCTAATGAAAGATTAATTCCCATCCCTGGTGGTCCAGTGGTACCCCCCCCACCCTCCCACAGGCCCTGCCACCCCTCCCCTGGTCAGTGGCGGGTGGCAGCTCCCCACCCACAAGCGCCTGGCTGTCCCGCCGACTGACTATGTACAGTACAGCTGTACGCCCATTGGTCCACAGCATGGACCAATGGGCATGCAGATCATACCATACTACACAGTCCAGATATGTGAATGAATCCATTCACACATCTGGAATGTGTAGTACAGTACAGTATGGTCTGCATGCCCATTGGCTCCACGCTGTGGACCAATGGGCATACAGCTGTACTGTACACAGTCAATCGGCAGGTGGACAGGCAGCTTGTGGGTGGGGAGCTGCCACCCACCGCTGACTGGGGGGCAGTGGGGTGGTGGGGCTCTGTAGGAGGGTGGGGAGGGGGGTACCACTGAACCACCAGGGATGGAAATTAATCTTTCATTAGACTTCTGCCTGTGATCAGGCTGCGAGCAGTCCACTGGAACACCAGGGATATAGGATGTTATATTTTCATACATATGCCTGTGATCAGGCAGTGGGGCACTTTGCCACTTGTGCAGGGGGCGTCAGTCGCCAACGGCTGCAGCCTGGCAGGGTGCCAGGTGCAAGTCGCCGGAGATGTGCACACCTGCATGCAAATGGGGCCATAATGACATGCAAATGGCCCCATTTGCACCTTGCATGCATTATGGCCCCATTTGCATGTGAACCTTTGAATATCATGGTTGATGCGCCTAGTGGAATGGCACTTGTGCTAGCGAGTCCCCCTGCCCCTCTCTGGCCACTTGCACTGGTGCAGTGCCACTGTGCCATGCACAATGTGGGTGGCCATAAGAGTGATATTCAATGGTGCTGAGCCATGGCACAACACCATTGAATATCACCCTGTCAGTGCCCTGGCACATCCCAGTTGTGCCACACCCAGGCTTCCGCCACAGCCTGGCACAGTCTGAATATCCCACCCTAAGTGTAATAATAATAATTAGAGAGAACTCCCTTAACCTGCAAAAAAGGGCCTCCAACTGGAGGGCATAACCTATGAAAGAACACCCTAGAGTGTCCAAATTACCTGAAAAAGGGGAGAGTGTCAACAATAGGGAACCCAATCACAACATGTGTGCCAGAAATGGCACCTATGCTCAAGACAGCACAGTATTCAGGAGTGCAGAGGCTGAAAGTTCCAGAAGGGGAGGAGAGTGGGAGAGTTATGAATACCTGAGTATCACTTGGAAGAAACAAGATTACTAGGTAAGTAATTTTTTCTTCTAACCCCAGTGATACTCAGGTATTTATAACTGTATGCAGACTACCAAGCAGTACCTTTGGAGGTGGGCAAAGAACCCTATCTAAAGAACAGACTTTGCAGAACTGCTGTGCCGAATCTGGCATCACCCCTGGACAAATTATCCAGAGTGTAATGCTTTGTAAAGTTGTGTACTGGATTCCAGGTAGCTGCTTTAGAGATTCACAGGGAAACATCCCTGACAGCTGCTATGGTAGCAGCTGTACCCCTTGTGGAATGGCCCTCCACCCACAAGGGGCTCCTTTCCAGCCTTAGAGTACCATACTGGTTATACTGTACTATCCAGTAATAAGTGGACCTTCTTACCTTCTTTGATGCTGGGTTATCCTTTCTCACATTCCCATAGGTCAGGAACAGCTGTTTTCTGTCCTGCCTAAGGGCTTTAGTGGCTGTCAAAAAGTACTTAAATTCCTTTGACGTCCAGACTATGAAGACTTTTTTTCACCAGGAGTAAAGTGTTCAATGAAAAAGCAGGGTTTTAAATAATTGATTAGCAGTTTTTTTTGGGGGGGGGAACAATACTAACCGTAGAGAAAGCATTTATATGCAGTAGGTTTTCTAGCAGTGTTATGTGCGTTAAACACAGTGAGGCAAGTGCTATGCATTTTCACAATGTTTTAGAACTTTTATGAGCAAAACACTAATCAATTTTTATAGTTAAATAAAACCCTGAAAAGATGGGTAAGATAATGGTTTAATTGAAAAGATAATTAGAGGTCATGTTAAAAGGAAACTTCCTGTTTGTTCCCAGGACTTTGTCTCTGTGGAATGAAATATAGACCAATTCAATTCAGACAGACTTGAGCTCACTGATTCTTTTGTCAGAAGTGACTACCACAGGAAAAAGATTTTTTTTTTACATATTTCGAATAAATTGAAGACATAGGATCAAAAATGGGGACCCATGAGCCAAACTATGCACACATCTAGGCCACCTGCTGGCACCAGTCCCTTGTGAGGGGGTGCAAATGGTGCAAGCCTTTAAAGAACCCTTTGAAGATAGGGTCCGAGGTCTGAAAAACATTCTGTCCAACTGAAGTATAAGAAGATGCTACAGCCAGGTGGACATTTAAGGCAGGGGACTGCAAGCCCAGTAAGAGCAAATAAGTAAGATAGACTAGCACAACAGGAACACCAGCCTGTGTTGACATGTGCTAGACCCATAAAAAGCCTTTTGTAGCTAGGATCTGAAGCAATAAAAACATTTTGTCCGACTAATACACCAGCAGATGTTGCAACCAGGTGAACCTTAAGGGTACAAGATAGCCAGTCCAATGACTGTAAATAGATAAAATAGTCAGACAGCTGGGACCCAGCATGTTCTGGGACCAATTTCCTGGTTGAACACAAATCATAAAACTTTTTCCCATTCTGAAGTGTAGATTTTCTTAGTGGAAAGTTTCCTGCAACCACATAACATGCTTAAGACACTTTGAGAAAGATGCTAACCTGCATACTATACCAAAGGTATTCAAGAGCCATGCCTTGAATGTGAGTGATCCAAGGTTTGGATACAGAAGCCTCCTGATAGGAGGTCATGAGATTGTGTCTCAGAGGGAAGGTGTATTGGTTCGGGCCCCAGCATGGAGGGTAGCAAAGAGAGACATGTCTGTCTGGCCCATTCTAGTGCTATCAAGATTATTGATGCTGACTGGGACCTGAGCTTGAGAAAATTGCTCTGTATACAGGAAGGAAGGAAGGAAGGAAGAAAGGAAGGAGGGAGGAGGGGGATGGAGGGGCACTTGCTTTCCTTGCCAACTCAAGGCCAGAGCATCCAGGGGAATTGTTCCCAGATCTGGCTATCTGTCATAGTACTGTGGCAGGTGATGGTTGTGGTGGGATGCGAACAAGTCAACCTCTGTGGTGGCCCACCTGCTGAAGATAACTTGCACCACCTGACTGTTTAAGACCCATTCATGATGGGGCTGGTTGGTTTGAGTTGAAGTATCTGCCAAGGTACTGTCCTTAACCAGCAGTGGTAGATGAATATCCTGAAAGGGCCCATTGAGCATGATAGATTCCATATTTTCATGAATCCTGTGCAGGGAGAGCTTAACCTTGTCTCTCCTGAAATGTTTATGTAATACATTGTAGTGGTACTTTGGACCTGTACCCCCCTCCTTGTAGTTGTTATGTAAAACCTTTAGTGCCAGTAACATTACTCTTAGCCCCAGCAGATTTATGTGCCATGGGAGGTGTGAACCCCCTGATGGGGCCACACTCAAGTCAAGATGTCCCTGTTATCAGACAACTGATGTAGCTTTTTGCTGAAAAAATAAACTCCGTCCATTAGATTGCTTTAGGTTTTTTTTTCTTTCTATTAGGGACCTGTAAAATTGGTTATGACAGAGGGTCCTTTCTCTGACACCAGTGAATCCTGAGGTGAAACTGAATAGTAATTTGTAACCTGGATTCTAAGACTGCGCCACTGGCAGGTGCCATGCACAGTAGCTGAAGAAACTGTTCTGCAGTTTGTTTGTTTTTAATTTATCTATTCCTTTCATCCAGGATGAATGAAACCACTATCAGTGGAATACTTCTTGCCCTGCTTGTAGGCAAGTAGATCCTGTCTCACAAGGTATTAAGCTCTGCTCCTGTGAACTGTAGTGCCTGAGCAGGCTGAGCGACAAACTGCCTCTAGATTTATCAGAAAAACCTAGAGACTCCATGAGCCCCTAGGTGAGTTGCAGATCCACTTGCTGGGGCGACTTTGCAACCATAGCCAATCCTCTAGATATAGGAACAACTTGTGACACCTTGTCTTTGAGGGTGCTACAACCACTGTGCACACTGTTATAGAATGACCTAATGGGGGTCTGAATCTGAGATACTTTCTGTGCTTATGGGGACGTGGAAATACTTTAAAGTCCAATGATGCCAAACCTTCACCTTTCTTATGAGTGTTGGCAGAATCAGTGCCCAAAGCACCATTTTGAACTTTGGCTTTGCCAGGTGCCTGCTTAGTACCCTCTAAGACAGGTTACCACTCCCCATCCTTTTTGTAGTACCTTTTGCTATACCAAGACAGACTCCTCTGTCTTTGACGGTAACAGGTTTTGAACCTCTTTTTCTTGAAATGTCCTTTCTCTACATCTGTAGATGAATTGAAAACTTTTTTTTTTGAAGGGATTTGAACCCAGAGACAATCCCTGATTACTACATCCATGATCACTTGTCTGTGGTGTCTGGAATACCCCTGTTGTAGGTATTGCTGATAACGAAGAACAGCCCTAGTCTGATATAACAAAAGTAGCTTACTGCAGTATATTCATCCATTTTTTAACTTTTATCTTTTCTCTAAAGAGGAATTACCCTCGACTTGGAATTCAGACCCTTGGTTTGGGAATACTGAGTTAGGTTGGTGACCCACAACCAGGCAAACCCCCTTTGAACCACTGTATTTACTATCCCTCTAACAGCAGCCATTTAAACTGTTATTTGGCTGCTTCCAAGCCAAATGCAGTTGTTTCAGCTAGATCTGGCAGGGGAGTAACATGGACCTGAAAGTATGTCAGTTTTCCTGGGATCCATGTTAGGAGAGTAGGATGCCAGGGATCTCTTTGCCTTGTCACAGGCTGTTACTTCAACTACTCCTTAATGTATATCCCTGTGTAGTTGATGTTTCTTACACATCCTTTTTTCAAGAGGGGGAAAAATAGCTTAGAGTTTGTAAAATCTTTAAAGTATCTTCCCCACTGAATTTATTCACAGGAAGGGGAAGCTTTTAGTGGGTGTCAGCCCAATCATTTCTCACAAATGTGAAGAGTGAGGGATAATATTTATTTTTTTAATTTTTTGGTAAAAAACCCAAACAACCCATGAAATCACATAGTCTTCCTTCAGATAATGGAAAGACTGATCAGAGGAAAAAAGCTGTTGCTGTGAAGTACACAGCACTTGTATGCCTAAAAGTGTTTTCTTAAGCCATTCCAGGCATATCTTCACACTTTTTTTTTTTAGGAAAGTTTACAATTTTCACACCTTCATTCACAGTGAAAAGCCACCAGAATGAAGCAGAGCACTACAAAATTCTGCAGTAAAGTTACTGCAGTAAATGATACAGTTTCAGTGGGAATTCGTCCCTTTAGTGATACAGTAAGCCTGAGACACTGTACCTCATCCTGGTGGGCTTCCCCATAGGTAACAATCTACATTAACTGGCAGGCTTTCTAACAGGCGCCGAAGTCCCCATACACTGTCTAGCAGGGGGTTCTGTGTGCTTAGTTTTATTTGATTTCTTAGAGGGAACCAGATAGTCAGCCAGTTCAGCAAGCCTCTCAAGAACTGCTTGTATACCCATCTCAGGGGTAGCAGTTTACATTAGTTGTTGTGGTTTCACCCACAGTAATTAGGGTGTCAGCTGGTCAGAGCTGGAGGGACCCTTAGATGGTGAAAGCTTTTCTTTTTCTTTTCTTTTTTGTTAGCCATATTCCAGGCATTTTTCAATAGTTATTACAGGACATGAAATGCAGATTTCACTCTGCTTCTAATGTTCATGTCCAGATGGGTAGACAAAAGGAACTTAATGGAATTTCACCACACAGAATACAGAGTTTGAAACCAGGATCAACAGTTTTCTTTTTCATTTTAAAAGACAGTTTGAATGTAAAAGCAATAAAACTTACAATTTAAACACTAAAACTACAGGTTTACTTAAAATGACAAAAGTAAAAGGCAGCAAAAGAAATGTTCAAGAATACTTATCATATTCTGTAAGGTTTCTCACGACAGAATAAGATGATGAAGAGGAGAGAATCTCTGATCATCTAGACTTATCAGGAAGAGAGAGAAATCTGAAGGGTTTAGAACTAAGGCAGTTAGTATAAGGCAGCATTTCAAAAGTGGCTCATGCAAAAGATTCCATCATTTGCATATGTTCCAAATTCTCTCTGGACAGTTCTTCTTAGGAGGAAGACTGTTATGAATACCTGAGTATTACTGGGGTTAGAACAGGCATCACAACACAATTGGTATGGATTAGAGGAATTGGCAGAGTATCTGGCTTTGGGTACTTAAAGTATTCTACCCCTAGCAGCTGCTCTCTCCATGCCAGTGGGATCTAAACACCTTGGAGTCTATATACTAAGCAAATGCTTTACTCCACTGGATATACTGTAATTGTCTGCAGGATTATTCTCTTAAACAGATAATCATTGCAACAACTTATGCTCCTTTATTACAAATCACTAAGGGGATTTCAACCAATCAGCACACAGAGCTTCTGTACACCTTATTGGGTGTACAGTGTGCTCTCATGCCAGAGTGCTTGGTGGAGCATTTCACTTCAGTAATGGGGGGGGGTGGAATGGCACAATACAATTTAAAAAAGGATTGACTTATTATTAATCATTCAAACTAAACCTGAGTGATTTATAATAGGTTAGTATGGCCTCTGACAGATGTCTTCTATGGTATAAGCTACTCCAGTCCTGAAGTTTGAGCAGACAGAATCACTCCACTTTGTGGTGCTCTACCTAAACTTCAGGTTCAGACTCTCGTATATCATAAGAGACATCCCTCGGTGGCCCTAGTAACTTATAATAAAAACCAAACTCCTTCACATAGGCCAGTTCAGAATCTCTTATACCATAAGAGACATCCCTCGGAGGCCCTAGTAACTTATAATAAGAACCAAACTCCTTCACATAGGCCAGTTCAGAATCTCTTATACCATAAGAGACATCCCTCGGAGGCCCTAGTAACTTATAATAAGAACCAAACTCCTTCACAAAGGCCAGTTCAGAATCTCTTATACCATAAGAGACATCCCTCGGAGGCCCTAGTAACTTACAATAAAAACCAAACTCCTTAATATAGGCAAGCAGGAAGATACAGAAAAACTGTTTGAAACCTAATATAGCCCCATTCTTTGTACCATAAAACTGGTTCATTCTTTTGAAAACTATTTGGAATCTATAAATGATATTTACTATAGAAAACTAATTACATCTTTAAGATTTGATACCTATAAAACAGATCATCTTGAAAATTTTTGTAAGGTCTACCTGACAACCCAGCTGCAAGGTCATGTAAATGTACCGTAACTCAAATAGCGTTGAAAACATTATGCATATGATTTTCATCTGTCCTTGATATAATAAAAGTAAAAACAGATGGTTAGTTCCTGTTTTTTAAGAAAATTTACTTCCCAGCAGAAAAAAATTCTAACTGATATAACACTGTCAGATCAGCTAGACACGCTTCATAGACTAGCTTTATTCTTAAAAGAAGCTGCAAAGACAAGACAAGGATGAAACCAGAATGATTAAGACAACATTCTAATGTCTCTCCGCTGTATTTATTGACATCTTGTTTTCTACACTACTCATGAGAAGACAGTATACATGTTTTACTCCTATTTACTCTTCTTTCTGTAAACATTTTTACACAAAAATGTAATGTCTTTTAACAAAGATGATCAGTAAAAAAAAAAAAAAAGAATTGAACTGAACTGACATCTATAAGGTACAAAAAGCCAATAAAAGTCTACTTTCTCATTCAGAACCGGCCACAACTATTTATCCTAATGTTGCATGGCAGGAGGTTAACATGATGGACCCTTGACCTGTTTTGTCTAGCCTTTCCTACAGTGGAGCCCAGAGTCAGGTTTAATCATGACTAAAGATATCCTGATACTACTGCCACCATGTATTCAGTCACAGCTAGTTATAATGCTTAGTGTCACTCAGTGACACTTTTTTAAATGCTAAAAATGTACAATATTATCTGCAGGGCTGAGGGTAGAGTCAGCAGGCAGCACTGTATAGAAATAATGCTGCACATATGTGTGTGTCCCTGCACAAGCCCTTTAATCTGCAGACTCTAGTAGGCAGCGGATAAAGTGAAAGAAGACAAGCAGGTGCAAAGTACATAGCTTTGACGATTTCATAATGGTTCTTCACTAAGGATACTTACTGTCATGACTAGACATGAGTGAACGTAACACTGGGCAACACTTCAGGTTCTTATGGACATTCAGTAGGACTGAGAATCAGGAGATCACAAGTTCACCATAGCAAATAGTCTCACTGTGAAATATTGAGCCAGACTCTTGACAACTCACTCCAACACTCCTGTCTGTTAAAGAAGACATGTTGGAGTAAAAGTAGACTGCACATAAAACAAGAGAAGAGAGTTGCTTTGCTTCAATCCTTTTTAAGTTGATTGCGCACAGCGCAAGAAACATTTTGGGACAGCTTTCTCAGAAGCAGGCTGTGGGGGTGCGGCACTGTTGTGGCCAATTCCTCCATAGCCTGCAAAGGCTTGTCCAGCTTCCCCCAATGCCATTGCATGCTGCTGCTGACATGGGTTTGGAACTTTGCCACTAACTTGTGACAATTTCACTGCTGCAATCAGGGGCCGCCTCATCATTGCAACGTCAGCCATACGCTGCAATGAGGGAGCAACCCGTCATTGCAGGGCAGAACTTCCAAACCCTGATATTGCCTGTGAACACGGCGGCGGCTTGCCGCCGTGTTCATAAACAATATAACCCCCCCACCATGTTTATTTGCCGACGGACCCCCAATCCCCGTCAGCTTCGGTGCTCCAATGTTGATTTTGCTGACAAGGGAGCCCACTCCCATCGGCATTTTGTAACCAACCCCCTTACTTTTGTCTGGTGATGGGGTGCCCAATCCCTGTCAGCATAATCTAAGCTTCCACCCTTTTCTTGTGTGCCGACGGAGGTGCTCAATCCCCCATCGGCTACTGCTGCCCCCCCAAAGTAAGAGTCCTCTGGCATGCTGGGAGCCCACCCCAGCATGCCACATTGCCCTGTACGTTAAAAAACAGTCCTGTGATGTCTTTTTTTTTTTAACCTGAAAAAACGGAAATGGTCCCCTGGCGGTCTCCCTGGCCCCCCACCACCACAACCCACACCCACCCACTGCACACCTTGCCTCCTCACAACCCCCTCACCCCATACTTACCTCCGGAGTCTGGTGCAATGATCTTCAGTGGACTGGGAACATGTCTGCATGCTTCAAAGCCGACCGTGAACTGAGGAAAAGCCAGTAAGCTGTATAATGGAATAAATAGGGTTTTTTCCAACTTTAATGCATATCTCCATCATTTTTTGGAATTTTGGCACCAAACTTTCAACATGGGTTTTTTGGCACCCCTCCTCATGAATTCTTGAACTGTCATGGTGTTAATTGGCTCCAAAAGGTGATTTCACGGTCACTGCGTGGAATCTCCTTCCGTGGCCGATTAATGAAACAGCAGTGCCAGTGTTCATGAGGTGGGCTCTCAAAAAGCCTATGTTGTAAATTTGGTGGAAAAAATCCAAAAAAATGACTGATTTACGAGCGTGTGTTGTGCTGTTTCCACGCACGCTCATAACTTCGTGAATTTGCAATATTTTCACGCCAGATTTTCAACATTGCCATTTTGTCACACCTCCTTGTGAACAGTACAGCTGTCATTGTTCACATCCTGGTAGAAATGTGTTTACGTACTTGCGGCACAGAATAGCGCGGTCACTGTGGGAAATCAGTGTTTGGGACAGATTAAGAAAATGACAGTGACACTGTTAATGAGTAGAGGTCCTAAAATGCCTATGTTGAAAATTTGGTAACGATACTCCATAAAATGATTGTGTTACGAGCGTGTGTTGAGCAGTTTGCACGCACCGTCGTAACTTCACAAAGTTATATTTTCACTTCAGATTTCCAACATTGCCATTTTCACACACCTACTTATGAACAGTACAGGTGTCATTTTTCCCATCCTGGCTGAAAAGTGTTTTCGCACTTCCGGCACAGAACAGAGCGGTCACTGTGGGAAATCACTGTCCGGGACAGAATAAGAAAATGACAGTGATACTGTTCATGAGCAGAGGTCCTAAAATGCCTATGTTGAAAATTTGGTGATGATAGCCCATCAAATGACTGTGTTACAAGTGTGCATTGCACACTTTCCACACACCCATGTAACTTCACAAATTTGTAATATTGTCACACCAGATTTTCAACAGTGGCATTTTTTCACACCTCTTTATGAGCAGTACAGCTGTCATTTTTCACATGCTGACCAAAATGTGTTTTCACAGTTCTGGCACAGAATAACACGGTCACTGTGGGAAATCACTGTTCTGGACAGATTATGAAAATGACAGTGGCACTGTTCATGAGCAGAGGTCCTAAAATGCCTATGTTGAAAATTTGGTGATGAAACTCCATAACAAGACTGTGTTACAAGCGTGCATTGAACTGTTTCAATGCACCCTTGTAGCTACGTAATTTTGTAATATTTTCATGCCACATTTTCAACAGTGGCATTTTTCCCCACATCCTGGCTAAAATATGTTTTTGCACTCCTGCTGGAGAATAGCACAGTCGCTGTGGAAAATCACTGTTTGGGACAGATTAAGATTGAATGAGTGAGAGAGGGGGGAGTGACCGAGCTCAACTGAGCTCTGTTGGGACTGCTGCAGATTTGTTTGTGGGCAGAAAAAGGCCCCAACATAAGAGCCCAGTACAAAAGGGCAGCCTGCAGCACTGAGAGAAACAGAACAAGAGAGCGAGTGACGGAGGGAGAGTGAGCAAACTCACTGGAGCACTGTCATGACTGCTGCAGATTTCTTTGTGGGCAGAAAAAGATGTCAATGCAGGTAGGGACCCAGCACAAAAGGCCAGACTGCAGCGGTGGGAGAAACAGTACGAGTGACTGAGACAGGGGGACTGAGTGAGCTCAACAGAGCTCTATGAGGATTGCTGCTGATTTCTTTGTGGGCAGAAAAAGGTGCCAATGCAGGCAGGAGCCCTGTACAAAAGGGCCACTTGCAGCACCAGGACAAACAGAATGAGTGTGTGAGAGAGGGAGACTGTGCGACCTCAACAGAGCTCTGTCGGGACAGCTGTATATTTCTTTGTGGACAGACAAAGGTGCCAACACAGCCAGGAGCCCCGTACACAAGCGCAGCCTGCAGCACCAAGAGAAACAGAATGAGCGAGTGACAGAGCGGTAGTGAGTGAGCTCAATGGAGCTCTATTGTGACTGCTGTGGATTTCTTTGTGGGCAGAAAATGCAGGAGCACAGGCAGGAGCCTAGTACAAAAGGTCAGTTTGCAGCGCTGGCCGAAATGGAATGACTGAGTGAGAGAGCTCAATGGAGCTGTGTTGGGACTGCTTCAGATTTCTTTCTGGCCAGAACAAGCCGCCAATGCAGCCAGGAGCCCAGTACAAAAGGGAAGCCTGCAGCGGCAGGAGACACAGAGTGAGCAAGTGATGGAGGGGGATTGTTTGAGCTCAACGGAGCTCTGTTGAGCCTGCTGTAGATTTGTTTGTGGGCAGAAAAAGACAGCAATGCATGCAGGGGCCCGGTACAAAAGGGCAGCCTGCAGTGGTGGGGAAACCAGAATGAGCGAGTGAGAGGGGGGAGAGTGAGCGAGCTCAACGGAGCTGTATTGTAACTGCTGCAAATTTCTTTGTGGGCAGAAGAAGGCAGCAATGGAGGCACAAGCCCAATAGAAAAGAGCAGCCTGCAGTTCCAGCAGAAATGGAATGAACAAATGAGGGAAGGGGAGTGAGCGAGCTCAACGGAGCTTTGTCGGGACTCCTGCAGATTTCTTTGTGGGCATAAAAAGGCACCAACAGAGGCAGGAGCCCAGTAAAAAAGGGCAGCCTGCAGTGCCAGGATAAACAGAATGAGTGAGTGACACAGGGGAAGTGAGCGACCTCAACGGAGCTCTGTCAGGACAGCTGTGGACTTCTTTGTGGGCAGAAAAAGGTGCCAACACAGGCAGGAGCCCAGTACAAAAGGGCAGTCTGCAGCGCTGGGAGAAACACAATGATCAAATGAGAGAGGGGGAGTGAGCAAGCTCAGTAGAGCTCTATCGTGATTGCTGCAGATTTCTTTGTTGGCAAAAAAAGGCAGCAAAGCAGGCAGGAGCCCATTACAAAAGGCCAACCTGCAGCGCCGGCAGAAAAGGAATGAGTGAGTGAGAGAGGGGGAGTCAGCAGGCTCAACAGACGTGTGTTGGGACTGCTGCAGATTTCTTTGTGGGCAGAAAAAGCCACCAACAGAGGCAGGAGCCCAGTACAAAAGGGCAGCCTGCAGCATCAGGAGAAACAGAATGAGCGAGTGAGAGAGGGGGAGTGAGCCACCTCAACAAAGCTCTGTTGGGACAGCTGTGGATTTCTTAGTGGGCAGAACAAGGTGCCAATGCAGGCAGGAGCCCAGTACAAAAGAACAGCCTGCAGCACCGGGAGAAACAGACTGAGCTAGTGACAGAGGGGCAGTGAGCGAGCTCAACACACCAATGCAATCAATATTCGGTGTTGACAAATGCTTGTTTATTTTGTTTGTCATGAAAGTACTCATTCACGCAGCACAGAAGCAGCAACCTGGGTGATGTTTGGGACTCCAGTTAGCTAGGCATTGTCCTGTGAAAGTTTCTTGCTTGAGCACTTAGGTACCCTTGCCACTAGCACAAGTCTTTGCTAGTTTGGGTTCATTCAAGAAAACAGCAGCAATGCAGACCCCACAGGAAATAAAACTCTTTTGGGGTATCCTTGGTAAATGCATTCAAAAATGGTATACTGTGGTCATGTATGAGCAGGTTTCTCATTTTGACTCACACATCATTGACAAGTTTTAAAATGTTTCATGACTGTATCTTTAGTCCTGACTATGTACTGAGATTCTCTACCAGGATCTGCCAGTTATGCCCCTCTCAGCCCTCCCATATGCACCAAGACTGCCTCCCACTTGCTGCCCCCATGGAGTGATTCTTCCTCCTCAAGTCAGTACTCACTGGTCTTCCCCCTTACTGGGGTTCAGCACCAATCTCCCACCCTCCTTCCCCCTTCAGTGCTGTTCAGAAAGTGGTGATGAGAGTGGGACCACCGCCAGCTGGGGTTGGTTGCACATGGTATCTGTGATGTGGGGTAGGACCTCTATTAGGGGATATCCTCTGAGTTCTTGCTACAATGTCTGGGTCTTCCTGTGCTGGCTGAGTGAGGACCTGTCAAAACCTTTGTTGAATATGTAGTGTGCCTATTTTATGATATGTTTATTTTTCTTAGGAGTGGAGGACCAGAGCTTCTTTTCCTTGGGCGTCATGGATTACAGTTTGACATTGATTTAATGTTTTGCTGTTCTCTATGTATCACATGATGACTGCATATTTTTTTTTGTGTGTATCTCTGTTTTTGCAAATTTCAATAGAATGATTAATTAAAAAAATGGCATAATGAATATAACCAGCCTTTCTCCCCACCCAGCTTGGGACAGGTTACCAATGAGCACTCTAAGGGTCAAGCCAAACCCTAATAGTTCTTCCTGAGGAGGGGGGGATTACCTGGAGACAAAATGTCTGGATGTTAATGTGATTAGTGGCCTGACTTAACCAAAAGATCATCATGTGACCTAAAAATTATTTTGACGCAAGTGCAAACCAAAGAATCAAAGAAATGACTTTGTAGAAATTCATTAACATTGCAAATTGAGCCAGCGTTCATATGCATACTTATGCAACATGCAGTTATATCCCTTTAGTTCAGGGGGTTAACCTGGAAACTTATGTACTCGTGAGGTGGGCAAATGACACCAGAGGAAGATGAGTACCATTAGTCCAGTTTATAGCAGCAGCAGCAGTAGTAAAGGATGCACACTAGACATTGGTGAGATATTTAAAAACTCCAGGAATATGTGGTGTAACATATGTTTAGGGCATGGTCCAGGAAAGGAGTCATAGTATAGTGTGTGCAAGTACCAACATGATAAAAAAAATGATATGGCCAGGGAATGCCCAGACAGCTGTGTACCACCTAGGACGCTACCTAAATAAACACCACCATGCTTGATTACAGCTCTGGTATGGACATTTTAGTTTATATGTGGTCTCATGTTAATGGTGCCCCAAGGTATATTTTTAAGGTGCCTCTGATTCTTATCACACCTGACCATGACGGCAAGCTGACTGGTGTTGGTGCAGTACTGGAGTTTCATGGCATAAGGCGGGTGCTCTCCTGGATGAGACACCATCCAAAACACCCTTGGGGGTGCCTGGACTTTACATGAATATATAGAAATCTGGTGCCATTTAATTCATTTTTTGTATGTACAATCCACCAGGATGTTATTTATCTACAGTTTATTACAGCTTTTGTTCACAATATTATACATTTTACAATGTTACAAATGAGAATAATAGAGCTGCTAGTTATTGCAGGCAACAGCATGTCTTATCGTAGCAAAAACAACCAGATATCTGACATTTACGTTAGGAACGTCAATCTACAATTGCACAAATGAACCAGGGCAGAGACCATAGTGTCGGTAATTAAATTAGACAATCTCAGTACAAATTGGAGTTAATTGAAAAAAATAAACAGACTCTCAAGAGATTCTTTCATTCCACCTATGTAGTTGCAGTAAAGATTTCCAGACAATTCACAGTGTTGAATTTATTCCAGTTTGAAACAGTGATCTACACTTTAACCATTTTTCTTGAGATAATTTGTATTGTTCACACAGATTTCATGCAGTAGTACTAGTCAACCAGGAAGTCTTCATCTCTCCCAAGAGAGTTCTGCTTTGCCTGATATTTAAAAGATACTGATTTTACTTGTGATGCGTGGTACTAATGTCTGATAATTTTATACCTTGATTTTTAATAGCTGTATAATGTGTGAATCATAAAATAGATGCAACTCTGAGCTATGTCGGGTAGGATATTCAAACATAATTAAATGGATACAACTCCTTGTTATGTTGGGTGGGATTTCTAAAGTTATGAAATAGATGCAACTCCTAGTTACACCAATTTCAGAACCTGATCTGGTATATCTAGACTATGATTTATCTTGTCTGAGCTATTTTCAGGAGTTGGATTTATCTGCAGAATTTAAACCTTTTTTGACATCTACACCCAGTTTTGGATGGAAAATGCTAGACACAGATGTAAATGATAGACCAGGTTACACTTGATCTGAAAATTGTGTCCTGGTACAGTTATGTCTGAACTTTGCAAATGGGCATAACTCTGAAACGACAGTATGTCAGAGTTTTGAAAATTGGACTTGGCTATTTCCTAGCTTTGAAACCTGGACATAGGGTCCATTTTACTGTATGTACAAAGCTGTACAATAGAAAAGTGCATCTAAGCATAGGCTGTGAAAATCCCCTCATGGGTATATACTAAAGAACCAGGAAGGGATGTTAAAGGCTGGTAAGTTCTGGGGTTTGTCTGAACCAAATGAGTCATAAAAAGAGTATTTTTATTAACCTGCACAACTGCTTTCACACAACATTATTTGTACAAATGCAGCAGTGCAAGTTATTTGATTGTATGGTAATGTGGGGTTATTCTTATTTGCAGTGCATCATGATGTACCAGTACCCCCAGTGTTCAGTGATGACTTTGTATTTCAGCACCCTGATCCCCGGAAGGGCACTATGTTAAATAAAATACAACTACTGCCATTATTTTTTTAGTGACTTTTAGTTAACTTTACTGTGTGATTTCATGAAAATTAACTTGCTGGATGTTCAGGATACCTTTAAGAACTCTTAGTTGATTGGTGAGATCATGAGTTGGGAGTGAAAACCATGACAATTAATAAGGCAGCAAATAACACTCCTGTGTACACCTCAGTGGAACTTATCTAACAATTTCTGATGTCCCCAGCAGTATATCTTCATCCATGTCATCAACTGCTTTAATGTGATGAAAAGGAAGAAATGTGAGGCTAGCAGTTCTATTGGACTTCTTAAAAATAGATTCACAGCCAAGTTCTGCAGCTCAGCTTCACACCCTTTGAGGAATTTGCAAACCTCTGACATAATTATACACTAACGACTTTGACTTTTACTTGGGTTGACATAGTTCCTTCAGGGAATTACAATGTTTTTCAAAAAATGTTAAGCATTTATGGTGGGCAATTCTCAGTGCATTGGCCTAATAAGGATTATTTACAGAGGGGACTAAAATTTGCAGACACTGTTAATTCCTAGGAGCTGTTTTGAACCACAATGATGTTTGACATGGTTGATGTCTGTCAACAACCAAAATCCTTTAACTTAAAGCTATGGGGTTTGGAACAGAAACTTAATTTCAAAAACATTATTTTCTTTTCTTACATTCATACTACACCAAGTTGGCAGGTAACGAGACATTGCATGTTCTATTCAGCTGGATAAATTAATCCTCTGTTTGGGATTTCCTGCCTGACTAAAGAAACTAAAAAAAAGTTTCTGTTATATCCAAACAATAGTTTTGCTCTGCTATCCTTGAACGAAACAACTTTTTTTCTAGCCCATGCTTACTGGATTTGAGGTAAGTAATGTTCCTATAAGGTCAATATTGCTGTTGCAACTTGACATAAAAAAAATTATAGCTAATTTAATTCTGCCAATGCCTTCAGTATCAATAAAATTTACAAGAGCACAGAACTAATCATTTATGTGTTTTTAATTTGATTTGTTTATCAGCATCGCATTTTTGGTGAGGCCTTACTTCTAACCATTTCCACTGCTGGGTAGACTGGAGTAGCATGAGGTTAAGTGACCTACTCAAAGTCAGACAGTGAGTATTTTGCATGCACCTCTCCCAAGCAGGTGTCATAATCACTACACCACATGAGGCTTGATTTTCAAAGGATTTTTGCCACCAGCACAGAATGGGATGAACCCTTTTGAACATTTAACCCACTGCATCCACATGTAGGACATTTGAACTCCCTCAGGATTAAGTAAATGTTCCTGGCTTGGAAAATAAAACTTATAGTAAATATGCCTTGGAACTACATAACTTTTATTCGACATACAGCACTACATGGATCCATATCAATATAAATACAGTATATGGAACAAATGTCATTAACATTTTATTCATGCCATTTCTGAATTGTTTCAATACAGAAATAACAAATAACTTATTCGGTTTATGAACTGGCAAGAAGAATTGTATTTTTTTAGTATTATGAACAGAACTCATATTATCATTCTGTATTTAGAGAAGATCTTGAGTGCTGGACAGGATGTTGACACTTTCTCATACAGACACATTTTAATGTTTATGGTGAATAGAATTGCCTACTGTACTCTTATTCCTTATTGATGTAAAGAAATATTTCACTCCTTCAGAGGAAATTAAATGTATTCCATGTACTGTACTAAGAATAAGGTCCAAAAATAAATAACAGGGGATGGTGAAGTTGTGCAGTAGTTGTCCATTGTTGCCAATAGGTGGCACAAGGGCTTGAGACTGAGCCCAATACTTCTACATTAGAATTATCTAGAGGCTGAGCTCAGCCAAGACTGCTGTTGTTCAAACTGGCAATGCACTCAAGACCAAAGGTATAGTGTACTTACACATTATTGCTGTGAAAACAAGCTTGCACAAATATAAACTGTCTTAATAGCACATAAGTATACAGGTGGGAGGTCAATATGAAACACGGCCAGCCAACCTTCCCAACATCTTATGTCAACTTGACTTTTCAATAGGGGTGGAGTTGATCAGCTGTGTGCCCATTTGATATTGTTGAATTAAAGGATCAGTGTCCTCCAACATAACAAAGCACAATAGATTAGTTAGGGCCCTGAACTATGATATAAAAGTGGGCATAAGCAGTGCAATTTTAACAGGAAAAAGTTCCAAAAAAGTGAAACGTGAATTTTAGAAAATACAATTAAAATATGTTAAAAACATTTTAGAAACCTAAGATAGTAGGAATAAAGTAAGCACATGAAGTGTATGTGTGAGGGGAGAGCAGGAAAAACAAAGAAACACTCTTTTTGGGCTAGTGGGAGGAGGAGTTCATCTGCTATCCAAACCTTAATCCATACTCCTGGAAGAATAGTCAGATGGCATCGCATTATAGATGACATCACAGTGTTTTGAAATGGCACCAGTAAGACCACAAATGAATGTTTGTTGTGGTTCAACAAAATTAACTTAAGCCTTTAATTTACACACCAGATATACCATCAAAGAATTGATTTTTTTCAGCGGCCCATTGGCATTAAGGGTTGAGGTGCTGGACGCCACACCTCATGCCACACCAGTGACCCAGGTTCGAGAACAAGCCCGGGTGACTGGGGGTCACCAGGGGAGAGAGAGAACTGAGCATTCAGAGGACTGCTTTCCTCTCTTTGGGATGGAGGGATTGCTGTCCCACACATTGATCTCTGTCTGGCGGTGGCCAGAGGAGATGCGAGTCAGGAGGCACGTTGCCAATGTACACCATCAGCAGGGAGCAGGGTGGAGAGAAAAAGTGGTGGAAAATGGAGTTGGCATGCTCCATCATGGTCCTCCTGTGTCTGTCCTGGCTCCTCAATCTTCTGGGTTTTCCTCCAGGGGTGGGAGAAAGCCTGTGACCCATGCCTCAGTACTGTCACTGGGGGGAACCCATGGGGGAATTGTAGGGGAAGTCGGCTGGGGAATGGGGAGCCAGAGACTGAGTTCCTCTGAGGGAGATACCAGAGCTGCCTGCCAGGCTCTCAGGAGCAAAAACACATAACAGAAAAAAAAATTGAGTTTTTAGATGTCGCCCTAGCAATCAATGATGCTTTGCTGTTGATAATGTCAACTTACCATAAGTCACTGCAGACAACTCCGTCCTTAGTGCAGATAGAATGTACCCCAGCAGTCTTAAAAATGGTATACAAAATCAGCAGTTCTTGTGTATTTGCAGTAATTGCTCTGACCTTATCATTTTTAAAACTCAAGCAGCAGAAATGAGAATGACACTTCGAGAGAGGTGGTATTTTGCCAGGCCGTGAATCAAGCTTACAGGATGGCTAAGAAAACAGACAGAGAAACTCTGCTGGTACCTCACCCTAAGCAACAGGAGAAGGATCAACCAGTTACATTACTTATTGAATACAACCATGGGGCCCTGACTATCAGGAAAATAGTTTTGAAAGACTGTGAGATTTTTAACATCAGAACAACAGGCATCAAGGGCACTGGGCAAATGCCCTATGTTCACTTTTTCAGGGATGGAAAAATTTGGGGGACTTCATGGTTCAGAGCCATGACCAACCTGTGCCCTATCCTGGTACATGGCAGGGCTGGAAACCTGGAGGTTTTTGTGGCTGCAGGGTGAAGCTCTGCAAATGTTTTACTATCACATAGAAAAATGGACCTCAGCAGATTGCTAATGGACTTCTTTAAATTGGAGTTCTAAAGCAATCCCTCCACTCAACAGTCTGTTTGCTACACAATTTTTTCTCTGTTAGTCAGTGCTTCCCAGTGAGGCACGAAGTTCACATTTCATTCAGATCAACACAGAATGAAGTGTTGTTAATCACTGCAGGAGACATCTGTAACATTGCTATCCTGCAGTGGTTAAGATTTTTTTTCTTTCACTCTGACAGTGTTTTTAAGTTTTGATGGGAAACAATAGTTACAATAACAGTACATGTATTTCAATATTAATTTGTGTATAACAGGACTTGTGTGATAACATGGTTACTAGTTTCAGCTTGAGTGCTTGTCTTTGGAACCTAAATAATTGACTGGCATAATTTGCATCAGAGCAACAAGCCTCTAGAGGAAGTTCCAGAGGAGTATCAAATTACTTGTCACTCCCAAATGTATGTGTGGAGGGGCAGTGATTTATCTTCTTTGAAGAGGACTGATTTATGTTAACCCTTTCAGGATCAAACTGACTGTTAAGAAAATTGGAACTCTCAAGGAATGCATATCTCTCACCATGCCAGAACCAAATGAGGGACACTGCCCAGTAAAATCAGGGACAAATGCTCACAATCAGAGAAATCATTCTTACTTGCCATTTAGTGCAGTGTCACAATTTTTGCATCTATTCAAATGTAATCCACAACCTGTCCTAAAGGTAATATTGTGCACTGGCATTAATACATACAAGAGGCATGCATAGGTAAACCAAAAGTTAACTGGCTGAACAGAATTGCAGCCATGGTACAAGAGATTTCCCAAAAATGAGTAAAGTGGTTAAAAAAAGGTCTACCATTGTAAGCAGCATCATTGGCTATGTGTTATTACCATGTAGACAATGTCAGGGTTATTAAAAATAAAACAAAAATAAATAAAATCCCATAATGTAGCTTATTCAACATTGGTATACAGCTGGATACCATCATAATACAGTAACTTCATCCGGTATGTACCTATCATGGTGTCACCACTCTATGAGTAGTATATTGCTTCACACATGTTTCCCTTGATTGTTTCTTCCTTGCTCAATTCAAATATTATTACATAGGCAATGACAGCAGAAAAAGAACAAAGATCCATCTAGTCTGCCTAGATTTCCCTATCTGCCCTGTGACCTACTGTCCATACAGAGCATCCCCTGCTTCCCTCCTTAATGATGTTGATCTGAGCAACCACCAAGCCTTTCACTCCATCCTAGCCATGCCTAAAACCATTTATGGTCTTCTTGCACACCACCTCCACTGGCAGACTATTCTACAGCTTCATCACCCTTTCCATAAAACTTCCTCACATTCCTCTTAAACCTTCACCCCTCCAGTTTCAGCTCATGACCTCAGGTTCATGTTTGTCAAAACATGTTTGTTTACAGTCCTTTATCAACTCCCACTGCATCTTTCCTGGACTTGGACCCCCTCCCAAATAAAACATCATTATGCAGTGGGAGAGGAGGAGAATATGACATCATGGGTGGCTGCATTGTTTGGGGGCATTCCAAAACTTCAGAGAGTATACTGTAAGAGTCGGTCAAGGATTTGAAACAAAACAATTCTGGGTATAGTAACACCATTAGCATGCATTTCAGTTCTACTATGAAAGAAGCAGATAAAACAACCAAGCAATGAATTTTAGAAAATGTATGCAGTTAGAAAATATGGGTTTTCAACTAGAAATAATATGATGCAAAAAGGGCAGACAGTGACCCCTTTAAAATAAAAATAAAGGGAAAAAAAGAAAGAGGTTCTGTTCCTTATTCATCTCAGTCATTAATTGTGGTCAGTTTCTATTCTTCCTTGTACTGGGTGTGCATGAAAGATCACCACCATCACCAAAGGCTACTGTAAAATTAATGTGGCTAACATGTCTAGGTTCCCTTTCGTCACTGTGGCTAAAACATTTTGATGAATGTAACTTAATGTGGCTGGCTGTTGCACCACACCACAGCAGGCCAACACTGTCACATCCATCAATATGTTTGGCCAATTGGTGCCATGCATCAGAATAATTTTTTTTTTGTCTTTACAAAACTATGACCAAATCCTGCTAGAGAGTGCAAGTTCGTGTACACCCCTTGAGAACATGATATCTGTCAGTCCAACTCAAGCACCAAACAGTGGAGAACCCCATGATGTTTGTGTCACAGAGACAGGAACGCAGCATCAGACCATGTTTGTAGAGTGGCTAATTCAGTTCACAAGTGGCTAAAACAATGGGTGCATTTTAGCCAGTAGCTAATTTTAGACCTTAGCATTTACTCAGCTGTCATGAAGCAGCACTGGACCAATTGCTAGTTGTTTTTAGGGAAATATTTTGTACCCTTCCCCACATCATATTCTTTTACACTTTGGACTTGAATAATAGCAATTTCTGGTATTTCTTATTCCTTATCACAGCCTTTTGCGGGAATAAGGAACCTAGAGAAAACTAGACACATATGCATGGGGATAACTAAATGACCATTTTACAAGATTATGGATGGACGTACATCTCTTGTTGTCTCAGAATTCATAGAAATAACTCCCAAGTAATAGAGAAAACAGCTTTGGAAACTGGAAAACAATAATTGTTTGTCAGTTTTCTATACCTACAGTGTTGTGTAGAGGCATGACATCAGACTGTACATGGCTGGCAGGTTTTCAGGTATCCCTCTGCACTCTGTCCACAGGGAAATACATGCGACCAGCTGTCATTGAGTTTTTAACACCTAGCTGTCTCAATTCCTCTATCCTCTAGTACCCATTTGATTACTATGTCTGGGTAGCATAGTACAACATGAATTATGTGTGCCACACAGTTTACAGCATCGATGTTGGACATAATAATAATGTTATACTGCAGCCATTTGAATCACATGACCTGTCATACATAGAAACATAGAAACTGATGGCAGAGAAGGACTGCTGGGCCCATCTAGTCTGCCCATATTTAATTATGTTAACTTCTGCTGCACATCCAGCTTGATCTACAGCACTGTCTCTTCCACCTCCTTCCATCCTCCAAGTCAGACGTTAATTGATTGAACAGAATTGCAGTCACATTACAAGCAATTTTCCAAAAATGAATTAACTTAAAAAAAAGTTGCAAATTGTAACTAGCATCCTTGGCTATCTGTCAGTACTGTGTAGAAAATGCCTGGATTATTAAAAATAAAACAAAAATAAATAAAATCCCATATTATAGCTTACTCAACATTGAATACAGCTGGGTATCACCATAATACAATACATTCTTGCAGTATGTATCTATTATGGTGTCACGACTCTATGAATATTCTATTCCTTCACACATGTCCCCCTTGATTTTTTTCTCCCTTGCTCAATGCATGTATTATTACTGATTTGAGTATCATGTCTGTGTAACATAGTACAACATGAATTGTTTGTACCACACAGTTTACAGTATTGACATTGTGCTTATTAATAATTTCACACTGTATCCATTTAAATTGCATAACCTGTCATACATAAAAACATAGAAAATGTTGTCAGATAATGACCACTGAGCCCATCTAGTCTGCCCATTTTTAATTATGATTAGTTATTCTGGAGACCCAACTTGATATACAGAACATTCTCTTCCATCCCCTTCCTTCCTCCTAGGTTTCCTTTGTGCCTATCTGAGGCATTTTTGAAACACACCACTGGTTTCAACCCTACTGCCTCCCATGGAAGGCTCTTCTTTGAATGCACCATCCTTCTGTGAAGAAGTACTTCCTGACATCTCTCCTGAATCTACCTCCTTCCAGCTTCATATAATGACTCCTTGTCCTACAGCACCCTCTTCTCTGAAACATACCTCTCTTCTGTACCTTTTTAACACCTGTAAGGTATTTAAAGGGCTACATTATATCCCAATTCTCCCTCCTCTCCTCCAGGATGTACATATTGAACTCTTTGTTTCCTCTTATAGGACATCTGATACGGACCTTGCACCATTTTGACATCCCACAACTGTCTTCTTGCCACTTTCCCCTTTTCCAATTGTTCCTCCTACCTCACCTTTCTTCTTTGACTGCTCCTTTTCCCCCCTTCCTTCTTTACTAACCCCTGCTTGGGATCTCTCTACACTCTGTTTCAGCCTGTGGTGGCCCACTTTCTGCCTCTCCCATTTCTTCTATCATCCCCCAGCTACTTTAAAATGTCCATCAAAGTAAAATGTAAACCATGCATTGAGGACTATGGTTCCATCCTTAATGGAAGCTGGCTATCACCTGATATAGGCTCTTATCCTGCCAGGTTGGCTTTCAGTCCCCATTGTAGCCATACCTCTCCTCTCTCCACCATTTCTTCTACATTAACTTGAACTTGAACTTGAAATTAACTTGTGGAGCTTTCTCTCCTTTACCACATAGTACAAGACACACTCGTTACTCGCATGTTAAACACATGGGAAATACAGGATCAATGAGATAAATGATCTAACTTTACCAAAAATGAAATTGAAACACAGAGCTGACTACAGCAATTCATCTTTACATTTAAGCCCATGAAACATCCTTATCAAGTTATTGCATTAGCAGCCATAGTGGCTCTGATCAGAGTTTGTTTTCAAGTGCTACAACTGAAGCATTTGCAGATTTATTGTATCATGGTTCCACTTCCAGCCAGAACTAAACCACTTGCTATCAGGGAACTCACTGGCTGCAACAATGAGTATGCATTCCATGTGGCTTGGTGTTTCTGTCCCAGATTATATTTCGTACACTCACTGACCCTGTCATTCCATGCAGTGGCCAGCTGAAATAGTGAGAGAAGGACAGTGCTGGTCACCATATCCGATCCCCTTTGTGGCACTGGTGACTGAAGTACAGGGGATGGCAGGGTGGTGTGGTCAGTGCAAGGGGTGCAGGGGTAACCGCTAAACACCAGGGACTACAGCATGTCTACACAGGCAGGTGCTCAGGGGCTGAACTAAAGAGAAAGATCCTTTGTGATGTGTCAGTGGATGATTAGAGGGCAGGGGGTTCCATGGATACCAGGTGCATCTTTTGTGATGCAGTGGCAGGTGATCAGAGGGCGGGGATGACACTAGACACCAGGTTAACATCATCATTTACTAGCATGGGTGATCAGAGGGCAGGGGTGCCACTTGACATCAGGCAGTATCTCACCAATGTCAGGGACAGGTGATCAGAGGGTAGGGGAGTGCAACTAGACACCAGGGAAAATTGAGTCATGTATGGGGACAGGTGATCAGTGGGAGGGGTGCTAATCCCCACCATGCCTGATGTGGTAGTGGGCCACAGCAGTGGCACAAAGCTGGCTCTCCTTCCCATGCAAATAGTCTCACAATGGGCAAGCATATGGCCATTTAGTACCTTGCATGCTGAATGGTCTCATTTGCATGTTGTGGGCTGAATAGCATGCCATGGCTTTCAGTGCTATAAGATCTGGGGGCACAGTTCCTTGTACTTCCCTTTGGGCTCCATACAGCCCAGCTCCATGTTAGGGCAGTGCTACGGAGCATAGCACTGCCCCAACATGACCGTATATTCAGTCAGATAGTGCCAGTATCCTATCTGACTGAATATAGCATCCTCAGATTTGCACACAAGGGCAAGTGCAGTGCAAACCTTTATGCCCTGCTTTTGCCCATAATTCAATATCAGGCCCAAGATATTCTGGTGGATGCTGGCAAGTGTGAAACCAGTAGTTAGCAATTATTTCACCCAAAGATTTATTGCTGGCTATGGTGAGGTGGGAGATGAGGTTGTGTTAACAAACACAACACCAGGTTGTTGATCACCCAAAGCAATACACAGTAAAATGAGGGGTTGTTGTCATCATCACTGTTTATCAGTTATTTCAATATTATACAATGGGGTCTTATATTCCAGCACTCTGACTGGCTAACTGGCACCTTTCAGATATTATAAATTCTAGCATTACCAATGTAAAAGGTGCCAGTCAGCTGCATCTTCAAAAAAATCATTCCAACCCAAAAAATCACAACATTAGAGCCACCATGTTACTTGCCCGCTAAACCGTGATTGAATGCTGGCCAGAGTCAGACAGCGGTTATGTATTCTCCCCTTCATGGCTACTCACAGCTATTGGAATAATAAATTATATATAAATGTGTGGGCACCAAGAGAAAAAATACCTCGAGTCACTTCCCTACATTATTGTAATCGACTAGAACCCAGAAGTGCAAGCAGCCCATTAGTAACTTACTCCACACAGAGTTTGAAGTGCAGTGCCCCTTTTCTTCAAACACAGCACTGGTTGATGCTTCACACATTGACTACGTTAACCACTATTCAAAAAAATCTGCTGCACCTCCCAAACAGAACCATGACCAAACTCAGACCGTAGTTTTGAATTCTCCCCCCTCATGGCTATTCACAGCTGCTCCCTGCATGACCGACCTGCATCAGTGGACATCTCTAAGCAACTGATCCTTCTTCATTGCAAGTGTCCCGATATAAAAAAAAAAAATTACAGGTCACGTCACCATGTTTCAAAAGCACCAGAAACCTGAACCTGGGGGCATGCTGGCACATGGAGGATGGTGCTTTCACATATTGCTCCATTTCTTTATGCTTCACTGCAACTATGGAAGATGGCTGCCGCTCCCATGCTGTTTCCTGCTGCAAAACTTGAGAACTCTGGACTGTGACCAAAACAGTATAAATAAACCTCAAAGCCAGGTAACAGCATATTACAACGTTTACACTCGCAGCAGCATGCTTGATCTTATAAGCCAACACAGATCAAATGGCTCCCCTAAGCTACACTTTTTTAAGCCAAATACAGTGGACTATTTTTTCTAGTGTAAGAACAAATTAAATAAAAAGTTAAAGAAAATGAAAAATAATTATTTTTCTCTTCAGTTTTTTCGGACAAAAAATGAAGGGGGACATTGTATAATTGCAATAAACCACTCCAGGGTGTGGGTGATGCTGGGATTTACCCACACCTGGATGGTTTGGTCATTCGGCCTGTGGCCTCGTGACCAAACCATGCCAGGTGTGAGTAAACACAACATCACCCACACCCTGGAGTGGTTTATTGCTTAATTATAATGTATTTGCAGATGTGGTGTGTGTTACAGCTTTGTTCTGTGTCGTGCTGCCACATTGCTTGTTGTGTCACCAGACATTTTTCATAATGGATAGAAGCAAGTATGTATGTAAAGTCTTTTGAGTGTTTCACTGTTTACAACTCAGGGAGAGTATAGTACATAACTATGCATGTGCACAAGTGTGTGTCAACACATACTGTATGATTTGATTCCCCTTTCCTCCACAGCTTTGGGCATCCCTTTGTGTCTGGTTTATGATTCCTTAGTTTTTTACTTGCTGTTATCATTTCCATCGTGATGTGGGGCTGGTCATGGCTCAGACTACTTATACCCTTTGTTTGTTATTTGCAGTTATACCAAATTGAACGATCATCATTTGTAACTCATTTTTGTTCCAGGTTTTTCTGTTTTGGTATTTCATTAATTTTGGAGGGGGCAGGACTTTGTGTTTCTGACCCCTGATCTCCAGTCCTCCTGTGTGTCAGGACCTCCAGGCACCTCCTGATCTCCCAGCCCCCACCAGCCATGGGAAAATACTTCCACAAAACTTTGGCTTGCCCCCCTGTGGGGTTGGGATAGGGGGTGACACCTTCAGGCATCTTGTTTCATCATGCAGTGCAAAGCTTAAGAGGTGTTAGACCCCTAAACCCTGTTGCCGTCATCATGATGGTGCTTTGGCTGTAGTCTTTTTCACTTGTTTTCTGCCCCTGGGATGTTGCAAGCATTGATTTCAGGGCATGACCATACATGCTAGAAATGTGTCCACATGCAGACATCTGCAGTGTCTCCTCTTCCCTATCTATCTCCAGTTGTACTGCTAACTGTGATCATCCTGGTGGCAGTATCACAGTGGAGATTATAACCCTCCCTCCCTAGGGTAGTAGAACACTCTCAGGGATGCTTGATACTCCTTCCCCCCACTGCCCCCCTATTAAAATCACCAAAACTCAGTACCAGATCAGAAATGATTTGCCTTACTAAACATTGTTGCTGTCTCAATAGGCTTAACCATGGCCTCTTCACTCTTCTTTGCCTTTGGGAAACAGCTTAAATCTCTGTTTTCCATCCTTTGTAACAGCTTGAGATCAGGTGGCATTCTCATTAAAATGAAGTGCCATGAGAATATGTCTGCCAAAATACAGAATGCAATACCTTAATATAGTTCACAATGAAATAACATTACTGACTTCCATTGTGATTGACGTTCGAAAAAACGTGTACTTGGTATACATGGTGCTGTAAAAAAAACAGTGAAAACGTGGGAGCAAAATGGCATATCAGTCTGTGGAACACTGCAATGCTATATGTTTGGTATGCAGCAGACATTTGTTTCAGATCTTTCAGTAGACATTAACTTGACTCAAACTCAGAAATGAGTGTGTTCTATGTGCTACCTGATGTGTTCAAAAAAAAGTGCAAAATGCAGTTACTTGGCCTCCAAACTAAACAGAACAAGCATTTGTCAATGCTGAATGTTTGATGCTTGGTAAACAATTTGTTTTTTGCAATTTTGACCTCAAATTTTGAAGATACTTGTTTTAGAATTAGCCTTATAGACATGACATGTGGCATTTTTAGTATATTGGCTGAAATGTCATTTCACACCAGAGGTGTGAAAACACATCTCATCCATGGTTTTAAATGCGACACATGCGACGTTTATGAGGTGGTGTGGAAAAAGGGTTATGTAGAAAGTTGGAGTCAAAATATTGAAAGGTTATGAGGGAACACTGAAATAGTGTAACGTTCAGTCATAACCTATGCATTTTACCATATTTGTACACCAAATTTTCAGGGTAGCCTTCTTATTACCCTACCTAATGAACTGGGCAGGTGAAAACCTCCAAATCCCTGCCACAACATCATTCTGCATGCCAGCCTGGTGGCACTGAGGGTTGAGGCGCTGGACGCCACACCTCGCGCCATGCCAGAGACCCGGTTTCGGGAGCAAGCCCGGACGCTGGGGGTCAGCAGGGGAGGGAGTTGGATTGAGCATCCAAGGGACAGCTCTCCTCTCCCTGGGAGGGATCTGGGGTCTTCCCGCTACAGTAGTGACCCCTGGTGGAGACCAGGGGTACTACAAGTGTGGGAACAGAAAATTTGAGGACAAGCACAGCAGGCGTCTATTGGGCAGCTGCGTGCTGATGCCACTACATGCTGCACTTGGGGGAAAAAGTACAAAAATACCCACTGCACCTGGATAGGAGACGGCTCCTCTCTGGGCCACTGCCACATGCCATCACCGGACCTTGCCTCCATCTTTCTCCCCTCCTCCTCCCTGGCCGGCTGTAGATTGTACATAGAGTGCCAATATGGAGTGGTGGCCTGGCCCCAGAGGACTCAGAGCTGGGGGGTTCCTGGTCAAAGGATGGAGGAGGGGCAGCATACCCTCTGAGGAGGCAAGGGATCAGGTCGGCGGTAGAGCGGCCGGTGAGAAGAGGTAGCCTGAGAGAGTTCCAGGAACACACAGGGAGAATAAACAGAAAAGAAAAAAAAATGCATCATTCTGCAGCACTGAAACGTCATTCATCGACATCAGGTACAAAAATATATTCAGGATTTGAAAAACGATAGCAATCACATTCATGGGGTGCTGTGAAGAAATGGCTATGTTGAAAATTTGGGGTCAAAATAATGTAAATTACCAAAATTGCATTCCTGCATTCATAAATTTCAATTAGGCTCATAACTTTGTTGTTATTTAGTATTTGTTTACCAAATTTTCAACATAGCCTTCTTTTGATCCCGCCTCATGAACAAGGGCAGAGAAAATGTTCAATTCCTGTCTGAAAGGTGATTTTGTGCAGTGACCATTGCTTAAATTCACTGTAATTGTTCATGAGGTGGGGTTTCAAAAAGGCATGTTGAAAATTTGGGGCAAAAATATTCAAAAATGACCAAGTTATGCCACTAAGTTCAAAACCCCATTGAAATACACAGAACCACATACCTGATTTCTTCAGTTTGTGGTCTGGCTTGGAAGAGTGAAGATGTGTCTGGGGTTTAGAGAAGATTATGGTGTCAGTCACTCAGTGGGCAAGTAAGGGCTTGAGGGGTGTGGGGTGGTGGGTGCTGCGTGAGAGGGGAACTAATGGTGCAACAGACATCAATGAATGCTTTTCAGTTTTACAGGGTTAATAAAAAAATGAGGGATGTGTTTTATATATTTCAGGTGATGACACTGGGGGATTGGGCACCCTCAGTGTCAGTGTTCTGTTTGTGGGAGGTGGGGTGGTGGCTGCTGAGAAGGAGGGTCAGGTGGGGGTGAACAGTTACAGGGGTGCCAGCACCAGACATCAATGGACGGTTTCCTTTGCGATATGCTTTATAAATAATATATATAAAAAACACTATGAGGTGGTGACACTGGGGGATTGAGCACCCCCCCAGTGTCAGTGTTAATGTTTGGGGGGTGGGGTGGTGGATGCTGACAGGGAAGGTCAGCTGGGGGGAACAGTTACAGGGGTGTTAGCAAGAGACATTGATGGACAGTTTTCTTTGTTGCAGGTGCTACGTAACATAAAAAAAACTACAAGATGGGCACTGGGGGATTGGACAACCCCAGTGTCAGTGTTATGTTTGTGGGGAGGGAGGGGTGCTGAGAGGGAGGGTTGGGAGTGAAGAAAGTTACAGGGGTGCCAGCAACAGACAATAATGGACAGTTTTCATTGTTACAGGGCTTCATACAACAGCTGCACACTGGTGACATCTGTAGCAATCTTCCGGTGAGCAGCTTGTAACTGTTTTGAAAGCTCATCAGCTACAGTATTGGCTGACATGGCTTCATGCAGATTAAAGGACCAAAGCCCTCTCTGACTGGAGCAGCTTCAGTCCTATTGAAGTTCATGAAGTTTATGCCCACCAAGCAGAGAGCTGTATCAGGACTACAGTGCGTGGTTATTAGGGTAGACTGCCGAGCCCCTGCTATTCTGAATTGCAAAGATCACAGCAGTGACATACTCCCGACATCCTGTTTCACTAGTCACAAGACTTTTGGTGCACAGGCGCATCAAATGTAACAATGAATGAATGTTACACATTGTTAAAATGTGTAAAAATAAAAATCAATTAGTCACATTTTCTAAGTCACTCTCTTTCATCTATTATTTTAGACGGAACACAGTTTGAGAATAAGGCCCCGTCCACACTACACCACGAAACCCTGTAACGGTTGTAAACCGTTACAGACAGTAAACATTACAGTGTGTCCACACTGCCAGTGAACCGTTATGATAACGGTTCGGAACCGTTACAGCCGGTACACATTGTGGGTGACGGGTGACCATTACGGTCGGCACCCTATCCCACAATGCAGCTCGTGCTGCACTGAGGGCAATGCTGGGGCTACACGCTCACGCGTCCACACTACAGCTGGTAATGTTACAGTCAGCACCCTATCCCACAATGCAGTTTGTGCAGCACTGAGGGCAATGTTGGGGCTACACACTCAGGCGTCCACACTACAGCTGGTAACGTTACAGTCAGCACCCTATCCCACAATGCAGTTCATACTGCACTGAGTGCAATGCCGGGGCTACACGCTCACACATTCACACTACAGCTGGTAATGTTACAGTCAGCACCCTATCCCACAATGCAGTTCATGCTGCACTGAGGGCAATGCTGGGGCTACACGCGCAAGCGTCCACGCTACAGCTGGTAACGTTACAGTCAGCACCCTATCCCACAATGCAGTTCATGCTGCACTGAGGGCAATGCTGGGGCTACACGCGCATGCGTCCACGCTACAGCTGGTAACGTTACAGTCAGCACCCTATCCCACAATGCAGTTTGTGATGCACTGAGGGCAATGCTGGGGCTACACGCTCACGCGTCCACGCTACAGCTGGTAACGTTACAGTCAGCACCCTATCCCACAATGCAGTTCATGCTGCACTGAGGGCAATGCTGGGGCTGCACGCTCATGCGTCCACACTACAGCTGGTAACGTTACAATCAGCACCCTATCCCACAATACAGTTCGTGCTGCACCGAGGGCAATGCTGGGGCTACACGCTCATGCGTCCACACTACAGCTGGTAACGTTACAATCAGCACCCTATCCCACAATGTAGTCCGTGCTGCACTGAGGGCAATGCTGGGGCTACACGCTCATGCGTCCACACTACAGCTGGTAACGTTACAATCAGCACCCTATCCCACAATGTAGTCCGTGCTGCACTGAGGGCAATGCTGGGGCTACACGCTCACGCGTCCACACTACAGCTGGTAACGTTACAATCAGCACCCTATCCCACAATGCAGTGCGTGCTGCACTGAGGGCAATGCTGGGGCTAGACGCTCACGCGTCCACACTACAGCTGGTAACGTTACAGTCAGCACCCTATCCCACAATGTAGTCCGTGCTGCACTGAGGGCAATGCTGGGGCTACAGGCTCACGCATCCACACTATAGCTGGTAACGTTACAGTCAGCACCCTATCCCACAATGCAGTTCATGCTGCACTGGGGGCAATGCTGGGGCTACACGCTCACGCGTCCACACTACAGCTGGTAACGTTACAGAGGCAGAACCATTTTCGTAACCATTGTTAAAACCACAAGTGGTTTCTACAACGGTTACGAAAACGCTTTCTGTAACGTTACAGGTGTAAACGCAAACTGTTGCGGTAATGATTTGGACCCTCTGTAACGTTACAGAGGGGAGTTTTCAGTGTAGTGTGGACAGGGCCTAAATCACAATGCTCCCAATGAATGTTTGCAAGGTGATTTAGCAAATTAAGCCATTTCTGGGTGATTGCTTAACACTGTTGTATTGTACACCTAGCCACCCAGAACATGTGATTATTGATGGATTTGATCCATATTCTTATCTGGCCACAGTCCTTCTCGGCTACATTCTCAGACTTCTTATGAACACCTGAGAAACAAATTTTAGTATGATATGGAAATACATTATCTGTGTAAGACAAATCTAAATATTGAAACATCGACTTTTCATGTTTCAACCAAAAAGGTCAACAGGAAAAAATCAGTGCACCTGATGTGTGCATTAGGTCTCATCAGAGCATTACTGTGTTCATGAAACTATTGTTTATTTTTATTCTCTTTATCCTCCTCCCAGTCAGCCCCCATCTGCCATGCACCCCAGCCTAGTCACTGTGATTTCTGCTGGGAAATACCACCAGCTGTCTTCTTCCAAGGCTTGCCCTTCCCCCCGGCAAGGTTGGTGGGGTTTCCCAGCCACTGCCAAAGTCGAGGATCCAGTTTGGGCTATCGATCCCAAGTAGTCGGGTGTGTTGCCAGCAGGATCACGGTGCCATCCTGCCACCACGTTTTTTGCCTTTAATGTTCTGAGTGCGCAATGTGCAGTAACATCGGGATGCACACAACATTCTACCATGTGACATGTGCTGACATCTGTCACACCTCTGCAGATGTTCTTGGCCCAGGTTGCCATTCTCCCACCTTACACAAGGGGTGGGGCAAGTGCTGAGCTCTGCCCATCCCCCCCCCCAGAAGAGAGCAGTTCTATGGATGCTCAAGCCTCCTCCCCGCAGCTGGCCTTCCAATGCCCTGATTTCTCTTCCGAGTCTGGGTCATCAACATCACAAGCAGCAGCGCAACGCTGCACTGGCAGGCTGACAGTGAAACTATTCTTTTGACTGAAGTACCAATGCATACTTGTTGGAATGTTACTTTTCTCTGTGTGTTTCACAACATTTTACGAAATAAGGCATCACAGACACCAATGGTGTGTTGCAGCTACTGGTGAAGCCAACTGCTTCCACCTCCTATGAAGAGGCATTACAAAACCGTTGAGCACCACCTGGACTGCATTATTATAGGCTGCCAGATAGCTCATCAGAAGCGTTAAGCACTCCTGAGCAAAAGACCTGGCTTCTGGATCAAACTCGTGAGTCGGGTTGGCTGGCCGAGGTGGATGGGCTTGTGCTTGCAAGTGTCAGCACTCACAGCCATAGGAGGGTGGCATCTGAGTTCTGCAGCTGTAGTGACCCCTGCTGTGGGCTGAGGAAACTTGTCACCCATGCGGGTGATACTGCGTGCATTTGAGATTCCATGTGTGGAGGCTCACGGATGGTGCCAGAAGCCAGTAGGGGGTGAGGTAGAAAACATAAAATCCATGTCTCAGTGCTGACGATGATGACCCCGCGCACTCTCGGGGCGTGCACCTTGCTGATCCCCATTGGCTGGGCGGTGGGGGAAGTAGCAGATGGGAGTGAGGGCACATGGAAAAGGGGCCACTGAAAAGAGGTAGGTGGCGGCTGTTGAGCAAAATGATCTATACCCCCACTCCCAAAAAATACTGTATTATTAAGATTATGAAATGGTGCCTTTTTAGTAAATTATAAGTATTTTACAAACATGTTGCTGTAGCTGTGTGCTCTTCACGGTTGTTGTACTGACATAACACGATATCTCATAATACCTGTTGGACAACCAGGAGACAGCAATTTTGAAACCCATTGTATACAACAGAAGTGGGGGTTAGAAATGGCACGAAAAAAAATATATCTTGGCTAGCGAGGTCAGTACAAGCAACATATCAGAAACATGTTGCTGTTACTGCTGTCACAATGGATATTTTTTAAGTTACTCTCGTCACAGTGGAATACTGGGCCAATCAAAGAGCAGCTCTCAAAATGCTGATGACATCACAATGGTTAGTGCAGCACTGAAGCTAGCTTTTAATGAAAAGCAGCAAAATCTTCAAACTGCAGATTTAAAAGCTGTAACTAGCAAACTGCTGTGGTATATATTGAATATACAATAGCCTTACTCAGAATAGGCAATTTATCACCACTTGTGAGTGGGAAGGACTTCCACAGCACACTCATGGCTCTACCACTAGTGAGTTATTGTCCTGCCTACTCACACTTGAAGTTAAATTGCATATTTTGAGTCAGCTCATTATATATCCACAACATAAACAGTTGCCTTCGACACTGTTCCACATAAGAGGCTTGTAAACAGGCAGTATAGTGCAGTGGTTTAAGGCTCTGAGCTGCAAGTCTGGAGCCTTGAGTTTGAATCCCACAGCCCCCAACTGTATACTGTGTGACCCTGAGCAAGTCACTTAACTTACCTGTGCTCCCAGGTCGCACCTGTAAACAAGCTTCAGCTTAATGTGTCTTTCCTGGTAAAACAAAGATAAAAAAAACAAACAAAAACCAAAAACAAGCTAGACAGCCTGGGTCTGGGATCACTGTACAACAGCCATCAGGAGCGTACAGCTTCAAAAACATGTTACGTAAAGCTAGGAAGCCTGGAAATGGGTCCAAAGGTGATAAATCAGGTTACAGATTGGTTGAGGGATAGAACACAGAGGGGACTGGCAAACGGATCTCAGTCTGAGGAAAGGAGAATGACCAGTGGGAGGCTACAGAATTCAGTTCTGGGGACAGTCCTATTTAATGTCTTCATAATTGACATTGCGAAGGGACTGAAAGGAAAGGTATGCCTCTCTACAGATGACACTAAGATCAGCAACATGGTAGACACCCCAGAGGGGGTAGAAAAAATGAGGAGGAGCCTACAGTAGGTAAACTAGAGGAATGGTCAAGAGTGTGGCAGCTAAGATTCAATGCAAAGAAATGCAAAATCATGCATCTGGGGCACAGGAACCCAGGGGAGGCTTACATGATTAGGGGAGGGATACTGATGGCCACCAAACAGGAAAGGGATCTGGGAGTAATCACATCAGATGACCTAAAGGTGGCCAAACAATGTGCCAAAGCTGTGAGGAGGGCCAGTGGGGTACTGGGGTGCATAGGGAGAGGTATCACCAGCACAAGAAAGGAAGTGGTGATACCACCATACAAATCATTGTTGAGACCCCATCTGGAGTACTATGTCCAGTTCTGGAGACCGCATCTCCATAAGGACATAGACAGGGTAGAGGCAGTTCAGAGAAGGGCAACAAAAAAGGTGCAGGGCCCGCAACAAAAGTCATATGAGGAGAGACAGGAGGACCTCAACTTATATACCTTGGATGGAGGATGGATGCAACAAAAGTCATATGAGGAGAGACTGGAAGACCTCAACTTGTATACCCTGGATGGGGGGGTGGGATATGATAGAGATCTTCAAAAATCTCGGGGGCATAAATAAGGTACAGGAGGGTAACATCTTTCAGAAAAAGTGATGTTCTAGAACAAGGGGTCATGATATGAGGCTGGAAGGGGATAGACTAAGGGGTAATGTGAGGAAGTATTTCTTCACAGAAAGAGTGATGGATGCATGGAACAGCCTCCCAGTGGAGGTGGTGGTAGTTAACTCAGTTGGGGAATTCAGAAATGCATGGGATAGGCATAGGGGAACCCTACCAATAGGAAAGAGAATAAAGCAGGGTCTGTGGTTTTTGCAACAGGTAGAGAAAATGGGCAGACTGTGTAGTCCTAGCAGGCCTTATCTGCCATCAATTTCTATGTTTCTATGTTACAATACAAATGAGGCTGAGACATATAGATTTATAGTCAGCTACATTTCCAAAAGGCTGTAAATTATAAATGAATGCTTTCTCTGTGCCAGACGCCATGTATCAAAGTAATGTTTCTTATCTGGACGCTAATGATGCATGCATGCCTTTACTTGAACATGCTGGTCTACAACTAGTTCCTTCACTTTACACCCTTTGGCTTCCACAAACTCCACTCCTTTTGTTACGCCCTCTAGTTCTATAGGACTGGAGTTTTTTCATAAAAAAAAAAAAATAATCGGCTTGGTGATTGTGTTTGAAGACTGTTTTTGTAGCACTGAAAGATTTATACAGCGTGTTGAGAACTATTACATGATGCCTGTGACACCTAATGGCAGTATTCCTAATGTGGAATTGAGCAGCACCTATGACTAAGACCATAAGCACACATTGTAATATAGGTATGCATTTAATTACTGGTACTTACGCTGCTCCAAACCACACAATCAGCCAGTATTCACATGGTTGAAAATGAAATTAATTTCTAGTGTGGTATCCACCACCAACACCCCCTCCCCCCAAACCCCCCAAAGCAGTACTGTGACAAAAATAAATATTTTACACACAGTTTCACTATTTAAAATATCTTATAATAAAGTAAACCATGTAAAATTACCTGGACTCATTTCAAGGAGAAGACCATGCTACATCCTAAATCCATAAGGATATGGGTCCAGATTCTAGAAGGGTTACACCTGGCGTAAAAGCAGTTGTGTCAAGTAGAATGGCGCATGTAGCAACTTATGCCAGCAGTTGCTACATGCGTGATTCTACAAAGTGGCCTGCAACATGTCGCAGGCCACTTGCACTAAACAGCAGTTACACCACATAAACCCCCTGCGACATGGCACTAGGGGGTTTATGGCAGCAGTTGTGCCCCATTCCAGAAGGGCAGCAACAAATTCCCCAATGTCA
This sequence comes from Neoceratodus forsteri, assembly GCA_016271365.2. Classification (NCBI taxonomy): domain Eukaryota; kingdom Metazoa; phylum Chordata; order Ceratodontiformes; family Ceratodontidae; genus Neoceratodus; species Neoceratodus forsteri. The sequence goes on from CM028133.1 coordinate 12,395,684, forward strand.
CGATTCTACAAGAACCCCCGGAGGAGAACCGGCAATGTAAGTTACACCAGCATTTAGTTGGTATAACTTACGGACATCCCTGGGGGTTCTGTAGACCCATCAGCTGTCCAGCAGTCAGTACACAGTTTCCTTCCCCCCACATGCCCAGCATACCCCTGTGGGTGCCCTGCAGGGCTGCCTGCCCTCCTGCCCCCTGAGTCCAACAGTAATAGCCCTGCAGGGCTGGCCACATCAACTGCCCCCGATTCCTACAGTAAATGCCCCACAGGGCTGCCCACACCCCCATCCCCGAATCCCCCTCTGCAAAGTGCCCTATAGGGTGGCACAATCAACTCCCCACCGTGACCCGACCCAGTCGCCAGCTGCAATCGCATATACCCTGCAATGCCCTGGTAGTCTAGTGCCCCCAATCATTGTAAAATAAATAAATACCACCCCATATCCCTGGTAGTCTAGTGCCTCCCGATCATTGTATATTAATTAAATTGCACCCCCGTATCACTGGTGGTCTAGTGCCCCCCGATTGTTGTGTGATGAAAAGTACCCCGTTTCCCTGGTAGTCTAGTGGCACCCCACCCAGCTGTGCCAGACCATCCAGCACCCCCCCCCACCTGTCCCCAGCCGGCGACTGGTACAGCCCACCTCTCACCTCCACGGCCCGCCGCTGACTGAGTCCCGTAGGAGCATGTACTATAAAGATGCACTCAGACAGAAAATACTGGCTATGCGAGTGTTCATTATGGGTTTTTTTACACTCCCGAGTTGTGTGATGACTCTGTAAACCTCGAGAATGAAGGGTTTGTAAAAAGAAAACATAAGGAACACTCGGCATAGACAGTATTTCATATAATTCACTGGTGCAAGAGTTTACTTTTTTTCCCGCACAGACAACGAAACGGATGCTGCCGTCGAGTCAAGAGGCTGAACCTCGATGTTTGTGTGCAATTCTATGTGGCACTAATGGCAGTTGAAGTTTGTCTGTGCACGAGGCAACTGAATGCTGGTAAGGCTTTAGAATTAGAGCAGAATGTCAACCGAAGGCCATAATAACCTGGCTGCCCAGTTATTACAGAGTTTGAAACAGGAACTTGAGTCAGACAATAAAGGGGGTCACCAGTAATTATAAAACAATTAATAACTGGTCTTTGGTTCTCCAATCAGTCCCCTACAGAATGGCTTTGCAACACAATAAACATATATCTATTAAAACCAACACCATGAAATACATGTGCAACATCGGTGTTAATAAAAACTGTTTAAATACTCACAAACATCCATAGTGAATCAGAAATATCAAAGCGAGGGACCGGGAAGTGGGGAAGGGAAAGGAAAATGACCATGTTTAGGAAAGATGTTAAAATGGTAGCCATTAGAATAATTATAAATATGGTCCTTATTTGGATATTAAATTTGCTATTTACAAAGCCATCATACATATAAATATATCATTCTTACAGACAGTAAATCAAAGGTCTTATTTAAATATAGAATCTTAAACTCTTGTATAAGTATAAATCATAAAACAGTAGCAAAGCATCCTTCAAAATACAAAATTAAGGCTATAATTCTAGCTCTTTTTCTTCAAATAAGGGCATACATCTAAATGGCTATTCAGACCCGTTTTTTTGTTTGCTTTTAATGGCAAAATCCACTAATTCTCCCTCAACAAAACCAGATTGTCAAGGTCACCTCCTGGAACACAGCCCTCAGTGGGACCAGCAGACCCGGGGGATGGTGTGGAGGGAGACGTGGTGCTGCGCACACTGGCAGGTTGTGACAGAGGGGCCCCCCCATGGGATGTCTGCCATAGGATTCACGGTCATGCATGGACACAGGGACTGCCATGCTGCAGCAGGTACACGATGTGTGTGCAGCACATGCACCTGGACACACTGCAGCCTGCTAGTCCCAAACCCCCATGACATGGCCAGCATCCAGTGGAGGCCCAGGACAGTGACCTGGTGAAGCATGGCAGCAAACACACGATGTGCCCGAGCAGGACACACTGGACAGCACCTGACACAGACACCAACAGACCACCTGTAACACAACCACTGTCACAGCAACAGAGGGATGTACAGGTGCTGACATGCAATGCATGGACAATAGGGGTGCGGTGCCAGTACACCCACCACAACAGGCACAGGCACCGGATGGCAGATACTGACACAGTGAGTACCCACACCCACCCATCGGATGGCACCCCAGTGATGGACGAAGCATGATTACCAGTCCCTTTGATATCACCCCACTGCCAGGCAACAGCCCTCCCCCCTCGGAGTCAGTGACCACACCAATGCAGAGTGTAACACAGCTTTACTGAGCATAACAGGTACAAGAACAAAAGAAGCCACCAGGCCTGGGTGGCAGTAATAACACAGTAGTGCAATAGTCAACAAACGAACAGTGAACGAGTCCAAACATGGGCAGCACCTGAACTGCCAGGGCATTAGCCAAGACCACACCTCACAGGCCCAAACAGATCCTGGTCATCAGACCAAATGGCCCTCCATCATCCATGATGACTCCTCCCCCGACAATGCACTCGTGGTCGATTCTGAATCCATCCCCAGCAGGTCCAGGACAAAGCACCACACAGGACCCTGTAGCACTGCAAAATGAGAGAGGAATTTATGTAAGTGATGTGCCCGTGCACAACATGCCAGCGTTCCGGACAGGATGGCGTGCAGGTTGGGGGGGACTATTAACAGGAGGATGTACCTGTGAGGGGACAACCACCTTCCAGAGACTGGCAGTGTCAGACATGAATACAACACCATCCACCATATCCCACCACCTGGTGTAGTATCCCAGGACCTTCAGTTGCCACCAAAATGTCCTCTGCTGAGGGGACCACACAACACATGGTGCCCCATCTGGCTGCTCCACCCATATGAACTCCAGCCATGGCTGCACTGTGAATAAAGGAACAAAGTGAGTGACAGGCAACGTAAGGGAACAACCTCACCACAGCCCTGCCACCATCCACCAATGGGACCCTGCCACTAATCGGCAAATGAAACATGACATGCCACAGTATCCCTCCACCATGGCGGTCAGTGTAGGTGTCCTCCAGCACCCTAATAAGACATATCAGGAACAAGGAGCAATGCCACCCAGCTCCAGTGCCATGATCTGCCCTGCGATAGCTACCATGACTGCAGTGCATGTACCCACCACATGCCCTGGTATGGACACCACATGCTTAGGCATGCTGCACTTGTTACCGGCAATGCCCACTTAAGGCAGCTCACTCCTGACCCACTGTGGATGGTGCCTTGTGACTACAATGGTGGAATGGCACTGGGGCTGCTTCACAATGTAGGGGATGTGTCCGGGATTGTTGATGAACAACTACCTGTACAGTATTGTGCGTGTCAAGCACAGACGTGTGCAGCCACGGGGAACAAGTGTTCTGCCCATGCATGGATGGCAGTGCACTGCGGAACATGCATTGCATGGAGCGATTCAGGCTGCTGTGGCCCATGATCACACAGCTGTGCGACATGGTCCATGACCGCATCACGCTGACTACACGCTGCTCCATGGCCATGAGCATGGAGACTAAGTCAATTTGTGCCCTGGCCTACTGTGCATCTGTGTCCTTCCAGCACATTGCGTGTGATGCCATGGGCGTGAGCCAGTTGTCGGGCATCATGGCATTGGCACAGGTGATGGATGCCCTGGTGGAACATATGAGGGGCCATATCAGGCTGCCCATGGGCACTGTGGAAGTCTGTGTCAACAAGTGGGTGTTCTCTGGTATGCACAGAATGCCCAATGTCCTCCGTACAGTGGATGGCACCCACACTGCCATCTTCACACCCTCCGTCAGTAAGGAGGTGTACAGGAATAGGAAAGGGTTTCATAGTGTCAATTACCAGGTGTTCTGCGATGACGCTGGCATGTTCACTGATGTGTGTGCCAAGTACCCTAGCTCCTGCCATGACACATTCATCCTGGACGTCTCTGGCCTGGGTGCCATGCTATGTGCAGGACGGCTCGACGGGTGGTTGTTGAGTAAGTATTGTGGTGCAGGAGGAAAGGTTGTATGACTCTGACTGACACCTATGTCATCATTCCTCCACAGATGACAGTGGTCACCCCTATACCCATATCTGATGACACCGATCCTCACACTGACATCTGCCACAGAGGAGGCATACAACACTGCACACAGATGGATGAGGAGCATTGTGGAGAGAAGCATCAGGCTCCTGAAGATGCAGTTTTGGTGTCTGGACCACACAGGGGGACTATCATGCTGGCGCCGGGAGGTGCCTGCCCTGCGTTCAGCATGTGCATGATTTTGCACAACATGGCTTTGTGCTGTGGCCTTCCAGTGCTGGAGTACCAACCAGCAGACTACCATCAGAGGCCTCCAGGCATGAAGCAGTGCTGTGGACATGAGATGGCGGTGGGAAGTGTGCCGCGTGCCACATCAGTACAGAGCACATTCCAGCTGTAGCCACTTACTGGGATCGGCATGCTGGTGCTGGGGTGCATGATGCCCGTGTTGCCAGGCAGGGAGCTGTCCATGGGATGGAAGGCGGAGGACTGCCATGCACCTTGCAAAGTGGGACAACCTGCAGCAACCTCCATGTGCCCAATGATGACCATGGACTGAGGGCACCTGGGGCCTCGGGGGCATGCTGTACTGTACAGCACCCTCCACACACACCCCACACCCCATGGTCAGGGTTCTGGCATGTGCGAGAGGTCCCCACTGGCCAATAGCTGGTGTTTGGTGACAGTGCACGTGATGCACTGTGTGAAGCCCCTGTACCAGGGCAAGGTAGCAATCCTTACAGGTGATTGTTGTTGGAGGTGAGGGACCACCGTGCCCATTGGTGCAGGACACAGCCATGGGACCACAGCTGCATATGGTAGGGTACACAGGCATGCATGTATGGGCAGCAGCCTGTGTCTTGCCTCCCTCCAGTGTGTGTGTGTGTGTGTGTGTGTGTGTGTGTGTGTGTGTGTGCCATGTGCACCTCATTGTTTTGTGAACTGTATGGTGATGCTTGCAGCTGGATGGAGGCCCATGTGCCGTGCTGTTTTGCCATTCCAAGGGCTCTACCACCACAACCATGATGCCTGGTGCCCTGGACCACAGTGGTACCCATGGCACCCTGTCCTTGTGTCCCATCTGAGCACTGTGTCCTGTCACCATCCATGGGTGCCTGCTGTGCAATTAGGATGCCACTGTCCAGCATCTCTTCAGCCAGCATGCCCTCATCAGCAAGTCTGTAACCCCCATGTCAGGGCAGTCATCGGTGCCCACCGAGTAGTCCTTCTCAAATGCTGCCGGTATGCCCTAAGCCTCTGTGCTGCTGCTGTGGTCCCCCCAGGTGTGTGTATAAGGGACACATGGCAGGGTGCTGACAGCATGCCAAGGTGGCACTGCCCAACCAGACAACAGGGCAAGTGTCCATTCCTGGAAGGTCACCATGCAGGCCATGTCCCAGTCCATGGCATGCACCACACCTGCCAACTCTACCAGTGCCTCTGTATGCTGGCACCTGGCCTCCAGACTGTAGAACATGAGCTGGCAGAGCTCACAGTACTAGGTGTCTATGCCGGCATTGCTGCACCCCTGCTGTGTGCACCAGGTGGGTCTGCTGGACCGCTGCTCATCACAGCTGTCAGTGGCTGTGTGCAGTGAAAGGCCACCCCCCCAACTGCCAGCCCATGGGGCAGATGTGCAGCAATGGCACACCGTCCATCCTCAGTATGTGAGCGCTGTTCCGTGGGGTGGTGCAATGCCCACTGGTCCTCATCCTCCATACTGCAAGTAAGCATTGTGTCCCCCTTGTCTGCATCTCCAATAGTGGACAGCTCCTCCATGGGCTCCAGCTGCCCTTTCTCCATTCCATGGTCAGGCCCTGTAGGGGTACAAGGGGATGGCATTAGTTCTGCCCTGTGCATCTCATAATGGTGTCCCTACAGTGCATCCCATGGGTACCCACCTATGCTGGCTGCCTCTTGCTTGTTCCACTGTTATGCATCTTTGAGTGCATGCTGGGCTTGTGGGCACTGTGCTGGCCGGGGGTCATCCATCTCTGGCGATGTCTGTGGAGGCAAGGCAGTTCTGCTAGGCACACCATCAGCCATGTGACCCCATCCCCCCACAGACTGTGTGGAATCCATGTCATGGATCTCCCCATGACGCTGAAGGTGGTGAGTGTGTCTCCCACAATGCCATCCACTGGGGTCAGCTAGCTGTCCGGGGAGGGTGAACCCCCACCCGTGCCTTTCTGGGCACGTGTCCCCACCACCACCTTCTGCATAATGCTGGTCTGTAGGTCGCGCCATTTGTGTTTGATGGCAGGCAGTGTACAGACCTCTGGTCTGGCAGCATTGATGGTAGCCTGGATGTCTAACCACAACTGCGCTTTCACCTCAGGGGTGTTGTCAGGGACTGCATCCCATACAGCTTGCCATGGTGGGTGTGGATCTCACTCACCATGGCCACAACCTGTGCCCCGTGAAGTCTGGTGAGTGTGGCCAGCCCCCACTACCATCGATGGTAGCCTGTCTGGCAGCCTGCCACATTCCCTCAGCTTGTGTCTAGGTGGGTGTACTGATCTCTGTAGAACACTCCCATTCTGCCTTTCTGGGTGTGCTTGTCTTACTACCCACATTGACTTCCATGTTTGCATAAGGAGTGGGGTGCATGCCCATATATGGTTGGGTCATGGGGTGGTTTCGAATATTCTGGGCCCTCCTGGTCAGCCTCCATGCTCCGCTCCTTCTGTGGTTATGCTCTCTGGGCATGTGCAGTGCACGGGGGCCATTGTGCATTCCATGCTGTGCCACTGTCTTGCGAGGTGCAACTGCATGCTGCTCTTACATTGCATTTTGGCTCATTTTACTCACCTTGGTGCATAGTGCCCAATTTGTGATCTTGTGTGGTTGTGTGAATTTATTGTTTTCCTAAAGCAATAATGCATTTTTGAGAATCGCTGTGCATAAAAATAAACTCAGCTTATGTTGAAAATGCTGTCAAGAGTCTCTACAAGCCCCTCCAACACTACAAAAAAGTGGGGCAATCAACAACTACAGAAAAGCTTTTTCAATTACTGTAATTGCTTTCACAGATGTCAGGAAAATCACACTATTAACATGAAGTGATAAGAAGGGGACACGTGATGGGCAGTCATACGATAGCAGATTTATGAGTATGAGTGGTAAGTGAGCTCAGGGTTATCATGAGTGGCTCCACTGTGGAACCACAAGTGAGAAAACTCTGAGCCCACTTGCCAGGAGTACTGATAAATCCGCTATCGTATTACTGCCATCACGTATAGATTTTATATAATGGGGTTCACCTTTTCTTGAGATTATGTTTTTTCTTGTTTAATTTTTTAGTTATTCCGTGGAGTGTTCTTTTCTTTTCAGGTGTTCTCATGGTGTTCGGCAGTGTTTTGTTAATGACATGTACACAGTGGTGATAACTGCCGATACGTAATCACAGTAGTAATAACCTTCTGCTTTTTCCACTGTGTACACATCATGACGAGCGGTTTGCTTTTGAGTGCTGATCTGCCTTTTTATCGTATGGGTTATCAGCAAACCTCTATTATATAATGACTGAGTACACTAAAATTTGTTTTTAAAAGTAGCTTTCATTGGGCATTATAGGTCCATGAGTAATGCAGAGTTATCACAAAGTGGAGAGAAGGAGCCTGCGGTGAGACATATGTTCCTCTTCATTGACATCACAGGACACTGTTCTGGATGCTGTGCTCAACATTGACTCAAAGAATATGCATACAAGATGCAGTTTCACAAAAGGTTGCGCATACCAAAAACATGGTAGATATTTATTATTATTTCAAGACTGGTGAGCACATTAGTACTCATGCGAGAAATGTGTTTAAAAATGGGAACAAAAATGACTTACAGCAATAGTTTAGGTATCCTTTGATGTATTTATTACATTTAAGGACAGCAAGAATCTCTTGGTTAACATACTCGCTGAGATAAACAAGCTCATATTCTCTTAAAAGAGCCCTGACATGTGAAAGCCAAGGAGATTTAATATTATTCTAACCAATTCTTCTTCTTTAATTGTCCCATTCTTAGTAAATTGTCACTGGAAAATCTAGTAATTTCAGTCAAGTACTAAAGTACTAATGAATCTGCAAGAGTTTTAAAGCTGTCTAAACCTAGCTCTGCCCTAATATATAATGTGGATATTGATTTAATTAAGTGAAAATAAGATTTAATTAACTGAAAGGAGAGGGTCTGTAGATCTGAAATCACATATGGTGTCCAGCGGTTCCACCTATACAGGGCACTGGCGGCAATGCAACAGGTTATTAGAGTGCCACATCCCAACGTTGCTGTCCCCTCTTTTTGCAGGAGGGAGCTGTGCCCTCCGTGCTTCCATGACACCCCCTTTCTAAATATTCTAATTCTGGGGCAGTGGACTTTGGGGAGGGGTGGCAAATTCCACAATGTGGTGCCCTAATGAAGGGCACACTGCCACCAGTGCACTGATAGTCGAAAAAGATTTGTAAATAAATCTTCTTAATACTGAAAGTGTTTTTATTACCTTAGTTACAGCATATTGAAAATGTAAATTTCAAAAGCCATTAGATACTAAATGTATACCCAAGTAGGGATAGTTAGAAACAGAGGAAATAGATTGATAATATCTAACCACCACTTAGATTAAGATTATCCACCACCAAAGATAATTACCTGGCTTTTGTGAACATTAATAGACAGAGCTAATTTTTCACATTCTACTACCAATTACATTTTTTTTCCGGAGACCTGGTTGAGCCAATGAAAGAAGAACTAAGTCATCCACAAACTCCAGGGTGGGAATCTCAGCTGAACCTATATTAGACGTGTCTGAGACAGTAACAGTAAAGACCCTTAAAATATAATGAATTTAGATGCTGAAGAGAGTAGGAGCTGAAATATAGCCTTTATTGAACTTAAATTCCTGTGAAACATTACCACCCACACCTAACCTCACTCTGGCCAAAGTATCATTATAGACCTTGGAAATAATTGAAACAAGATCTGGATCAATATGTCTGTCTTCCATCAGCTACCATAATTTCACCCATAATATTGAATTGGATACAGAACTATAATCTATGAATGCTATGTATAATTTTTGTTTATGGATCAATACATATTTCCCCAGAAAGTACCTACGAATGAAACAACTGTCTAACTTGCAGTAGCCTTCGGTAAATCCAAACTGCAGATGTGACAGACCTCTTGACACTACAGTTTGTTCCCACAGCCTTTGCAAAATGACTTTGCAGAATATTTATTTATTTAAAAGTTGATAACCAGGAAAGGCACACTGAGCTGAGGCTCAATTCCAGGTGTGACCCTGGGTAAGGCATTGGTACAATGTGCAATATTACAGAATAATAGACAAGGTAGGACACCATTACAATATTAATATATACAAAAGTTGTGACAGTATACAATGTTGCTTTATACAAGGGTTACAAGGTAAGCAAAAGGTATAGTATGTCACGCTATACAAAGGTACAAGAGTATACAGGACACTGAGTAATGACACAGTGTACAGTGTTACGGGGAGGTTTCAAGCAATACAGTGTATTGGACATCAGGCAGGGTTACAAGTAGGTGGGTGAGACTGGATCGGAGCAGCAATGACTAAGGTAAGACAGAGAAATAGAGCTGCATGGGACTGAACACTAGTAATTAAGATGGGAGACTATGATAAGTGGCAGAGAGCAGGCAACATGGGGAACTAGTTGGGTTAGATGGAATATACACTAAGGTACAACAAGAGGGTAAGAGCAGATGCTGGAGCAGGGGAGGGAGGAGTATGAGAAAGGGAGGGGGCTAAAGTTTTAGGGGGAGAATGGTAGAGGCAGGGGGTAGGGTGAGATGCTGAAAGTGTTTTTTTTTTTTTGCTCCTTCCTTCAGCTCCCAACCCACCTCTCCTTCAGGCCAGCCTAGGCCCCACTGACACACTCACCCCATCCTCCTCCACTTCAGATTGCAGCTGCCCTAGGGGGTAGTCCAGTGTCACCCATCACCGGATGGGTTCCTCCCAGATGTCAAGATGTACACTGATGTCCACCACACCCTCTTTGTTCAGCAGGGATCACTGAAATGATGTGCTCCCAGACTCTGCCAGGAGTCAGCACATGCCAAGCTGCATCTCCACCCTTCCCCTGGGAGAAAACGAGCAGTTGTCAGATGCTCAAGTCTTCTCCCCCGGCCAGCTCTCCAGTGACCCAAGTCCATTTCTGAACCCGAGTCGCTGGCATCGCAAGTGGAAATCCAACCATTGTGCCAATGGGCAGGCAGAAGTAGTTTTTAATGGATGCTAAGTTTGGTAAACTATGAACAGAGAGGGGCAGTGAGTTCTGCAAAGTAGGAATGTGGTAGGTGAAGGTTTGTTTTCCTGTGAGAGAATATGGGGTTGCTAAGGAGAACAAGCAAGGATAATGAGAGCGAAGGGCATAGCCTGAGCAGGAGGCTGGGGATAGGAGAGAGGAGAAGTAGGAGGGGAGATTTTGTAACCAGTATCTGGCAGTGAAGGATATGCAGTGGGCAATGTGATGACTGGCTAGGGGAGGAAGAGAGACAGTTTGGTATAGGAAACAGTGATGCATTTGGTACAGTATTTTAGAGGCGTAGCAGCAAAAGGCATGGAAAAGGGGGTCTAGTTTGGCAAGGGAGGATTGGGGGGATGAGCTGTAGACCACGTTGGCATAGTCAAAAGAGGGTAGGATTGCTTGGTTATTATTTCTCTCCTGATGGGAAGGGAGAGACAGTGTTAGTGCCTATGCAACATGCCCAGTTTGGGGTGCTGCTTGTTGTGTATTGAGTCGAGGTGGAGGGAGAAGTCTAGTTTGGGGTCGAGCCAAACTTCCAAGTACTTGTAACTGTCCACAAGTGAGATTATGGATCCATCTAGAGCGGTGAAGAAAGGAGGGGAGGACATTTTGGAAGAGATATCCAAGAAGCTAATTGGCTGAAACATATTGGGGGGGGGTCGGATCTGTTCCCCTTTATAAAACATAAGAACAATTTCCACTCCATATCACAAGTGAGGAAGAAACCCTCTTAAATACATTTATTGAAAAATACCAAGAAGAAGTCAGACCATAATACAGGTGACTGCAAATATACATCAGCAGGTATTAAATAAGGCCCAGAGGCTTTACGGCATTTCAAATCAGTAAGAGCATTGTCTACTCCAATGGTGGTAAAAGGCTTAATTCCATCACTAGATGAAGCAATTGTGTAATCCATTTATAATGCAGGATCATAATAAAAAGACAAAATGAGTTACACAAACTTCAAAAGAAATAGACAAATAAGTACTGTCTAGAAAATTGGAGATACTCACCTATAACAAGAATCAGGTAGCAAAACCAGGAATTTTTATAAAGCTCTTCAATCAGCCCTCCCAACAATATTGCTATAGGTCATTAACTATGAATTTTGAAGAGATTTGGGGTACATAGATATTTATCAAGATGAAAGAAATCAAAAACCTTCAAAGAGTGGACCAGGTAAAAACTCCAAGTGCTTTTTACGTTTTAACACAGGGTCATTGTCAATCTTGACAAAACATGTCAAACCACTTAAAGCCCTAGCCAATGTATTGCCCTTTTTTAGCTGGTACATCAGATAATACAACATTATTAATTATAATAATATCCTGGACCTTTAAGTACCAGGATTCCTGAAAGCAAATAGTATCAAAAAGTGAAACAAAAATTCAGCCAGCCCTGGTCTCCCCATTTGGAGTTAAGCCCAGAAATATTCCATGAGATCAGATTGTTAGAGAAGACATGACTAATCTTTTTAAAGCAAACTGCAGGCTTAACTGAATCTGTCATCACCTCATTTGGTAGTCACAGCATGCAATTAGGTGAAACCTATTTGTAACAGGAACATTATATATGACAGACTCGAAAGCAGAGAGAGAAATCATATGCAGAGGAATATTAGTCTTACAAGAACTGTTTGGTGCCACATATATTCCTATACCATTCAACAGACTAGACTTAGCTAGTATTTTTTCCACAACATCACATAATCTAAATGATGACCCTACCTGGGCTGCAGCAAAATCTTCCTGACTTTTGGTACCAATAACCACTCGATTTCCTAGCGGTATTTGAAGGTATGTAGAAAAAAAAACAAGCAGATTAGCCTAGTTAACCATAAACTAGTTTCACCAACAGGTATTTTAAGCCTAAGCTCAAAGTGAATGGAGATTTATCAAAGAACTGAAAGTTATCACTGTGGCCATTCTTCTGCTTGTTCAAATATGTTAGAATAATTTTTCTAACAAGTGCCCATTATTTCAAAAATAATTGGCTACCCTATGTGCAGCACACAATATTTGCACACAGTCTAAACCACCTTCATCCTTAGTAGCAGTTATTTCAAGGATGTCTCCTTCATTGGCCTGGAGCTCCATTTTTTACACTGAACATCTGTATAATGGAGTCCAGTGGTGTAATGTCTACAAAAAGAACTTCCTTGTTGTAGCCATATAATCTTAGAATGCCAAGACTCTCTTTCCGTGAGCTATGGCTGAGACCCAGATTAGTATCCTCTTTATTGGAAACTGATTTACAAGAAATTTGACACATGATATCCATATTCAAAGAACAATTAACAGAATTACTGGATGTCAACATGACATGAAGACTAGAGGGACCACTATTCTGACAGGTTTTTTTTCACTATTTTTATTTAGAGATTTAAATTGACATGAAATATCCTTAAGGTTCACCTCATTCAAAACTGTTTTACCCTATTTCTTTTGCATTAAATTCCAGTCCTCTTTAATGATTACCAAGTCTGTACATGTAGCTTGGAGCTTGGAAGCCTATGACCTACTGCCATCTATATCTAGATTATCTATCCCTGTTCTATGAATCTCAGGACATATTTTCCTTCATCTTATTACTTTGAGAGTCTAGAGGGACCATATTATTACTTACAGGAACCAAGTTAACCACCAATGACTGGGTCTGAACCTTCATTGTGGGTTTCATTTTTTTTCCTTTTTGTCATAGTCTTATTTCTAGAGAGTTCTGCTTGGGGAAGATTAAAGTACTGAAATCAGGCCTGTTAGAAAGTATTGCTTGATATGGCTCAACAATCTGCACTGAGGAAGACTCCCTAGGTGGGACAATTAAATAAAATGTCCAAAGAATGTCATTCATCCTAGCAGCATTAATAGCTATGTCCTTTCTAATAGTGTCTAAGTTATTTCTTATAATAGCCAATTGCTCCATCAACATACAATTAGCTTTGTATTGATTACTCATGAAGATAATAACATCTCCACTCTAGTGCAGTGAAAAATATGTAGCATGTTCTAATTTCTTATTATGTGACTGAAACCCCTGTAGAGATTCCACATCATCAATGGCCACAATTAAATGCTTTGTATTTAATTAAGACATATTAACATTCACATTTTCCATTGTCTGACAAGCTGCTTTGTCCAAATGTTTTAGTCCAATAATGGTGTTATGCAAATCTACAAGAATTATACATAGAAACATAGAATTTGATTGCAGATAAGGACTGCTTGGCCCACCTAATCTGCCCATTTCCCTACCTAACGGATAAGCTGCAGAGCCTAGTTAACCAACAGCCTACTTCCTCCTACCCCCCACTAGAACTGCTTTTTGTCTGTCCCATGCATTCTTGAATTCCCCCACTGTTTTTGACTCTATAACCTCCTCAGGAAGGCTGTTCCATGCATCTACAACCCTCTCTGTGAAGAAATACTTCTCACATTTCCTCTGAGCCGTCCCTCTCTATCTTCAAATTGTGACCCTTGTTCTTGACATCTCTTTTTGAAAGATGCTACCTCTTGGACTTTGTTGACTCCTTGAGGTATTTGAAAGTTTCTATCATGCCCTCCCCTCCTCGAGGCTATACATCTTAAGCTCCTTTAGTCTTTCTTCATATGTCTTCTGGTGCAGACCCTTCACCATTTTGGTTGCCCTCCTCTGGACAGCCTCCTCCCTGTCTATGTCTTTGCGGAGATGGGGTCTTCAGAACGGTACACAATACTCCAGATGTGGTCTTACCAACTGTCTGTACAGATGTCACCACTTTCACCTTTTATATTTCTATCTAGTTCTAAATGAGAGGAGGAGGCAGCAGGTAGTCGTAAGTAACTATTAAACGACAATATACAATGGCAGGAAAGAATCTAGCACTCTGATTGGTCTCTGGGGACTGGATCCATGATGTTATCCCGGCATAACTACACAGATCCAGTCCAGGCACCAAGAAAACCGCATCACACATGCAATAAATTACTCCACATGTTGCCTACACTTTGCACGCCTGCACCACAGTTTACAAGATACCTTTATCCAAGCAGAAAACACAAAACCACTGAAACGAAAGCTGGCAGTTCTAAAAAAAAAAATAAAACATCCTCATAAAAATCCTGCACTAGTTCCTTCACAAAACAAAAGCTGTCATTGCATTGAGTACCCTGCTCAGTACAAGACCAAAACCATGCCATGCTGCTTACTGCCTTCTGATAGTGTTCACCCCATCTCCAAACTCTGTCTCTGAAAGCTCGCCTGCTGTCACTTGGACCCCCAGCAGCTATGGCTCCTTACTGACCCACTTCACTAACATACAACACTGTCAACCACCCCTCTCCCCAGTCTTCTGAAAATATATCTTTAAATCAACAGCATCTGCTGTTGTGAGTGCTGCCGCTATTTCCTAACAGTATGGCATGCACTCATTTCCTGGTTCTCACACCAGTCAGCTCAGCATCTGCGCTGTTCACTGCAAAACATAAACTACAGAATGTGACAGAATTAAAAAAAAATAAAATAAAAAGATGATATTGGCAGGCGCAGACAGACCTATGTGGTTCTGACTACTGCTAGTTTCTGTAGCCAACTTGCTCAGTTCTCACGGAGGTTGGGATCAACTCGCCATCACAAAAATAAAAAGAAACATGCTGAGACAGGCAGACACAGACCTCTCTGTGTAGAACAACCCTTGAGGGGACATAAACTGAAAACAGTGTGTACTGGCAGCATGATGTAGTGAGCAAAACAGAAAATGGGGACAATTTTTCCTAAACGTATTCCTCCATAGATAAAAATAAAAGGAAAAAAACTGATTTTAAACATTGTTTTAGTCTTTTTTTTTCTTTCTTTTTTTACAGTCGATCCATTGTATAATAGGAATAATGCATTCCAGGGTGTGTATCGTGCTGGGATAACATGACTTCTGGTGTGATTAGTCACACTTGGCTTGCGGCCTCGTGCCTAATCATCCTAGGCATGATGTTATCCCAGCATGACACACACCCTGTTGTGCATTATTCCTTTAATACATTATCTGCTTTGTCTTTACTTTGCAAACCACTTGACAGAGCCTCAACGCAACCCTCAAACCTGGTCTCTTCAGAATCTAATACTGAACATCTCAAAAGTGAGTATATTAGTTTACCAAGAGCTGGATTTGTGACTGAGCTGGAACATTACAAACAGGGCCAGAAATCCAAGGAGTAGAGGTAAGATGGCCTTGACTATGAGTCAGGCTACTATTTAATTTAGATGTACTGTTAATTATTTGAATTTTGCTACCAGTATTCACTAAATGCTCCATTATTTTTGGTTGATAGTTAATATCTGAGAGGGATATTTTTTATTCTGTTAATTGCTTTTCTTGGATTTTACTTCAGTCACTGAGTTCATGGAGTCCTTCTTTAATGCAGGATGAACCCTTTTAGTTTTTCCACTTTTTTTTTGGTTTTTTACACTTGCATTATTTTGTTAAATCATAGAATCAGAACAGAAGGGGAACACTAGATTTTTTTTTTCATGTTTGAACCATTTTGAGGAAGATGATAAAAAAGTAAATAAACACAAAACAGCAACCTAATTAGTTCAAGATCAACATCAAAAACACTTACTTTTCTTTAAAACAAATTCTAAGGAAGCAGCATTTAAAGCAAAAAGTCATTTGGCAAGTGCACAAACTTGGTAAAAAAAATCATCAGTCCTTATAAAGGCATGTATTGTTACAGGTGCGATGGAGAAAATACAATGTAACAATCTTCTGTAATTGACCTCCTATCTAGTCCTTTCACTAGTTCCTGTTGGATACCTACTCGATGACAGCAGCTACTTGACTCTCTGTAACTAGTGTCTCTGGCATAGCCACCGTTGGTAGCAAGGGAAAAAACAAAGCCCCACTGAAATGAATTAAGGAGAATAATGTTTAGTCAACAGTCTAATTTAATTATTAGCTCCAGAGGGTTCTCACTGATACCTATTGTCAATAGAATATATCAAGTACTATATATCAGATACACCCAAAGATGTACCTAAAAGTACTTGTATTCAATATGCCATGCTTAATAAACAAAATAATCCAATGCTGAACCTACAGTATACTTTATCTATTTGATCATATTAGAGTCTTACACTTCTATAATACCCAGGTGTTCAATTAATTTAGATCACCAAAGAAATTAAAACTTTTATTTTAGAAAGAAAACAGAATAATTTTTTTAAAACTATTTTTATCGACAGAAAAGACAGTCAAACGTTACAGAAGTAATTGAACTTACATACTTCATGGGGTATCAGAGAGTATCAGAGGACACAGGTTCCACAGTTCTATATACTTAAATTAGTTACACATGAGAGTTATTTATGGAAGAGTCCAGGGCTGTGTACGCCCTTACAATCTAATTGTCACTATATTTAAACAAATTCTGGCAGAGCCATTACGGCTGCAAATGCATTAACTAGATAAGGGTGTTTCATGGGATAAACATAAACATGAATTGCATTTAATAAGGCCTACGATACCATTCCACATATGATTTGTGAACAAGCTGGGAAGCCTGAGAGTGGGTCAGAAGGTGGTAAACTGGGTTAGGAACTGGTTGAATGATAGAAGGTAGAGAGTCATCGCAAATGGTGCTCAATGTAAGGAAATGAGTGTGACCATCAGGGTGCCACAGGGATCAGTCCTGGGCCAAGTCCTGTTTAATGTCTCCATAAGAATGTTGCAGAGGGGCTGGAGGGGAAAGTGTGCCTCTTTGCAAAAGACACTAAGATCTGCAACAGGGTGGATACTCCAGGAAGGGTGGAAAACATGAGGAGGGACCTAGGTAAACTGGAGGAATGGTCAGAAGTGCAGCAGTTGAGAGTTAATGCAAATAAGTGTAAAATCATGCATCTGGGTTGCAGGAACCCTAGGGAGGATTACAGGAGGGGGAGATAAACTGAAGGTCTCCAAATGTGAAAGGAATGTGGGGGTAATCATAGTGGATGACCTAAAGGTGGCTAAACAATGTACCAAGGCTATGGGGAGAACCAGTGAGATGCTGGGGTATATAGGGAGAGGTATCACCATCAGGAGGAAGGAGGAGGAGGTGATGCCACTGTGCAGATCATTGGTGAGGCCTCATTTGGAATATGGTGTCC
Source organism: Neoceratodus forsteri (assembly GCA_016271365.2). NCBI lineage: Eukaryota > Metazoa > Chordata > Ceratodontiformes > Ceratodontidae > Neoceratodus > Neoceratodus forsteri. The sequence continues at coordinate 12,413,152 of CM028133.1, forward strand.
AGTTCTGGAGGCCACATCTCTGTAAGGATGTAGACAGAGTGGATGCAGTAAAGATGGGCAACAAAGATGGTGCAGAGCCTGCACTAAAAGTCATATAAGGAGAGACTAGAGGAGAGAAGAGAAGAGAGAGAGAAGAGAAGAGAAGAGAAGAGAAGAGAGAGATGATATCTAAAAGGCATAAATAGGGTCCTGGAGGGTAGCATATTTCAGAAAAGGAGATGTCCAGGAATGAGGGGGCATGACGTGAGGTTGGAAGGGAGTAGACTAAGGGGTACTGCAAGGAAATATTTTTTCACAGAAAGGGTGGTGGAACCTCTAGAGACTTCACAAGTCAGTTTCATTATGAAAGAGAAAAAACACAATTGACACATTTCACATAACACTACTATACACTATGAAAAATATAGGATGAGCAACTTTATGCATAACCAATGTGTTCTGTCACCTCAGGGTTCTGATTCCCATGGACATCTTGAGCTTCGCTCTCCTGGTCAGATGGAATCAGAACCTCTCTGTGGTACAAGGCACTGGTTGTGCATAGTTGCCCATCCAGTATTCTCTATATTTAGTACTGCATTGAGGATTTCTAAGTAATAAACCTGTGTCATACAATTGCTTTAAATTAGACCAAGATTCTGCTCTATTTAGTTCAAATTTGTTAAGATGAGGAGCAAAGTTTTTGGAAGAAACCAAAGGAATAACAACCCTATAAGTCAGGAGATAATGTCTTATAAATTATTTTCTATGTAGGTGTGAAGCGCTACCCAGCTGTCAGTTGTTCAACAATATCAACGTTGACATCTCTGCAACAAAGCAATAAAGAAAGGCAGAAGACATTTCACAAAACCTTGAGACAGAAATTGACACCAGAGTTTAGCTAGCTATATTCTGCTCAGCACAGCTTTATCAATTGCAGAATCAGTTTCAGTCTCACGGTTCTATGAAATGGCTACTGCCTTGATTTAAGATAAAACTGATTTAGACAGGCATATGCCTGGACAGCTGACATCTAAAGGCAAGCCCAATACCTCATTCCCTTTGCACCTATGCTCCACTCTAGAAATTGAGTATTTTAATAAAGTTTTTTAATTCTTTACTTCCTACCAGATGTACAATCACAGTAATCCACTGCACAGTGTGGAGTGGACTGGGACTTATGCATGCCTGGTGTTGTTGGTCACTTGCCAGGTGTGGGTAAATCACAGCCCAACCCACACCTTGCTGTGGATTACTGAAGAAAAACTGCATTTTAAAATTAGGACAATATATGTATTATTACCTTTTTTTTTTAGTTCTTACTTCAACCCATTGTTTTTTTTTTTTCTGCTCAGGCTGTGAGAAGAGTTTTTCTAACTTTCCCTGGCTGTTTTATGGCCCCTGGGGGCTGCCAGTCAGGTTTATTTTATTGCATCTTGTCCCAAAGAGTCTTCCCAGAGTGCCCTTTGCTCTGATGTCTACTAGCCCCTGCAGAAGGCCAGTGTCTTGCTACAGTCTGTATTACAGCGCAGCCACAATAGAGAGAACACAGCAGCCAGGAGTCACACTGCTAGTCTTTGGGTAAGTGTAATAAATTTTCTAAATATTGGTATCTTATCCAGCTGTGTTCTGCTTAGGATATTTCATGTGTGTGTGTGTGTGTTGATTCAGTTGCTTGTGTATTGCGTAGAAGACAGTGCTTGTAGACAAATGTAATCATTTTGCAACTGTGGTCATCCAATGGCTAACAAAGGAATTCACACCTCTGGATGAGTGGGGAGGGGATACCAGCAAAACAGGAGTTTTTCAGTTTGCCAAAGGTAGCAAATTAAGTACTGAAACTTAACAAACAAAGAAAAGGCCCATAAAACACTTTAGAGAAGGTTTCAACTTGCAAAACAAGGCAGTATTGAGGAGGGCTCAATTGTTGGAGGAGGTTTCAACTTGCAAAAAAGGCAGTACTGGGGAGGGCTCAATTAACTTCTGAAGTCAGAGAAGAAATAGTGCTCTCAAGCTGCCATACACACACAGGCAGTGTAGTAATGAGGCTTCAGTGAAGGAAAATATTTTTAACACTCTATCATATTGTTTGGAAGGTAATTTATGCAGGGAGTCCTTTTCTAAAAGCAAAATGTCTGCAGGGCTACTCTCACTGCAGCTGTAAAAAGGAAAGAGATAAGCTATTAGTCTAGACATCAGGAATAATCAATAGTTAAGAAACCAGTATTTCTCATGCCTTTTCCGGGGGACCACATTTATTTCATACTCGTGTAGTTGTTGAAGGGTAGAGTACTGGGTTGTCTCCATTACCATACACTCTATAAGTGACTTGACCCAGTGAGCTATTGTGAGGACAGTCTCTGAGTTCCATTGCTGGGCTAGTACCCTCTTACTCATCACCACCCCAAGATTCCACAGAGGGTGCCTGTAAATAGTTCCCTCTGGGTCACCCAAGCCCAGGCCTAGTAGTATCCACTCCGGCATGGGGGTAGCAGGGATTCCCATTGATTTTGTAAGTAGATGGATGACTTCCCCCCCCCAAGAGGCCTGGATCAGGTGGTAATTCCAGATCAGGAGCACGAAGGTGTCTTCAACTACCTTAGATTTGGGGCGCTCCATTGGCCTTGCAGCATCTGTTTTATGGGACAAGCTAGGTGTACAGTGTGCCCTGTGAAGGAAGTTAAAATTAACTTGTCAAAGCCTGTTGTTTTTTACTAAGCATGTATTCATGATGCTCAGGGATTGGTCCCAGTCTCCCTTTGCCATTGGTTGGTCCCCCATATCTCTCTCCCACTTTTGGCATAGGGTTCCCAAGTTTCTGGCAGAGCACCAAGTAGCAGTGCATATGTCTGCTGCAAAGACCTTGCTACAGGTTTATTATCTATCAGAATTTTCTCCCTTGGTGAGTTTGTGGGGTCACTGTGGCCCAGCCAAGCCACCTTCTCCAGGTGCGACTGCACATGGAGGTAGACAAAAAAGTCTGCAGGGATTAGGGAGTAGCATGATGCCAGTTCCTTGTATGACAGCATTATGCCCCCCCCTAGAGTTTCCCTACCAGGGAGAGGCCCCTTTCCTGTCAGCTCTTGAGTGCTTTAAAGATTTTTGTATTGAGTGCACCTCTGTGCCATAGTGTTCTTTGTATGTCATCCATTGGGAAACAACCCTTGGAGTGATCAATTATGGAGTGCAAGGTGAGCCCTACTTTAGCTGTGGTTCTCGTGAAGGGGTAAGCTACTGGTTTGATAATGCAATCGACCAAGGCTGGAGCTTGGAGGTGATGCAGTACTGAGGCAGAGGCATTCTCCTCTTCTACGTTAACCCAGGCTGGTGTGCTGCCTCTGGTTTCAGCATGTCTTAAAGGAATGCCATTTGTGCCATTAGATAGCAGAATCTTGGGTTTAGAAGACCCCCCCCCCCAAAGGCAGCTATAGGTTTTCATGTTTGCTTCAGACTCTTCTCCCCTGCCATAACAGGCTAGTCAGGAATTCTCTAGGTGTTTTGAAAAATGTTAGTGGGAGATGGACTCAAAGGGTGTGAAACAGGTAGAGACACTGGGAGAGGATATTCATTTAACAGTATTCACTCTACCTATAAGGGAGAAGAGTAGTATCCTCCATCTCTCGCAGTCACTTTTTTACTTTTTGTAATAGTGGATGGTACAGCGGTTAATATGCTTTACTGTGGACAGCTTCTTTGGCAGAAGAACACCCACTTGATACTCTGGACAGGTAATAGGGGAGCACCTGCTACTGTTTTGGGGGCTCCCACACTCCTCTCCACTGGGAACCATTCACACTTGGCCCAATTGACTTTATGACCAGACAAGAGACCATACTCTCTGAAGAGATTTGTAAGGGATAGATCTACAATCCCTGGATCTGCCAGAGTAAGATTTCATCACTGAAGAGAGAGATATTATTCTCTGTGCCCATCACTCAGAGCCTGCATAGATACATAGATACATAGACAGTGTCGGCAGATAAGGGCCTATGGCCCACCCAGTCTGCCCATTTGAGCTTGTAAGTTCAGTTTGTTTTCCTAGAAGTCTGTTGCCCCTTACCTCTGACCTCCAGAATTCCTTTATGTCTATCCCATGCATTCTTAAATCCCGTGATTGTTTCAGCCCCCACCACTTCCCCTGGCAGGGTGTTCCACTTGTCCACCACCCATTCTGTGAAGAAATTCTTCCTCATGTTTCCTCTGAATCGTCCTCCCTCCAACTGCAGGTGTCAGGATGTTCTCTTATGGCTGATGCCAGGGGCTCTATCATGAGTATATATAGGAGAAGGGAAAGGGGGCAGCCCTGTCTCATACCATGAGAGAGGTCAAAGGATGCAGAAAGGTGGCCACTGGATAGATCCTGGAACTTTGAGATCCCTGTGCAATGTGGCTATCCATGCCTGTATCCATGGGATGAAGCTAAATCTCTCCAGAGTAGTAAACATGAAGGGCAACTTGACCCACTCAAATGCCTTCTCTGTATCGAGTGCAAGGAGGCTGGGCAACCTCTATGGACCACTGTCACATAATATTAAGGGTATGGCGGATACTGTGCTTCTCCTGTTTCCCTTTTATAAATCCTCCATGATCTGGGTGTATTAGTTTGGGAAGGGCTACCTGCAGGTGGCCCACCAGCACTCTAGCTGTGATTTTATAATCTGCGTTTAGCAGTGACATTGACTGATAGGAGCCCCACTGGGTGGGGTCTTTGCCCAGTTTGGGGAGGACTGTGATGGTAACTGATGTCTGAGAGGGGGAAGGATACCCTTGCCAATTGCCTTCTCAATCATGTCTTCCATAGTCTCTTGTAAAGTTTCCAAGAACACTTTGTAGAATTCCATTGGGAGCCCATCTGGGCCTGGGGTTTACCTGATGAACACGCACAAAATGTTCCATGGATTTCCTCCTTTTACAGAGGGGAGTTGAGCATGGGGAGGGTCAGAGAATCTAGAAAAGGTTGGGGAGAGGTGCTTGCTTCCAGCTCAAATGTATAAAGGGTGACATAGCAGGCTGAAAAAGCATTGTAAATATCTTTTTGGTGGGAGGATATTGCACCATCAGGTCTGGCTATGCTTGATATAGCCTTGCTGACCTCTTGTCTTTTCAGCTGCTAGAAGTGTCATTTACCTGCCCTGTTCCCTTCAAAATATGCACCAGCATGTGTGATATTGTGTACAGAGGGACCATGGGGCTGCTTCTGGACAAACATGTGGACATGCCAGGCTACATTCATTACTATTTACTATTTCAGTAATTTAATGAAATCTGCGTAAAGATCGGCAGACAGGAACTTTTAATAAAATATTTTCACCAATGTGCTAGGCTAAAAGAGCCATTTTGAATCCTGGAGTTTCCGAAGCCTTGTCTAATAAAATCTAACTCACAAACTACCACAAGTCTGAAATTTTGAGTCCCTAGGGTTCATTGTGTAAAAGACATCCACGCATTTTCCATCTGTAGCCCTAAATTGGATTCATCCTTGGAATTGCCCAATTACCCCTTTTAGTCACATGTTTGGACTGTTCATTGAAATGGACTTACATTTCAGAAACTGTTGTTTGAGCAAAAACTGAAAGCAAGTGATACTTCATGATTTAGGCCATCATTCACATAATGTATTTATTAATGTAAATTATGATTGTCTTAAATTACAGTTGATGGTTTTTATTGTAACTGTCTTTTCAATGTATGAAATTAGTCATACAGTATGTTTGCGAGTATACTGTTAAAAATTGCCTTTATCGCAAGTGGTTTGTCAAGATCATGGTCTATTCATTTTGAAATAAACAAAATTTGCATCAAATTGCTCCCTGGTGAGCTACAGTCATTCTCTAGTGTAGTACTGATTGATTTTATCATTTTGAGAGGAACTATTTTCTGAGCAATTTTCTTGTTTTACACATGGTTCCATGGAGACTCTAGGTGTGTTTACACTTCATTGCTTTGTATAATCTCAGTGGCCATTGCTTTGTTCCTTAGGAAGGAGACTTGTAACACAAAAGAAGAGAAATAAAATATGCAGATCTATGAGTCACTGGTCTAGAAGAACATTTTAAACAAGACTTAATCTGAATGTCAGTATACTGAAGGAAATGGTAACTGCTTTACAAGCACAATGGAAACTTGTAATGAAGAGAGAATGGATTTAGCCAGTCAAGTCATTATTGCCACATACTTGTGTTACTTGTGACAGGACTGTTAGGACACAAAAACACATTGCTAAAAAAAGGATGCATGAGACAAAAATGTGACATATGCATCATTATTGTGCCATACATTGAGCAAAGTGTCAGAAATGCATCAAAATGTTTGAAAATCACATGCAAACAATCTGCTGCATGCATAGAGATGCAGCAGTGCCAGTACAACTACCCAAGTGCTTGATCCAAACATTTGACAATATGCGACGAGGCATGCCAACCGAGAACATCTGTGGTAAAGAAACAAATACCTAATGACAAATAGATTTATTAAATGAAAAAGCTTGCCATGCATGGATGTGTAACATATGTATAGTAAATAGTTCTGACATGATTAGCTAATAAACAGATACACATGTTAAATGAATAAAAAGTTATATGCATAAGGAGAGAAAATAATGAGTTTTGAACTGCTAAAAGTGTTAACCATTGAATAGCTGCATTTCTGTGCACTTACTTTCCCAATTAAGTATTTTTAGTGAGGAGCTCTGAAAGGGAAAAGAGGGACAATAATAATATTTTTAAACAAATACGTTAGCTGTGCATTTGGTTATAAATTTATAGTTCAACACTATGCAATGCATTCATTGAGCTTTTTGAGGAACATAGAAAGTGTTAGATGAAAAGCCCAATGGCAGGATTTTCAGAAGGCATGACACAAGTGCAACCCTCAATACTGAATGGTGTTTATGTTATGATAAATGTGTCAAAATGTTTGGGTGCTATTTGCAAATGTATTGACCCATTTATGACACTTTTCTCTGTTCACGGCACAAAAATAATTCATGTAATTTTTGGAGCTGCATCAGAATTGTGATAAATAATAATTCTTTATTTATAGTGCTCCTTTCAAAACCAAGGCGCATAACAGTCAGAACAGCTAAAACATATAAAAACAGCATCATGTTCAATAAATACAAACATGTCAGCCAACATCTTCACTATAAGCCTTATTCCACAGGAAAGTTTTTAAGGCCTGTTTGAATCCCCCACAGTTGCGCACTTCCTGATCCGACAGGGTAGAGAATTCCAGAGGGTCAGGGCCACGAGCATAAAAGCCCTGGCTCCTGCTGATTTTAAAGTCACCCTTGGAATCTCTAGCAACCCCTCATTGGCTGAGCGAAGTGGTCGCTCAGGGTGATAAGGGACCAGAAGCTCTTTCAGGTAGTCAGGGCCCAGTCCATGTAGGGCTTTGTATGTCAGTAACCCAACTTTGAAGGAGATCTGCCACTGGACCGGCAGTCAGTGCAGTTACCGCAGCACCGGTGTAATATGGGCAGGTCTTGAAATTCCCATCAACAACCAGGCTGCTGAGTTCTACACTAGCTGCAAGCGACAGATATCAACCCCCGGTAGCCCAAAGTAAAATGAGTTGCAGTAATCTAAGCATGAGGTCACAAAGGCATGGATCAATACAGGCAGATCTATGGACTGAACTAGGTTCTTGATCCTGGAGATGTTTCTTAGATGGTAAAAAGATGACTTTATGATGCCCGTCACCTGTGCTCGAAGTGTCAGTCCCGCGTCTAACAACACCCCCAAGTCTCGCACCTGTTCAGAGGCCTGGAGCTCAGCATCTCCCAGGAACAATCCTAGGGAGCAGCCTGCCCCAAGCCCCCCATCTGGTGGCCTGGATCCAAAACCATCACCTCCGTCTTCCCAGGGTTCAGCTTCAACCAGCTGGACTTCACCAATCTTTGATTTCATCGAGGCAGTTATTAAATACCGAGACTGCTCCTTCCTGGTCGGGAGCAAAAGACAGGTAGATCTGGGAATCATCGGCGTAGCAATGAAACCTCGGCCCATACCGTCTTACAAAGTCTCCGAGGGGAAGCATATATACCGCAAACAAATGGGGGACAACACTGAGCCCTGAGGAACCCCACATGGCAGCAGGATCAGATCAGAGGGAAAAAAAATGACACAACCCTCTGAGTTCTTCCAGTGTGGTATGATGTAAACCATCTGTAGACCAATATAAAGAGTCCACAGATCTCAGGTGCTCAAGCAGCACCCCATGGTCAACGGTGTCAAAAGCTGATGGCAGATCTAAAAATACCAAAATGGACCATTTTCTCTGGTCTCTCACCATCAGGAGATCATTGAGCACCCGAACCAGTGCAGTCTCAGTACTATGCCTCTTCCAGAAACCAGATTGGAGAGGTTCATAGATGCTATGGATGGTCAGATGGTTCTCCAGTTGTGCAGCCACTACTTTCTCAATCACCTTCCCCAAAAAGGGAAGGTTCGAGATAGGCCTGTAGATAGCAAGAGAATCTGGGTCCAAAGAAGCTTTCTTCAACAATGGTGTCACCACTGCCTCTTTCAAGGAACAGGGATAAACACCAGAGTCAAAGGAGCACCAGATTATCTGTGCCAGAACTGGGCCAATAAGATCACCACAACCCATAATCAGGGATGTCGGGCCCGGGTCTAAACTACAGCATGTAGGGCACATCCACATGGCAATCCACATAACATACATGACTTCCAGATGGTCGAAGGTACTCCAGGAGAATGGAGGGACTGTGACCAAAACCTGATCCTCCGCAACTCACACAGAATGTGTCGCAAGGATTTCCGACCTGATGTCAGCCACTTTATCAGCAAAGAACTGAGCAAGCTCACCACACTTCAATTGTGAAAAAGCTCTTCGGAGCTGCATACAGGTTGGGTTGCACAACCTGTCCACAGTTCTGAAGAGCTCAGCTGGTCAATTTTGAGTGGCAGAAATTTCCCTGGACAGGAACTCTGCCTTCTTACAGGAAATTTCTGACTGGTAGAACTGATAATGTTCTAGCGGTCGAAGGTGGTCGGCACCCAGGCTGGATTTCCACCAACAACGTTCTAATCTGCGACCTAGTTGCCACAACTCCCTCAAGGCTCCATCAAACCATGGAGCCCAAGGATGGAGGGAGAGAGGACGTACACGCACTGGTGCAATAGTATCCAAAGTCAAGGTGATGGCAATATTATATGCAATATTATATGCCAAGACCAAGGCGATGGGAGACCTTTGAAAACATTTGCCCCAAGAGTCCACCATATTCATTGTCTAACATATAGGCTGCTGCAGTATTCAATTTCATGGGAGGCTGCTGTAAACATTGTCTAATTAATCAGTTAATTAATGATTAATTTATTTATTTAAAAGATTTGCCAGGAAGGCTTTCTGAGCAGTAAACAAGGTTGTTTTTACAGGCATCCAGTGGAAAAGGTACAAGGGGAAAACAGAACATACAATGATCACAAAATATAGCAAGAAACTATCACACAATAGGCTGGGCATCAGGTGAACTAGTGCACATCATACAATATAGTTAAAGAGACTAATTGAAATCAGGTATATGAAGCAGCAGGGAAGAAGACGTAACAAATACACATGAAAGACAAAATGGTTCGGGGCCAGCAGGGCAGATCCTATGACGATGGGCTTAGGGCACCGAACATGAACTCATTGAAGGCCAGATGAGAGAAGAGGGATATGATACAGACCTTCAAGTTCCTGAAAGGAATAAACAAGATGAGCTGCAAAGAACTATTCAACAGAAGTAATTAATCTGAAACACAAGGACATGAGTGAAAGCTGGTAGGGGGAGGTTGAGCAGGGGTTTGAGAAAGTTTTATTTTACAGAGAGTGGTTGAGCAATGCAGCAGTCTAGCAGAAGAGGTGGTACACAAAAACAATGGTTTCCAGCAAGGCTGGGACAGAGTTTAGGGCTTAGTAGTTACTCAGGGTGGTAGTGGTAAGACAGGGTGCAAGGTGGTGGAAAGTGTAGATAAAACCCTGTATTGACAAAAGGTCTCATGATATGATGGGGTGTTACTGGCTGACTTGATTGACCATTAGTTTTTTTCTGCCAACATTGTCTATGTTTCTGTTTTGCTAATTGGTACTGTATGTGGTTATGCTGAACAGCATGTTTTTTGGTGGACTGTGAGGCATGAGATGAAGCCAAGTACATTCAACCACCTGGGAAGTGTAATTATTTATGGCATGCCCTGGAGACTAAAATTGTACTTATAGAATGATTTTAAAAGTTAAAAAATGTCAAGAAAAAGAAAGTAAAATCAGAATCTAGAGTGATGTAAAATTTGTGTGTGGTTGTGCTATGAGCAATGCTTTTTGTGATGCTGCCTTCCACAGTTTATTAAATTCTGCCCCCATTAATATTATTCTGCCCAAGAAACCTCCAAGTGAAGTCTCTATTGTGCATCTCTTAACTTGAGAGGTATATGTTTGCCACGGAATGTTACACTTCTGGCACTGTGCAGCATAATTTGGGTGCTAACTGCCAACAATTACAGCCATAGCTATGCGGTGAATGTAAAATCTTTGTTAAATGTTGCTGAAATCATTTGATAGGAACAGGAAGTTGTTATCCCTCTGTACAGACAGTTAGTGAGACCCTATCTGGAGTACTGCATGCAATTCTGGAGACCCTATCTCTGCAAGACATAGACAGAGTGGAGGCTGTTCAGAGGAGGGCAACCAAAGTGGCGCAGGGTCTGCACCAGAAGACATACGAGGAGAGACTAAAGCAGCTTAATATGTATACCCTTGAGGAAAGGAGGGAGAGAGGGGACATAATAGAAACTTTCAAGTATCTCAAGGGAATTAACAAAGTACAAGAGGGTAGCATCTTTCAGAAGAAGAGATGCGCAAGAACAAGAGGGCACAATTTGAAGACAGAGGGGGGGATGGCTCAGAGGTAATGTTAGAAAGTATTTTTTCACAGAGAGGGTTGTGGATGCATGGAACAGCCTTCCTGAGGAGGTTGTGGAGTCAGAAGTAGTGGGATAATTCAGGAATGCATGGGACAGGCATAAGGCAATTCTAGTGGGGGGGTAGGAGGAAGTAAACTGATGATTAACTAGAATCTGCAGCTTATCAATCAGGTAGGGAAATGGGCAGATTAGGTGAGCCAAACAGTCCTTATCAGCCATCAAATTCTATGTTTCTATGTTTCTATGATAGTTTAATACCTTCTGTTGGACCAACAGGTCCTGTTTTCAGGGTAATAGCAAACAAAACAGAAGACACTCTTCTTTTGCTTAGTTTGCTAATCACCTGAAGAAGGGGCCTGTTAGGCCCAGAAAGCTTGTGTGCTTTATGATCTTTGTACAAGACATACTGTATGTTGGTCCAGTAAAAGGTATCACACTATCCCATGACTCCTGATTTCCAAGGACCAATACCACTAAAATCTATTGCTACTAATGTTGCTGAAGGAAACACTGTAACAAAAACAGATTGATGATTTTTCAACCATCAACACTTCACACACTATTGTCTTTCTGTTTGTTGTCTCTTTTTTCATCTTCCATCTTTAAGACCAGCTCTGTATGAGGCATTGCACTAATAAAGATGTTCCAGCCAGTGTAGTGCTGTATGAAAATAAAATTCCAATGGCAGAATTGCCATGAAAGTCAGAATTGTGCTCCTGGGAAATGCAATATATAGGGGATACACAATGGCCTTACTCAAAATATACAATTCATCTCCATGAGTGAAGGGGCAGGACCATAACTCACGAGTGGCAGAACCACAAGTGAGTTATGACAGTCCCGCTCCCTCGTAAATTTACATAAGTTGTATATTTTGAGTAAGGCCATTGTATATTCAATTTATACAACATCAGTTTATACCATTTACTGTAAATCAGCTGTTTGTGTAGGTAACTGCTGCTCTTTGAATTCAGTAGCTAGCTCCAGAGCTGGACAAAACTATTGTGATGTCATCAGCATTGTGAAAGCTGCTCTCTGATTGGTCTTTGGGCTAAGGACAGTTGTTGCGACATCTCTAACCTCCAGAGAAATGTTTATCTGGAGGTAAGACAGTGAGATAAATCAGTTTATCAGGAAAAATGTATTACTACTGGTGTTGCATAAATGCACATTGGCAACTTTTGCAAAATTCTGTCTTACAATCACAGAATGAATGTACACATTGCAGATCTATGGAATTCCGAAGACCTGACTGCTCTGTTATCTGTAAAATGATGGAATGATTGCATGGAATAAGGTTAATGTATTAAGTTGTGGACTGGATTCTGAAAACCTGTAATTCCAAGGTTCATAAGTATTATACTGCAGTCAGAAAATTTCATGGAATGGGCTAAAGTTTGCAGAAGACATTCAGAGGATATGGATTTCATCAAAGTAGAAATTTTTAGAAAAGATTTTCATATAGTCGGAATTTGGAGTTTCTGCCTTGAACCGCTGACATGGTTGAAATCAGCCAATAGCTGCAGACACATACTTGTATATGCTGCTAAAGTATTTTTGATAAAACATGCATTGAAATTTATTGCAAGTTGGCTAAATCTCTGGTTACCACTACTAGCACACCAATTGAATTAATACAGCATTTTCCATACCTGGGTGTCACAGTTGACGGTGTGCTGATCTACTGTATGGGTCACATATGGATTTAATAGTGCATAAAAGTTTAGGGTTGCTTTATAGAAGCAGAAAGTGTGAGCTGAGAAAAACTGTTTATTTATTTATTGTGATCTTGGATTAACACCTTTGAGAACAAACTCATTACAATAGGTTCCACATCAGGTAAAACAATAACAGTGACCACAGTTGCTTTTACAGGTAAATAGGTAATTCAAAGACTAAACATACAATGCTATACATTATAGAACTGCAGACCAATAGAAAGAATAACAGCAATGCAGGCAACGTACAATATATGCCAATATTTCAAGGAATGGAAAGGGTGAAAAGTAAGGGGTATGTGTGCAGGGTGAGAGATACTTCAGTGCAGAGCCTCGTCAATGTGATGTCATCAGCATTATGAAAGCTGCTCTCTGATTGGTCTTTGGGCTAAGGACAGTTATTGTGACATCTCTAACCTCCAGAGAAATGTTTATCTGGAGGTAAGACAGTGAGATAAATCAGTTTATCAGGAAAAATGTATTACTACTCGTCTCGCTTTGCCTCGGGCAGTTCCCCTCAACCTGGAAGACAGCCATAATCACTCCCATTCTTAAGAGTGGGGACCCTACTAGCACCAGCAACTATAGACCTATCTCAATACTTCCATCTCTCTCTAAAGCCCTTGAAAGAATAGTATCTGACCAGATAACCGAACACCTAACTAAACAAAAATTTCTCAGCCAGGAACAGCATGGTTTCGGACAGGCCATAGTACCATCACAGCTCTCTCAGAGCTCACTGCATTCATCCATGAGCCCTCAGAGTCAAGAGGCTCAATCGTAGGGGCAATCTATGTGGATCTAACCAAGGCTTTTGACACAGTCAGTCACGAGCTACTGTCGTGTCCTCCCAACACTAAATGTGGTCCCTGGAGGGCTACAGCCTGGTTCCAGGATTACCTCTCGGGTCGGTCACAACAAGTCAGGATTAACACCACCCTCTCCACCCCCAATACAGTTTGCTCTGGGGTCCCACAGGAGTCTATTCTGGGCCCACTGCTTTTCACCCTTTTTCTAAACTCCCTCCCTAAGGCATGCAGCGGTCATTTGCTACTCTACGCTGATGATGTGGTTCTGTTTTGGAAACACCCCCATCCGAGCGCCCTCCAACAGGCACCCTAGAGTCATTTCTGTGAACTAGAGACCTGGTTCACTGAACATTGCCTAATCATCAACTATAATAAAACTAAATCCATGGTTTTTGCACATCACCAAAGCCCTCATAGTCACTCTGCCCTCCTAATAAAGAACACACTAGGCGCCCCTCTGGAACATGTTACCAACTTCAAATACCTGGGTATCACATTAGACACCTCCCTCTCCTACCAGAGGCATATCCAAACTCTCACTTCCGCTGTCAATACTAGAGTGGGCATCCTGTACAGGCTCAAGCACTGCTTACCCACTCAGGCCATGCAGCTTGCAGTCTCCTCCTCCATCCTCTCCCTAGTTGACTACGGGATTACTATATACAGCTCTGCAGAACCCACCTCGCTTAACAGTATAATTACTGCCTTGAATAAAGCCTGCCCCCCAGTCACGGGCAGTGATAGACTAACCCACACCTGTGATCTTTATGCTTTGACTGGTTGGCTAAATTTCCAACAAAGATTAAAGTACCACACCTGCATCCTCGCAAAAAAAATACACCTCCACCTAGCCCCCGCCGGCCTTCTCCCCATAATCAGTGCAGCACCCCACAGGCGCAATACAAGACTCACAGCAAGCTCCTCCTTTCTGGTCCCCCTATGTAGAACTTCCCTTGGACAAAGATCCCTCTGCTACCGAGCCCCTCTCTGGCTCAATGCACTCCCACCCTCTCTCTCCCTGACCCACAGCATCTCGCTATTTAAAACAGGCCTCAAGGCTCTACTTCATGATAGTGCAAAATGTGACTGTGGCTAACATTGCCCAACCAATTTTTATTCCCTTTCCTCTCCATTTGAGACTCAGGGTCTCTCTCGGCCTCATGTACTAGCGCTTTACAAGTCCCTGCCTGAGACCCCAAGATTTCTACCTCAGACCCTCACCAGTATATAAGTTGTGCCTGGACTGCTCCTCAGTACTGTTACTGTAAATACTGCCTGTCTATGTATGTCCCTTACTGTATTTGTTTTACCCTCCACCCCCTGTAACCAACGTGGAGCCTTTGCAAAAGAGTCTGTGACTCAAAGGTTTGTAATTCTGATAGTATTCCAATAAATAAATAAATAAATAAAAATAGAGGGTCAGGGGAGTGAACAGGTATGTGTGCAGGGTGAAGAGATACTTCAGCTCAAGGGGCCTCATCAATAGAGGGTCAGAGGATTGGGACTATCTGAGAAATTGTCACAGCGACTGTCAAGTAGGGAGGGAAGTTAGGAGGGTGTGGTAAGGGGTGGACTAGTGAGGAGAGATGGGGTGGGGGGGAGAAATAGCATGGTTGAGGAGGAACAGGTGGTGGGTAAGTTGGAGGAGGTGAAGAATTCCAAGGGAGTTTCTGGCAAGTTCAAATTGACTACAGGGATTCAGGCAGAATGTTGCTAGGTAGTGGGTCGTAAGATGGACATAAGTGGGTCGTAAGCTACTGTTGTACAATCATTTTTACTGTCCTCTGTTGTTTACAGCATTCTGACTCATGCAGCTGCTCCAGCCAGTGCACTTTCAAGGGTACAGGTCCATACGAGCAAAACTGTCAAACTTGTCTTAAATGTTAAGGATGCACATCTCGAGGGGCCGGCCCAGTGGTGCAGTTGTAGTGTTACTGCCCACCATGCTGGCAACCCCATTGGAAATGGTGCAAGGTTGCTGGGGGCTGACTGGGGAAAGAAGATAAAGCGGGAAGGTTGCCAGCTCCACTGGGTGACATCCAGCCAGTGGAGGCCTGGTGATAGGATATATCTAACTGAGGGTGGCAAAGGAACGGAGGGAGCTGCAGGACATCTGCAGTGCATGCATGCATGCATCTGCAGATACCAGCTACAGGGAGGGAAGGAGAGAGGGACCAAAACACAGTAAAATCATGGTGGATGGGCTAAGTGATGCCCAACCTATGGTTCTGTAGCCCATTATGCCACTGCAGCCTGGAGGAATTCAGGATATGATGTTGGGGGGGATAAGCTGAGGATAAGGGAGGAGGTGAAAGATAATGACAGACCACATGGACAGGGCTGAACAGCTGTCCGTTCTGCCTGGGAGAATAAAAACCTTTATAGAAGAAAAAAAGAGTATGTATCACTGTGACATACTGTACTGTATATGTGATTCTTCCAATGTATAATCTTCTAATTGGCTGTTTTATTTTGTTATAATACATTATCTTACTAAAGTTGTGTTTGTTACTGCATCTAGGTCATTCATGAAGAAAGGCATTTATGCTCAGTGGATTAACGGAGTAAACAAATGAAACAGAACTAAATACAAGTAAAATTCAGTACATTGAGCAAAAGTCCATTTTCGTCATTGTAGCAGCCCATTCAAGTAGCAGCATTAGTATTAGCCACTGACTGCAGCCAATGATGTCCCAATAGTGGGATCTGAGAAGATCCAAGGAACACATGTGCTGACTAGATGGACCCTTGGTCTCTTTCTGCCATCTCTTTTTCTACGTTTCTATATACAGATCACTTCAATGACTGACATCACATCACTGCAGTATATTCAATACCCACAAAGAGCTACGGTATGGTTTGCAGATCACTGCATGGTTTAACACCTTCTGTCATCAGTAATGTGTTACAGTATCAGTATAAAAGTGTTATGATGAGGTCAAATTCACAGGCTAAACTCCAGATTCCTTTCCGGCATGCTCTGCAATGCATGCAAAAAATATTTTCTCATGTCAGGTTGTTAAACATTGGAATCTGTTTCATTCACCTCTAGTTCCTGCAGAAGTATTATTTAGTTTTAAGCATTTTTGAGGTGCTAATTGTTATGCTTGTGTTTATGTGACTGTTCCAATGTATAATCTTCTAATTTGCTTATTTATTTCATTATAGTACATTATCTTAATAAAGTTGTGTATGTTGCTGCACCCAGGTCATTCATGAGGAAGGGCATTTATACTCAGTGGATTAACGCGGTTAACATATAATACAAAATTAAATAAAAATAAAATAAAATTGAGTACATTGAGCTACTGTTCCATTTTCATCAATGCAGCAGCCCATCCAAGTATCTGCGTTAGCATTAGGAGTCACTGACGGCAGCCAGTGATGTCACCTATAGTGCTGCTCAATGTCGTGTTCCTTCTTTTCCAGTCAAATTGTGATATGAAACCCCATTTATCAAAACAATTGCATTGTCCCCCGCACATTTGGAAAAATGAGGATATACTGTATTATAATAACTGGATAGCATTTTTTCCCCATAGGGAAACCCAGTTATAATTCATTGTTTTAACCGCTGGTTAAATCATGAAAATACACCTGATTTCCCCTTGCTCCATGCATGCATTAGTTGCCACTTTTCCTTTACTCAGCACTGGACTGGACACTTTACCACCACTAGCACTTGGTTGTAAGTAACTTTAAACAAAATAAATTTGCCTGTCAACACTGATGTTTTTCCTTCCTTGATTTAAACATTTAATCATTGCTTAAACCTTACAAAAAAAAGGAAACTTTTCACCAGCTGCTTGGCCACAGACCGTGCTTCATCCTGACAGACCATGGCTGAACAGCAGTGTATCTGTATTTTATATCATTGCTGCGGCAAAAAAATGCTGCCCAGCAATTATATAAAATAAAGGCTGGGTAGGTGTGTAAAACTCAAATTTTACACACACCCTTGGTGTGGTATGCCTTTATAAACCCCTTGAACTTCACTCTCAGAGTTTATGTGGCATTCCATACCTCAGGTGTGTGTACAATTCTCATTATAACCACCTAACCAGCTAATTTCAATATGTTATAATGCTCTGAATATAACTAGACGTTATGGGGGCTATGCACTATTGTGGGCTGGGTAAGTGCAATTTGTGCATACCTGGCCTGCATAGTTATGCACTTGGGGACAGGTGCAGGGTGCATGGTATGCACAACTTCATGCCCCCCCTCACAGGGTGCCTATCCATGTCCTCATGCCCCTGGCATGCAGCTGCATGAGGGGCAGATTGAGGGATGCAGGTGAACACCCAATCTGATTCCTGTCCTGGGTCCTGGAGTGGACCTCCTGCTCTTCATAAGCAGTGGATTATGGGAAGGTGTGGGACATGACAGTGTTAAACATATGGCCAAGTTCACGAATGGCTGCCCCAACTTCCCTGTCAGGCCAATGGGCTGGGGCAGGATCGTGGTGGGATTCCTTGTCCCACTGCAGCTGGTGGGTGTCATTGGGGGGGTGCAATAAGGAAATATGGCAAAGTCCCCACTGCCATATCCTGCACCCCCTAACCTGGCACTCTACACCTTCGTGCATGGCACATAGTACAGGCATGCCCCCCAAACATGCCTCTGGATCACCTGTGGCACATAGCTGTGTGATCAGCCAGGGGATCAGGTATGAAGTAGGTGTGCACCCCTTCTGTGAATGCTGCCAGATGTCTGCTGGACCCCATCATCGTGGCATCCCAGTTTAGGGTTGTCGACATGCCACAGATCTGAGGTGCATAGGCAAGCCACCCCTTAATTCATAGGGGCCAATGAATGGAAACATATAGCAGTTAAGCAGTTAGCAGTAATGGCTCTGTCCATTCTTGACAGTTCATATCTGAAGGTGCTGACTGACATGACTAGTGAAGAAGGAACATGACACGGAGCACCAATGCATAATGATGCATTTTTTCCTCACTTAGCAGGATTTACCAGTGCACTCCCGCTTGACTTTCCACATTCTTGCCTATTTTTGTAAAAACTGTTTGAAAAATAGCATCATGTACCTCATTTGAGTTTTATTTTCTGTCAGCTAACTCCACAATCCCATGCCAGCAGCTCAATCACTAAAGTTCCTGTCCTATAGCCACCCACCCACTCTCCCTTCTGCCACAAGCTGGTAGCAAGCCTCTATCTGCAGCTGCAGAAACCAAGAAAGTACAACTGGTCTCATACTCAAAACAAGTGGTACACTAATTGAAATGAACACACAGTAAACTAATGTGAACGGTGACGATGGAGCAGGGGGCTGACATACTTCCACTGAAGAGAAGTGCAAACGGACATTGGGAAGGGGGCATAATTAATAGCCTAAGTTACAAAAACAGCTATAAAACAAGGCAGTGTCATCTAATGGCAAGAATATCAATAGAGGGACTAGGACTACTTTATCAAAAACTGAGTAAAACTGATTTCTTACTACTTTTATTATGACATTATTTTTCTTAAGCTTATAATAATGACACGTATAGCCCATTTTCTAAGTGTAACAATACCCTCCAGGGTGACACTGTCTGTCTCTGCAGCAGTTACTGAAAGTCTTTTACAGCTGTATTACACTGTTTGTTAGGTGCCCCTGAGGCCTGAGTTTTGTGATTTATTTCTGTGACATACTGCAACAGCTACACTGTATGTCTCTACAGCACTTACTGAAACAATATCTTTTTACGTCTGTCTACTATGTCTCGTATTTCTCAGTCTAAGTCTACTAAAAGGAATCACAGTGCTGCTGCACTTGTAACCATCAATGATATGGACAATAGGAATCATAGCACTAATGAACATAGTGACAATAATAATAATAATAACATCACCAGGACTGGCACTAAATGTTCTGAAGAAAAAAAAGCATGTTACCAATTAAATGACAGTAGAGTTTCAGAAAAAAATGACTAGAATTACTCATAGAGGTACTAAACAATTTGCCACATGTGCCGGGATACTTCCAGCTGCTGAAGCAGCATGCAAGGAGGCATCCTCCTCCTCAAATATAAGCTCAAATGCTGAGACAGTGAATGTTTATAGAGATGGTGATGATAGTGGGCCCTGGGAATGTGATATCCCAGGCTATGTCCTACATAATGATGAAGGCACTTCCAGTTCTTCTGAATCTTGTATCGATGAGGTCATTAGTTTCAATGAGGGGGTAGGAGAGGATGCCACTGTAAGGCATGATAGGCAAGTGCAGGAAAAAAATCATATACTAAATGAAAGACTAAGAAGATGTGCATGAATGAGAACAATTCATCTCAACAAGGAAATGGCAGTGTATGGTTTCCTTCTGGTCCCTGGACTGTACAAGGAATAGTGCCAGACACTGTGACACAAAGCAAAAAAGGTAAATCTTTAGTGTAGAATTATTTTATATTGACCCTGCAGATAACTCTCAAGTTGTATTTAGTCTGTGCAAAAAGGGCATTAGAAGTAGTGGCAATACAACAAATCTTGGAACATCAGTAATGATGCAACATGTTGTCATCAAGGCACAGGTTATGAAGCATAGGAAGACCAGGAGCAGTTGTAAAATTTGCAAGTAGCATTTTATTTTTATCAATAACAGTAAAATGAAAAATAAGAATTGTTCAGTAGAACTATTTACAAAGGCAGTACAAACAAAGAAAACAAAGTCCTTCATCTGAGGATATCTCTAATTCCTGGTTTCAGTCTCTTAGTCTCTCACTCTAGCAAAAGTATTGCTGCTCTTTTTATAAGTCTTTGCCTGGGAACTTGTTAAGAGACATCCTATTTCTCACAAACTGTTTGTGCCGGTTTCTTTGCAGAGCAGACTTGCAAATAGAATAATGTCCCAAGCTGGCCCCCTGCTGACAGTTATACAAAAGAGTTTGCAAACACGCATGAGAAGAGCTCAAACTGCATCTCAGGTTCACCCCCTAAATTCCAAATAGCTTTTTGCAATCATTTCAACAGTATAACTATATACATTTCAAACAAAGGGATCCCAGTATCACTTATGGTTTCACAAAAGATTCCACATATATTTTTATAACCACAGATACGCAAGGGGGAAGAAAAGACAGAAATGGTAAGTGAAGGCAGAGAGATAGTGAGAGATGAAGAATGGCAAAACTGTCAGAGTGATCAGTTCCTAGATCTCACGAGAACATTTGGTTGCACAACCACACAGAAAAGTGACAGAAAAGGAGAGGACAGAACAGATCCTTACATTTAACTCTTTCTGTATAACAAATGGGATAGGACCTTATTCAACCCTTTCACACATGCAAAGGCAAAACACCCAATTTAGTGGGGAAGGAAAATGGGGCAGTGCGGTTGGTATTGGCGGTAGTGGAGGTGGTGGTAGCAGCGACCATACTGACAATGAACTGGAAGCAATAAGTCACTTGGAATCACTTTATGCGGCTTGCCGTCTTCCAGACAAATAGATTATTTTCTGACACCATCAAGTACTGTAAAATCCCAAAGTAGTACTTCACATGAAAAAGGTGTGAAAAACACATTCCCCCCAAAACTGAAAATATCTCAACTAATATTAAGAAAAATGTTGTGAGGAGAGCAAAATTTGCCTGCCAGCATCCAACATAACAGCTGTTAAACACAGCTGTTGCAGAGCTGTTGGCCGATTGTCAACTGCCTTTTGCTTTTGTTGCCCAAAAAGGTTTCCTCAAGTTCATGAACCAGATTGAACCATGGTGCACTGTTCCCTGTTGAACATATTTCTTGAGAAAGGCTGTTCCACAGTTGTATGACTTGGTGTGTACTGCAGTCATTAAGCAGTTGAAACTCTCTGAGGTGAAGCAGGTTCACACAACTACAGATATATGGACCAGCAACAAAACAAATGACTACATGACTGTTACAGTTCATTAGGCAAGTTTTCAGTCAGGAAGAAATAATCCCCACTCTACCATAAGCAGTAGGAAGCAGGCTATATTATGTGTCAATAAGTTTGAGGAAAATCACACTGCTGTGAATATTTTACAGGATTGACCCAGGTAGCAGCTGCACTCCAGTGCACTTGGAGGGTGCTACTATGAGGGTTGGCCACCCCCAAAACACAACTGGATCCAAAAAGTAGCAGCACTCTTACCGGGAATGACACTTGGAAGCCAAAACTTGCTTAATATCAAACTTTAATGTTCAAAACAGAGTGTCCAAATAACAAACAAAGTCACACAGAGAAAGCAGCACAAACATCTCAGCACTTCACCTCACCAGGCTTCATCTGGAGTTGGAGACTAGTCCCACATACCAATCTTATATAGTGAGTCAGCACATCACATGACATTAAATCACATCAATGGAATTAATAAAATCACATTAAAAAATTGGTAGTGAATACAAAAACATTTTAAAAAATAGATCACTAATAACGATGCTTGTTAAACTCAATTATACACACCCTGTTTGATACAAAGTACCATGTATAATTCCATTTCATCCAGTGATCACCACACAGAATGAATTGGAATTATATATTGTACTTTGTATCTAACAGGACCTACATAACTGAGTTTAATAAGCACAATGATTAATAAGCTGGATAGGCTTGGGGTAGGTCAGAAGTTGGTCAAATGAGTGGCAAACTGGTTGGTGAGCAGAAAACAGAGAGTGGTGGTAAGTAGTATACAGTCAGAAGAGATGCAAGTCACAAGTGGGGTACCTCAGGGTTCAGTTCTGGGGTCAGTCCTCTTCAATATCTTCATCAGTGACATTACAGATGGATTGGAGGGTAAGGTTTGTCTCTTTGCAGATGACACCAAGATCTGCAACAGAGTAGATGATCCAGATGGGGTGGGCAGAATAGGAAGAGAGAGATCTGGATAAACTGGCAAAATGGTTGGAAAAGTGGCAACTGGGGTTTAACACAAAGAAGTGCAAGATCATGCACATAGGGAAGAGAAACCCTGAAGCCACCTATAGGTTGGGAGGGGAGTTGCTGGCAATCACAAAGGAAGAAAGAGACTTGGGCATCTTCATCACAGATGACCTGAAACAGACCACTAAAGCTGTAGGTGAGGCTAGGATGTTGTTGGGGTGTATTAGTAGGGGTATCACAAGTTGTAAGAGGGAGGTAATAATCCCTCTTTAAAAGACAGTGGTTAGGCCCCATCTGGAGTACTGAGTGCAGTACCGGAGGCAGCACCACCACAAGGACGTTAACAAAATGGTGGCAGTCCAGAGAAGAGCAACCAAAATGGTGCAGGGACTGCATCAGAAAACATATGAGGACAGATTGGGCTGGCAGTATAGCCTAGAAGTTAGATGAATGAGGTGTGAATGAGCTTGATACATCCAGCAGACCAGACCTGAGTTTGATTCTCACAACCTCCACTTACATACTGTGTGACTCTGAGCAAGTCACTTAAACACCCAGTGCTCCCAGGTCACCCCTGAAAACAGGCACTTATGCCTAGTGGGCCTTACCCAGTTACCAAAGACTAATATAAAAGATTAGCAGATCTCAATATGTATACCCTATAGCAAAGGAGGGAGAGAGGTGATATTATCAAAACATTCAAACATCATAAGGGCATTAACAAGGTGAAAGAGTCTAACATGTTTCAATATAAGAAAAATAGCAGGACAAGAGGACACAGCGTGAGATTAGAGGGAGGCTGATTAAGGGGTAATGTGAGGAAGTTCTTTTTTAGAGAAAGGGTGGTGGATGCATGGAATGGTCTACCTCAGGATGTGGTGGATATGAATACAGTGCAGGACTTTAAACAGGCATGGGATAGGCATAAGGGAGCAATACAGATGAGTATGAATAGATAGGCCATTGACAGAGTAATGGTCTATGGCACATTCATAAGGTAGAAAAAAGTGGGCAGACTGTATGGGCCTGGTGGTCCTTATCTGCCATCAACTTCTATGTTTCTATGTTTAACAATCATTGTTAAACTCAATTATGTACACCCTGTTTGATACAAAGTGCCATATATAATTCCATTTCGTTTCATTTCCTCGGTATACGTAATTTTGGAAGGGGGGGGACTCTGTTTGTGGGAGGTTTTGGGGGGTTTAGGGGGGGTTTACCATGTACTTCCAGGTTTTATTCACCTGACATGTTTTTTATGATTTGTGTTTTTGTATATTTGAAAATTTAAATAAACTTAAATTTCAAAAAAAAAAATAATTCCATTTCATCCAGTGATCACCACACATAACGAATTGGAATTTTATATGGTACTTTGTAACTAACAGGACCTACATAACTGACTTAAAAAGCATCATTATTAATTATCTATTTTTTTAAAATGTTTTTGTATTCACTACCAGTGTTTTGAATGTGATTGTATTAATTCCATTGGTGTGATTTAATGTCATGTGATGTGCTGATTCACTAATATCGGTATGTGGTACTAGTCTCCACCTACAGATGAAGCCTGGTGAAGCAAAGCACTGAGGTGTTTCAGCTGCTCTGTGTGTGTTTGACTTTATTCATTATTCGGACACTCTCTGTTCTGAACATTAAAGTTTGATATTCAGCAAGTTTTGACTTCCGAGTGTCCTTCCCGGTAAGAGTGCTGCTACTTTTGGGATCTGAACATTTTGTAGGAGCTGTAAAACCAATTCAAGAAATAGCATTCTCTTTATTATTTATCTACAGGATTCATAGTGTCAGATAATGGTGCCAACGTAGTCAAAGCTGTTAGAGATGGCAACTACCAACACATACCTTATTTTGCACATTGTTCAAATATTCTCAGCCATATATAATTTCTTAGTAGGAAAATATGTGGGCATTTCAGCAACTCTGTGAAAGTACAAAAAATCCTGAAGGGGCTGCAGAGGTTAAACAACGTTTTATTTATTTATTTATTTGAAAGTTTGTGACTGGGATAGGCACACTGAGCCAAAGCTCATGTCCAGGTGTGACCTGGGGCCAGGGAAATATTTACCATTGCATACATTAAAGCAGGAAGTTCCAACCAGCTGGAATTCATTTTGAAAGGCTTCTTGAACAGAAAAAAGCTGCACATGACTACACCACACAGAATCAAATAGGTAAAGTAGACATCATGCTCATTTCTAGCAGTTGAAGTCTTCTTGAATCTTTGGTCACTTTACTGTAGTCATTTGAGGCTGCCACACGTGATGTCAGTACAGACAGTGCAACTCTGAATCAAATTCTTCCTCAAATAAGATTTCTTCATATTTTCCTTGATATCATTAAGAAAGACATTCAGTCAAAAGAAGACACCACTGCTATTGTGCTGGCAGATGACTTGAGTCTCAGACCATCGACTGATCAGAGAATAAATGCCATGTTTAAGAATGCCACCTATGTTTTGGCTATGTTGCTAGATCCCCGCCTTAAGGGGAAACATTGAAGCCATTCTTCTTGCAGGGGAAGACATTGATTATTGGAGTGGTCTTCTGCTAACCAAAGGTGACATTGCCCCACCAACACCATTAACTGATGTACAGCAGTCAAACTCTGCTGAACCATCAGAGTGTGCTTCTGGTGCAGACAGTAGCACATCTATAAATTCTTCACAATCCCCAGTGTCATCTTCGAAAGGAAAGGACATCTACAGCAGTTTCTTCTTGGGCATCCTATGTTCAGGGTCAGAAAGGCAAATCAATTCTGAGTCACCTGCAATAACAAGGACTACTATTTTGTAAAGAACATGCAGCTGGTTCATCTGCCACACTGGTAACTGTCTCACACAGCACAATGATCCAGGAGTATTTTGCAGACCATACTGTGACTGGTCTTGAGGAAGATCCATTATGCTATTGTAAACAGAAGAGAACAATATGGCCAGATCTAGCAAATCTTGCAATAATGTACCTCAGTTGTCTACCTTCAAGTGTGTACTCAGAATGCATATTTAGTGCAGCTGGAGGAATAGTCACTGACCACAGAACACTGCTAAGTCCTGTAAATGTGGAACGGCTTACATTTCTCAGAATGAATGCTGACAATTTCCCAGTTGTCCCAAACACTGAATATGGAATTCTGACCCTGAACATGAAGAACAGCCTGCAAACAATGATACTGAACATGATGACTAGGTTGTGTACAAAATGAATAGAAGATCCTGATTTGAGTGGCGTACTGCCAAATTTGGTAACTTAAAAATTCATTGTACACAATAGCTCCATATGAAGTCCAAACCATCCATTGATTCTCCTAATACAAAATGGCCTCCCAGGGTATAATGAGTTAACATTGCTAACACATCTCTTTCTCTCAGCAGTTGCATCTGTCCCTGTGAAATAAATCCTGCCATGGTCACAGACAGTTAATGGCCAAGCAGGTATGTTTGTCATTTTTCTGACAATGTTGGCACCATTATTTAAATTTGAATTCACTTACTTTTTTTCATTTTTTACATTTGCTCACCAAATGTGTTCCATACGTCACATACTGTTCCTGTCCTGCCCTGTATGAGCACTACACAAATTCTGGAAATACTGTTACTAATAACTTAAAGGCCTTATATCATAGTTGTTAACACAGTTTCTTCCGTTGGCATCACTTTCCCTCAGTTTTACTATCATTCTCCTTAGACATGTACTACTGACAAAATATGCTATCACCATTGCCACCATGCTAGCCACATGTGTCACACTAAGTTTTGTCAATCAGTTTATTATGTTTGATACCCACCATGAGTACAATTTTTGGAAACAGCAGCAGCCTCACTCAGAGCAGCTGCACCTCTTGTACCCGCCTCAGCAATGCCCACCATAGGTATAATTTTTGGAAAAAGTAGCAGACTTGCTCAGAGCAGCTGTCCCTATCTTACCTGACTCAAGACAGATTCTTTTGAGTGGTTTTTCCTGCTTAGGGCAGTCAAAAACAAAGTCTTTCACATTTTGTTATAGTCCAGGTAGGGTAATAGAGTAATAGAATAATTAGGGTAGTAACAACCTGACCCTAACCAACTGCCCATTTTTCATTAAGGTATTTGTAGGGTAATTTAGAGTAGTTTGGAGGTACCCACAGGTAGTGTTTAGGGTAGGGTATTTTACTACCTGCCCATGCCTACTATAAAGCCCTCTGCATGTGGTGTCAGGCCTCATTTTGCCCCTTGGGCAGTGCAGTATAGCCCAATACTTCCACCCCATTGGATATTATTGCTAGCTTAACAAGCTTTCTGATCAGAATTGTGCTTTGCTTCTGGTCTGTGCATAATATTGCATTTAACAGCACCCATCTATCTTGACTTCTCTGTAGATTTTTTGAGAACTTGCTTTATGACATCTGCTCTTCAATTTCTATTAGCGTGGGTTAGTGCTTAGAGTAATTCAATTACTCTGTGAAAAATGCACAGATATAGCCTGGTGCGAAATTTGTCAACTTGTTTTGGAAAGACCCATTTTATTAAAAAGCACAAAAGCTGACATAATTGGACTGATAGCTCTTACCAGTGAAAGATCTTACTTAGAGAAATATTAAGTGATCAGTTTGCCTCAAATAAGAATGAGTCCTGGCAGCAGGCTTGGTGGCTCAGGCCACTAGTTTCCATATGTTGATTTTACTTCAGTCAGAGGCAATGAAGTGGAATTTTGTCAGGTCAGGATTTACAGTATCATAAGAACACTGTAACAGGCATCTACACCTTGATGCACCAGGAATAAGGACTGCTGTTTCAATTGTCTTCCATGAGAATTATACAGGAGCTAGATGGAGACAAGAACATCTTAACATCTCTTACTTGCTGTATTGTACTACAGTCATAATAATCAGACTAAGGGTTTGGGCAACCTAGTATGTAACAGACATACAAGTTTAGTTTTAAATAGTAAAATCTTTATTCAAGAAAGTTTTTTTTTTTTGCAGGAAATGTACAGACAGAACATGCCACACACTCCAGACATAATGTCACAGGGCAGTCTTTTCAAGCAGTCCCTTGCTAAGTTCATCTTCATGGCCTGAGGTAGCTTAAAAGTTCAAATCTCATAGTATTTACACAGTGGCTTTATGTAACTGACCTACTCAGAGCAACATTATTCTGTTATACAACTTGTCCTTGTGCACAGTATCTAATTACAGCAGTTTCAGTAACACTCCATTGAAACCAAAAAAGAACATTTGCATATCTATTCCAGCCGCACTTGTCCACATCTTTGTTGCCAGTAATGTATCATATTATTTTAAAGCACATCTCTTGGCAACTAAAATACAGTAGTTCAGTTTGTAATTTTCCATCACATACAGATCCATAAGCAATTAGTTTGATATATTTTATTGGACCAACATAGATGTTACAAAAAAGAAAACAATGTCTAAGCTTTCGGACCAATCAAGACCTTCCTCAAAGACTTATGATTCTGAGGCTACGAGAAAGGACTTGGTTGATCTGAAAGCTTAGACATTGTTTTCTTTTTGTAACATCTATGCTGATCCAATAAAAGTTATCAAACTATTTGCTTCTGGATCTGTTCTTACAAGGATCAATACAGCAACTAATCTATTTCTGTATGCCATCACATACAGGCATTCTGGTCAGTATGACAAGGTAGCTTTATAAAACACATTTACAGTATATTAATGATCCTTTTTCCATGTTTCACCTTCTCTCAGTGTTCCGCCCCCTCCCCAGACCAACTCTGACCTGGAGTTGGAATCCTAGAGTCCAGAGGGTGCGGGGGGCAGAGCCCCCCACATGGGGGGTGTGGGAGGTGCAGCCCCCACAGAAAACAACAAGTCAAGAGGCGGCACAAAACCTGCATCGGTATTATGCCATCGCTGTGGGGGGAAGTCAGCATTTTTGCTGATGTGAAAACTTGGTGCTTCTGGGTGCAATACCATATGCCCAATCATGACAGTATCTGTTGGTCAAATACAAAAATTTGGATCTGAGATGTTATGCACTTCACTCCCATGGGTATAAATATCCTGGTTAGTTAACACACAATACCACCCATGATCAGCATACACTAACCTCTCTTGTAGGTGTTACTAGCTAGTTAATTCTATTGGGCAATTGGTATCATTCAGTACTACTGGGTCATATTGATCTAAGTCCACATACGGGGGTGTCACCTGCCAAGACCTCACAGTGACACACATGCCTAAACTCTCATGTGGCACAACTGGCAGTATTTGAAACTCTCCAGGCTTTGCCCTCCTTTCTGAGAGGGTTTGACACCATCAACAAAAGTGGTGGGACTGCAACCTGTTGCTTATATACACTGCCCTCCAAGTAGCCCAATAACTTAGACATAACTATGGTATCATAAACATTCTGGGTATCAAACTATGGAATCAAACCATGGTACTGAAAGGGTGAACCTTATTATACCCTATTATATTAAATTCATATATGGCACAAGACCTAATCTTCTGCTACCAGTTAGTTCTGGTCCTAAGGTGATGAGAAGTCACTATTGCAAGCTCTTTTACTGTAGCTGAGTTCATAGGAAGGCCTGAGTGGTTAAAATAAGGTTGATCCAATGTAGACCACCTATAGCTAGGATAATACCTTCCCCCAGGGTAAAGGGAAAGGGGAAATTGTTTAACCAGGAAAGGCACACTAAGCCATAGCTTGTTTGCAGGTATGACCAGGGAGCACAAGGAAGTTAAGTGACTTGCTTACGGTCACACAGTATGCAAGTGAGAGCTGATGAGATTCAAATGCAGGTCTCCAGGTTTGCAGCTCAGTGCCCTTAACCACTACATTATACTGCCTCCTTAAGGATGTCGGTGTCATTAAAAATAGGGGACACCATTGTTGCAGTTAGTTTGGAAAACTCAGTTTTATGTATGTATGTATTTATTTAGTTATTAATTTCAAATGTTTTACTAGAAAAGACATACCGAGTTGATAAAATTGTTTCCAGATGTATTCTGGGTTGGAGGGGGAAGAGGTAGGTAATATGATAAGGTGAAAGAAAATCTGTATATTAACAGATGTGCACTAACAGATAGTCAGTGCAAAATAATACAAAGTATCAAAGGTGCAATATATTGCAGATGTGTAAACCAATAAGTATGGGAACAGTACAATATACAGTGCCGAGAAAAAGTGAAACAAAGTGTGTAAGGTATACACAGTTGTGCTTGGGCAGTCACAGTGGACAACCCAACTGAGGCAGATGCAAAAGGAGGGACTCAAGAGCATACCAGTTTCATGAGCAAGCCGGGGGGAGGGTGGACACTAAGGTCAGATGCCATGGATAGTTGCAGTAGGGTATTTATGTTCAGAGCTCCCAGCTGGGTGACTGGCCTCCCCTCAGATATTCTGGATGAATCCAAGCATGTCCCATTCAAGTACAAACTTCGCCAATACCTCACAATACTTCACATCTGCGACTGGACCACCAAGCTGCCCCTCCAGCAGGTCCCACCCTGGCTCCTATTGTGTCTATTCTTTCCACCCCCACTGCCCCTATTAACCTCCAACCCTCCACCCTTACTATAATCTACCCTACATCCACTCTGCTGATGACTGTTGTGTCCCACTTACTACCTTCCTGAACTAACCCCCCCCCAACTTTCACTCTCCTCTTGTCTCTGTTGCCCCTGGTTGGGCCACTGCCCTACTACCTCCCCCTACTTTTCACTCTATTACTGACAAAGTTCATTTGTTGACTGCTTTAAACATTACTATAATATTAATTATGGTACCTACCTGTAACCCTGTATATAATAATTTTTCTCTTGTCTTTCTCAATATTGATTGTAGTTTACTTACTCCTCAGTTGGTAATGCTACCTACTACTGTGTAACAGACAAAGTTATCCTACTGACAGCACTAATGCTGCTACAATTAGTTATTGCCTGTAACAACTTTAACCCGTTCCTATATTGTTAGATCTACTGTGTGTAATGTTTTTGTCAAATTATCGAAGTGTTAATCCAATGTCCTTTTGTTGTTCCTTGTTGTTCCCACCTGACGTGGAACCTTTGTAAAAGAGTCTCTGGCTCAAAGGTACCTGAATCCAAGAAATAAATAAAATAAATTGCAAAATCATGAAGAAGAGACTCAAGGAGAAGGTGGAAGAGGCAGAGTGGATGGAGAGGGGAGATGAGGACTACAGTGCTTCAGAAGCTGATGGGCTAGACTTTCAAAGGGTGCGACACAGGTTCAGTTCTCAAGTTCATGCACAGTATAGGCAATTATCAAATATTTTGTTGCATTCACAACAATTTCCACATTTTACAGCAGAAAAATGACACATGCATAATTTTTTAATGCCTACATCATTTTTGTTGCAAAATTTATGGCACTTGTTTCGCGAAGTTCGACCACTTCTTTTGAGCTCTAACAGTCATGTGTCAAGTAACGGAAGCACTCTTGAAATATGCTGTAATCCTGATGCCTCTGTGAGTGCCAGAACAGAAACATTAAATACTGGGGAAAGGGGATTTGGGTAGTAAGAAGAACACCAAAAGGAAAATGAATGTACAGCTAGTGTGTGAGTGTGTGTGTGTGTGTGTGTGTGTGTGTGTGTGTGTGTATGTGGGGGTGTGGGGTGTTAATGGGTGATGAAGCAGCTGTAGTACAACTTTATTTTGATAGGATCTGACTATTAGGGACAAGTCCTGTTTCTCAAATTTATCCTGCCACACTAATATAAATGCATTGCCCAAATACAAATGCACAAACTACACTATACAAAAACCGATAAACACAACTTTGATAAAACATGTGTAAAAATAAATCAAAATCCATATAATACATAGGAATCTTGTTGACAATTCTAGTTTCAGAGCTGTAGAAAAAGACATACTGTACCTGTTGACGATGCACATAACAATGCTGATAATGAATTCCAAAATTCAGATGTACTGCAATAAACAGATAACTCTCTATAGCTTTTCTCCATTTTGGATATTTCATTTCATTTTTCATTTTATTTGTTCTTTGGTAACCGGGTAAAGGCACTGGACCAAAGGTCCCTTTTCAGGCCTGACCCGGACAAAAAAAATACAAAAATTCACAAATACAACCAACAGCAGTACAAAACCAAAAAATACAAATTACAAATTGCAGTTACAAACAAATTTATATAATAAATAACTTTTTAACCTTTGTTTAAAAGTTAAAACGGAGGGAGCAACCCTAACATCAAGTGGGAGTGAATTCCAATACAAGGGTGCTGCTATTGAAAAAGCTCTAGAACTTAATGTAAGCCGAGATCTGGGGACAAGATATAGGGTCCGTCAGCCTACCTTAGACTGGGAAGCATAATTTCATTACAACAAGATCAGAAAGAGAAAAAAGGGAGCCAAAGTAAACATTTATACATCAAACAGCCAACAAAATATTCTATTCTGCAACTAGGGGAAAATCACCCCAACCGAGTATAAAGACTACACCGATGTGTCCTATTGGGGGATCCTAAAATAAATCTACAAATATTATTATAGGCCACAGTTAGTGCTTGCATTTCTTTTGTACCTATGTTATAATATAAACAAGAACTGTAATCAAAATATGGAAGAAGAGAACCAATAGCAATTGCTAATCTACAGTAGTTGACTGTGAGAAGAATGACTTGAATTTGTATAACACCCCTATTCTTTGATTTACTTTGTTAACCATTGACTGAATCTGAGGTGAAAAGGTCAAACTCAGATCCAATAGTGTGCCCACATACTTAAATTGAGACACTTGTTCAAGAAGACCACCCCAAAAAACAGATATCCTCAGTTCCGGGGTGTCCACCAACATAAATTGCATGCCTAATAACATAACTTTTGTTTTAGCTGAGTTCAAAACCATGGCATTTAAAGTAAGCCAAGAACAGACAGCACCAAAATCCTTTTCTAGGGAACAAGAAAGTTCAGACACAGAATTTGACTGAGCACAAATTACAAGGTCATCTGCATAAAGCAGTGATTCACTAAACTTACAAACTCCAGGAAGCTGATTAATAAAAATAGAAAATAACAGGGGTCCCAAAATGGACCCTTGAGGCACACCACAACTAATTGGCAAGACATCAGAAACCACAGAACCTTCTTGAACAAATTGACACATGTTACTCAGATAATCATAGAACCAAGAAACGGCAACATCAGAAAACCCCAGATCTTTCAATTTTGTGTAGGCCAAACCATGATCAATCAGAAGAAAAGCCTTGTTTAGGTCTACGAACGCATATCCTCTATGCGTGATAACTCTTGGAATAATTTTATGATCCAGTTAAGAAAGTTTGTCTATAACATGAATTGTTTTCTTGTACTGATTAAATTATAGACAGACATCAACCATTGCTAGCCACTTCTTATTTCCAGGTAATCCCAGTTTACTTCATAATGCAGTACATGAGGCAATGGTGCTTATTGTATTTACATAATAGTATGGATCTTGTCAATTTGTGTATGTTATATTCCATTTCCTTAAATTGTTTTTGTCAATGTGTCAATAAATTGGACTCTTCTGTGCACATTGTGAGGTGACCAGAGCCCCTGGGATTGGGTGCTGTATAAAAAAAATATCTTGCCTTACCATAGCATAAAATAGGAAAGATCAACTGATTTACAGTTGTCAGTCTTGTCTGTTGTGGCAAAACAAAAGCTGTCCATCTCAATGGTCCAATGTGAGTATTTACTTTTTGGATCAAATATTTGTGAGCTTTGCAAAATTTAGCTGATTGTCAATGAGAACCCCTAGATATTTATACTCTTTCGTGCTTCTAATAGAACTTGCATTTTTGGTCTTTATTTTAACATTATAACTTTTGTTACATAGAAGGAGAGTGGTGGAAAGTCATTGCCTTCATCTTTTTTCAATTTATAGCAAGATTGCATACTCCAAACACATTTTGCATATCCAAAAAGTTGTCCTGGAACTCACATTCTAGTTTTCCCATTGAATCTGCACAGGAAACGAGTACCATATTGTTTATTTATTGTTTGTTTATCCAAAGTGTTTCACTGGGTAGGCAGAGATATATAAACGCTCTTGTTCACAGATGTGCCCTGCGGGAGGAGGACAGGGAAACAAGTGTGCAGCAGTACAAAAATTAAGCAATATAAATACAGTATACAAAAACAACAAAAGTAAAATTACAGTTTCATCAGCTATGTTCATTACTTCATCAGATATACTCGTTAACTAGAGGACAGTTTTCAGAGAGTTTACCAGCAAGATCATGTACCATAACAGTAGGACACAATTATATTCCTGAGAAGCAATTTAGCAGAGACTATACTGGTAGGAGAACTACTACCAGATATAGAAGTAGAACTTGGAGAACAATGAAAATTACTGTATAAAGGTCCTTCTATCTTTACCTCTGAAATCCTGGAGTCTGGGCAGATCGCTTTTCTTGGCAGATCCCCTCAGATCCTGTACCATCCTTTCCACCAGAATTGGAGCCTTGCCAAATATGGAAATTAGAGCTTCTATCTTTAGGTTTACTTTGCATTCTCAAATTTATCTGAGTACTTAAATAAGCATTAATCAATTTAATTAAAATTTATTAAAAGATGTATTGAATGCTCCTTTTTTCTGTAAAATTTGTAAAAACATGTAAAGCAAATTTGTATAAAATGTGATTAAGAACATACAGGCTTCATTTCCTTAATTTAGCACCATTTTATTATATTTGCTGGCGCACATGCTCAAGAAACATTATGTGGCAGCTTAGGAGAGAAGTGGGTTATGGAGGTGCGGCCAATGCCAGCACTGCATTGTTGGGCTTGGCAGTGCTCAACCAATGCAGGCCCAGTGTCCTGATGACATTGGTTCTGCAGAGTGCCACCAACTTGTAAGAATTTCGCTGCTGCAATCAGGGGCCACCTCCTCATTGCAGTGTCAGCCATTCTGCTGCAATGAGGGAGCGATCCATCATTGCAGGGCGGTACCTTGCCTGGTGTAAAATTACCAGGCACATGGCAGCTCTATGTTGACAAAGAGCACCATAAAAACCAATGGAGGGTGCTCAATCCTTCTATCAGCATGCCCCCAACCGACATCATTTGCCGATGGGAGAGGGCTCACTTCCCATCAGCATAATGTCCCCACCCCAGTTTCAGCTGTGTGCTGAGGGGGTGCCCAATCCCCCTTGGCAGCATGTGCCCCCTCACCCACATTTCTGTGCCAATGGGGGCCCAATCCCCTTTGGCTTCAGTGACCCCCACTTCCCAGTTCCAGTTGCTGAGGAGGTGCCCAATCCCTCTTGGCATTATGCACCCCCCACTCATTTCAGTGCCAATGGGGGGCCCAATCCCCATCGGCTTTGGTCTCTCTCCCCACAAATGCTGGTTGCACACTAGGAGCCCACCCCAGTGTACCAAAAACACACCTGCAAAAGTAAAAAACCAACTTGCATTGTCTGTATTATTTTTAAACCTGTAAAACAAGAAAACGGTCCATTGAAGTGTCCGGTGCCCTTCGACCAACCCACACCCACCCTCTGCATACCATACCTTCCCACACCCCCTCACCCCATACTTACCTCTGGAGCCAGGTGCAATGATCTTCGGTGGACCAGGAACACATCTGCACTCTTCAAAGCCGACCACAAACTGAAGAAATGCAGGTAAACTGTATAATGGCATAAATAGGGTTTTTTCAATTTGGTGCATATCTTGGGCATTGTTGGGAATTTTGTCACCAAATTTTCAACATGGGGTTATTGGGATCCCTCCTTATGAATTCAGGCACTGGTATGGCATTATTCAGTCCCAAAAGGTGATTTTGTGGTCACTGCACGGATCCACCTTTCAGGAGTGATTAATGAAACAACAGTGGCACTGTTCATGCGGTGGGCTCTCAAAAAGCCTATATTGCAAATTTGGTGAAAAAATAAAAAAAATGACTGTTTTACAAGTGTGCGTTGTGCAGTTTCCATGCACAGTCGTAACTTTGTAAATCTGTAATATTTTTACTCCAGATTTTTAACATTGGCATTTTTACACACCTCCTTATGATCAGTACAGCTGTCATTTTACACATCCTGGCCGTAATGTGTTTTCGCACTTCTGACACAGAATAGCGTGGTTGCTGGGGGAAATCAGTTTTTGGGACAGATTAAGAAAATGACAGTGACACTGTTCATGAGCAGAGGTCCTAAAATGCCTATGTTGAAAATTTGGTGACAAAATTCCATAAAATGACTGTGTTACAAGTGTGTGTTGGGCAGTTTCCACGCACCCTTGAAACTTTGCAAATTTGTAGTATTTTCATGCCAGATTTTCAACATTGGCATTTTTTCACACCTCCTTATGAATAGTACAACTGTCATTTTTCACATCCTGGCTGAAATATGTTTTTGCACTTCTGGCACAGAATAGCATGGTCGCTGTGGGAAATCAGTGTTTGGGACAAATTAAGATCAAGTGAATGAGACGGGGGAGTGCGCGAGCTTAACTGAGCTCTGCCAGCACTGCTGCAGATTTCTTTGTGGGCAGAAAAAGTGCCAACGCAGGCAGGAGCTCAGTACAAAAGGGCAGCCTGCAGCGCTAGGAGAAACAGAACGAGTGAGCGAGAGAGGGGGAGTGAGTGAGCTCAACAGAGCTCTGTCAAGACTGCTGCAGATTTCTTTGTGGGCAGAAAAAGGTGCCAACACAGGCAGGAGCCCAGTACAAAAGGGCAGCCTGCAGCACTGGGAGAAACAGAACAAGCGAGTGAGAGAGAGGGGGAGTGAGCGAGCTCAGTGGAGCTCTTTTGGGACTGCTGCAGATTTCTCTGTGGCAGAAAAAGGCACCAACACAGGCAGGAGCCCAGTACAAAAGGGCAGGCTGCAGCACTGGGAGAAACAGAATGAGCGAGTGAGAGAGGGGGAGTGACCGAGCCCAACGGAGCTCTGTCGGGACAGCTGCAAAATTTTTTGTGGGCATAAAAAGGCGCCAACATAGGCAGAAGCTCAGTACAAAAGGGTAGCCTGCAGCGCTGGAAGAAACAGAACAAGCATGTGAAATAGGGGGAATGAACTAGCTCAATGGAGCTCTGTCAGGTCTGCTGCAGATTTCTTTGTGGGCGAAAAAGATGTCAATGCAGGCAGGAGCCCAGTACAAAGGGCAGCCTGCAGCGCGGGACAAATAGAATGAGTGAGTGAGAGAGAGGGTTTGAGCAAGCTCAACGGAGTCTGCCGGGACTTTAGAGTTGCCCACCCTCCCTCCAGTGTCCTTGGTGGTCTCATATTACAGCAGGGTCTCTGGGTGGAGACAAAGCAATGATTGGATACTTTTAGGATTGCTGTAATAATGCAGATTTACTTGTTCTGTTTATTTCTTTAACTGAGCTATACTGTTAGGGTTGCTGTAATAATACATATTTAGTTGTTCTGTTTCTTTCTCTGAGCTGAGTAATACTTGGAGTGCAATAGGATTTCTAACTAGGCTTAGTGAAACTATATGATAGCGGAGAAAAAAAGTATGGTAGCTGAGGGGTATAAAATGGACAAGGAGGCTTTAGGATTGCTACAATAATACAGTATCTAACGGATGACATTTGAGACTGAATTAACCCGGTCGGCAAGGGGCCAGTAGGGGGACTAGTGTAGGGGGAACAGGAATTTGAGTAAATAGGGCCCTAACAGTTGTAGTGGGGTACAGAAACTGGGAGTAAGAGCCTGTAACATAAGGTGGGGGCCAAAATGGGGTAGGTGCCACGTGTCAATAGGGCCGGCATCTTTGGAAGGGTAGTGGAGTGTACAGGGTGTGGGTCCACCATGGTCCTGGACTGGTCTTGGAGGATGGGGGTGTATGGTCTGTAGATGGCTGGCTAGTTTGAGAGAGGAACTGTGGAGGTTAGAGAGGAGTCTAAGTGTCAGGGCAGATGATTATGGTAGGCATCCTGGCTGGGGGGAGGGAATAGGGGACGGCAAGGGGGATGGAGGAAGAACAACTAGGGGCTGAAACCGACCCGAGTATCAGAGGCACTAGCAGAAAAGAGAGGAGCAGGGAAGGGGTGCCCGAGGTGAGGGGGGCCTCCTGATGGGGAGGAAGAGACCACAAAGAGTACCAGGGGAGAGAGCAGATGGCTGCGGGTAGGGAGGGACCAGGGTTGGGACCAGGAGTGGCATTGAGGGGAATAAGTAGGAGGGGGGGAACCAATGGGGAAAGAGAGGTAGGAGGGGTATCAATTAGGAATAGATTCGAGCCTCTGCTATGGGAGAGAGAGGGGGAGCAGGAACATACTGAAGTGGGGGAGGACAAGCGGGGTGTGAGAGGGATGGCAACAGGTAAGGGAAGAGATAGCGAGGACAAAAGGCTAGAAGGGGCTAGTAAGGAAGGAAGGGTGGTGACTGGAGGAGAGAAGGTGACGGGAAGGGGGAAGGATGGAAGGGGCATTACTATAGGGGTAGAAGGGAATGGGGGCTCTAAATTGACAACAGCGGAGATAGGCGAGGGGGTGGAAATCAGTAGGGGAGGATAGAAGGTCGACATGGGAAGCCCAGTAGGAAGTAGTCAGGCTGGGAAGGGGTTCAAGAGGGATGAGAGAGAATAATCAGGCAAAGGAAAGGGGTGAGGCAGAAGTAGGGGGTACAACTACAGAAGTCACAGAGGGTGCAGCTGGTGGATGAAAGGGGCATGGAAGAATGAATACTGGGGTGGGGGAAGATGCATTAGAAGGGAAAGGGGCTAAGGGATGGGGGGGTAATCATCCTGGGGGATTCAATACTGATAGGGGTGAGATGGGGTGGAAGAGGGGAAGGCACAGCTGTATTTGGGTTGAAGCTATCCCCAGGTTGACTGCAGGAGGGGCAGGGTAGGCACTGCTCAAGTGTGCAGTGAAGAGTAGGAAGAAACCTCATTTAGTGTTGCATGTGGGTACAAATGACTTGATGGGGGAGACTGTGGAAGTAGTGAGGGGGAGGTTCAAGTAGTTGGACAGGCAGTGTGGGGGGTGGGGGAGTCAGTGGCATTCTCGGAGGTACTGCCGGTACCATGTCAAAGCATGGGAAGGAAGGGTAGGATTTAGGAGTTCAATGAGTGACTGAAGGATTGGTGCACACCAAAAATTATGGGTTAGTGACTAACTGGGGTAGAGCCTGGAGGAATAGTGACTTTTACACGGGGGGCAGGCTACACTTGAGCAGGAAGGGGAAGGGAGTATTAAAGGCAGGATTAGAGGGCTATATCTCTACAAAGGCGGATTTATACTAGTGAGGGGTGGCCAAAAGACTGAGGTTGGTAGAAAGGTCTGGACAGGGGAGCCTAATGAGCTCACCCCCCTAAATATAGGTAAAAACAGAGGCATAGTAACCCTGGGAGGGGGTGGGCAGAGTGGTCTGAGTGTAATACAGAAGGCACCACCACCACCCAGTAAGAATAAGGAGGAGAAAGGGTGCGGACTACCAGGAGGAGGGAAACAGACCAAGGAGGAGAAGAGTGAGGAGAAAGAGGGGTATGGGTGGAAGGTGGTCTCTCTCAATGCAAGAAGCCTGGAGAACAAAGTTGCAGAGCTTCAGGTGCTCCTTTCAGAGGGGAAGGTGGACATTGCAGCAGTGACAGAGACTTGGGCCACACAGTACCATGATTGGGACTTGGCAGTCCCTGGATACAGGATATATGGGAGGGAACGGGGGGTTGGAAGGGGGAGTAGCACTCTATGTGAGGAAAGAGATTAAATGCATAAGGGACGAGGGAGAAGAGGAGAGGAGAGGACAGAGGCAATTTGGGTACAGCTCCTGGACTCCAAGGGCAGAAAGCTGAGGCTGGGAGTGGTGTAGAGACCACCAGCCCAATCTGGGGAACTGGATAGGAAGTTGGCAGAGCAGATAAGGAGGGTGTGTAGAATGGGGAGTGTGGTGATAGTGGGGGATTTTAACCTACCACAGACTGACTGGAGCACCCCCGCCAGTAGCAGTACCAGGGAGCAGGTGCTCCTTGATGCAGAGGAATGGTCCACTACCAGAATGGGCTGGGGGAGTTGGGAAAGGGGGGAGGAGGTGATGGACAAAGTGATCACAGGCAGTAGGGTGTTAGAGGGGCTGAGGGCAGTAAAGGTGGACAAGGCACCAAGTCCCGATGGCATCCACCCCAGGGTGCTGAGGGGGATGGCAGAGCTGTTGGCTCCCTGGAAATGGAGTGTGTGCCCAGGACTGGATGGTGGCCCATGTGGTGCCCATACACAAGAGTGGGACTAGGGAGGAGCCAGAAAATTATTGTCCAGTCAGTCTCACATCCATAGTGGGTAAGCTTATGAAGGTGATACTGAAAGAGAGGCTTGGGGCATTCCTAGAGAGTAATGGCCTCCAAGATGGGCAGCAACACAGGTTCATCTCTGGGAGGTCTTGTCAAACCAACCTAATAGAGTATTATGACTGGGTGACAAGGGAGTTGGACAGGGGCCATGCGGTACATGTCCTGCACTTGGACTTCAGTAGGGCCTTTGATACAGTGCCTCATGGGAGACTGGGGAGGAAGGTGATGGTGGGGGGGCTGACTAAATGGATAGAGAACTGGTTACAAGGGGGGGTGCAGAGGGTGGTGGTGGGGTGCTCTCAGCACCCAGAGCAGTGACAAGCGGGGTGCCGCAGGTGTCAGTGCTGGGCCAGGTGCTATTTGGGCTTTTTATCTCCAGTATAGCACATGGAGTGGGGAGCAGGGTTAGTCTGTTCACAGATTATACCAAATTGGGGGCGGTGGTGGACGAAGAGGATGGATGGGAAAAACTGCAGGGGGACATAACCAAACTAGAGACATGGTCAGTGGAGTGGCAGCTAGGATTCAATGCAAAGAAGTGTAAGGTGATGCACTTCGGGGCTAAGAACCAGAACAGGGACTATTGGTTGGGGATCATAGAGGAGGAGAAGGACCTAGGGGTGTTGGTAACTGGGAGCATGAACATCTCGGCCCAGTGCACGAGAGCAGTACCGAAGGCAAACAGGATGCTGGGATGCATCACAAGGGGGTTCACATCCAGACACAGGGATATGATCCTACCTCTCTACAGATCATTGGTCAGATTGCACCTAGAGTACTGTGTGCAATACTGGAGACCATACCTGAGGAGAGATATAAAGTTACTGGAGGAGGTGCAAAGGAGGGCAACAAAAATGTTAAAGAGGGTGGAACAAAAGGAATATGAAGTTAGGCTGAAGGAGCTGAACATGTACACACTGGAGGAGAGAAGGGATAGGGTGGATGTAATTAAAGTGTTTAAATAACGGAGAAGGTAAATAAACCTAGCACTGAGGGGGTGTTTAAACTGAGGAGTGGAAGAGAGAGACAAGGGAGCATGGACTAAGGTTGGAAGGGGGACATTTCAAGAGGGAAATGAGGAGGCACTATTTCACTGAGAGGGTGGTATGTAGTTGGAATACACTGCCAGAGGGGGTGGTAACATGTAGGACAGTCAATAGCTTTAAGAAGGAGTGGGATAAAGCAAGAGGAAGAGTCAGGGGAGTAGAGGCTGGGACAAGCGGGGGAGGAACAGAAGGGGAGGAGGCTGGGGCAGCTGCAATCTAGGGTGCTAGCTGCACTCTCGGGCAGACTTAGATAAACCAATTGGTGTGTTCTGCTGGCAGATTCGTATGTTCATATGTAAAATGACAGTGCCTCTGTTCATGAGCAGAGGTCCTAAATGCCTGTGTTGAAAATTTGGTGACAAATGTCCATAAAATGATTGTGTTACAAGCGTGCATTGTGCAGTTTCCACGCACCCTCATAACTTTGCAAATTTGTAGTATTTTCAGTCCATATTTTCAACACTGGCATTTTTTCAGACCTCCTTATGAACAGTACAGCTGTCTTTTTTCACATCCTGCCCGAAATATGCGTTTACACCTCTGGTGCAGAATAGTGCTCACACATGCCCACACCCAGTAACAGTGCAATTTACACACACACACACACACACACACACACACACACACACACACACACACAGAGACTCATATGTGCTTCACTACAATGCCTCCCCCAAAGTGCACCCATAAACACACACATGAACACCCCTCACACACATCACACGTCAGGACCACGTGCCATCCTGGAATGCCACACTACCCACTGCCCACCCCCACAGCAGTGGCGCATCAAGGTGATACATCAATCTGTTGCCTGCTGCTACCACCCAGACCTCTTTCACTTGGCTGCCCCAGTGGTAGCACTGGAACCACCCTGCCCCTGGTGCATATCCACAGGGCCACCACTGTCCACCAGTTCCACAGGCATTGCTGGCCTCCAGGGTTTTCCATGCCTCCCTGGGGCAGTTGTTGCTTGCTGGGGCACTGTCACTGGTCCTGCACCATCTGGCACATTGCCATCCACAGCCTGCTGTTGTGTCACCACCTGTGCTGCCTCCAGTTGTCTGGCACTGGTCCTGCACCCTGTACCCAGTGCCTTCTGCCTCACGGCCCTGGTGGCGGGTGTTGCTGCTGCCTTCCTCCCTGGTGCTCTGGTCACCTGTGGTACCACTGGTGCTTGTCTTGTGGGCAGTGATGGCTGCTGCTGCACCAGTGCTGTGGGTGGTGACAGCACAAGGGACTGTGGTGCCTGTGGCACTGGTGTTGCTGGCTGTGCCGGTGGTGGTGCTGGTGGAGCCACCTGCACTGGTGCATGTGGTGGTGTTGGTGGCAGTGGTGGGTGCTGCTGCTCCAGGGGTGCCGGTGGTGGTGGTGGTGGTGGGGTTGCTGCTTAGCCTGCCACCCCTGGCAGTGTCAGTGTTGTCACCGCTACTGTCGTGGGCTCTTGTGGTGGTGCTGGTGACAGCTGCACCTCCTGTGGTGCATGTGTGGTGGCGTCCCTCGCCGCAGTGCCTCGTGGGTGCAGGCCTGCATGTGCAGCCTATAGCATGGTCGACAGTGCATCCACTTGCCTCATCTGCTGGACCACCAACACCTCTGAAGCCATGGCCGGGTGGGTGATGGCTCTCATCTGTGCCTGCACACAGGCCTGGGTAGCTGCCATGGCATTCACCAACCAATGAATGGCTGCCTCCGTGATGAGTGTTCCTGTCTCAAGCACCCCTATCAGGGTGCCCATTTGCTCCTCCAACGCAGCGTGGTGTGCATCCATGCTGAGTCTGATGCAGCCCAGCATCTCCCCCCGTTCTGTGTGTGCCGTTACTACAGTCAGCAGAAACCTGCATAGTCAGTTAGGATCTGCAGGCAGTCCTCCTCTGGGGACGGTGTGGTCCCATCCATGGCCTCCTCCAGCCTGTGATATGATGTGGGGCTCATGTCTGGGTCAATTTTGGTCCCCAGGCTTCCACAGCTGAGGAAGTCACTGAGGTCAAGGCCCTCCCCTCCTGCTGTTGTTCCTCCAACGCCTCGTTCTCCCCCACCACTGGTGTCCTGGCTGTGTCCTGCTGTGCCACGTCTGCACCGCTGTCCACCAGCCCAGTCTCAACTGCTGCTGTGCCTGTGGGGAGACATCAGTGCTACCTCCCATGTCATGCCTACCATGCCTGCCACCATCCCAACCCCTGCATTGCTGTCCCACGTACTGGGGCAGCACTGGCTGTGGCCTTACCTGCACCTGTGTCCACTAGTGCTGCACCTGTGGGGGAATGACAGTGCATCAGTGCTGCAACACTATGTTATGCTCACCATGCTTGCCTCCATACCCGCCCCTGCATCACTGTCCCACGCACTGTGGGTAGTGCCATCGACTTACCTGCCCCTGTGTCCACTGGTGCTGCACCTGTAGGGGAACAACAGTACATTAGTGCTACCACACCATATCATGCCCACCATGCTTGCCTCCATACCCACCCCTGCATCGCTGCCCCACGCACTGCGGGTAATGCTTGACATCAGATTACCAGCCCCCGCATCCGCTACTGCTGCACTTGTGGGGGAACAACATTGCATCAGTGCTGCCTCCCCATGTCTTGACTACAATGCATGCATGCATGCTTCTTGGCTGTCCCACATTACGGGATCCAGTCTCTCATAGTATCTCCCATCTGGTCTCTGTGCCACACTGCATGGCCATGCCCCACCTTCACAGTTCTGACCATACAGCAACACTCTATGGTACATGATGCATACGTTATATTATTCATTATACAATGGCATGCACAGCTCCTGGCTTCTGATTGGTCAGTTGATCATCACAGCCGGGAAGTTATCCTGGCACAACATCCCCGCTGTTCACCTTGCTGTTTTTTTGACACATTGGCTGTTGCCACATGTTGACTGTTTGCATTGTCTCTTTTGACTTGTCACTACTGCTATATACTAATTAACACATTTTTGGACAGTATTGTTGTCTGTATACTATACCATGCCACTGTATGATAGGCATCCTGCCCTCCAGGGTTTGTGTTCTGCTGGGCTTACATCCCTTCAAGGGTATTGCGTGCCCTTGGCCACTGGCCTTGGGCCACACCGCCTGAGGTGGACTGTTACCCTAGCATGTCACCCTCCCTGTTGGACATTGTTCCCTTCCTTCATACTACACATTCTGACCATAGAGCACACATTTACACAGTGCCCTGGGATTTTTAGGGACCATTTGCTTTGGTGTTCCACATATTGCCAAGTTGTTACATGTTGTATGGGACAGTGTCCCACATTAGGGACAGCTGGTTGGGTGTTATGCATACCTGCCACCATTCACACCCTTGCAGCACTGTCCCACCCACTGTGGGCACTGCTGGCCATCCACTTGCCCATCCCTGTGTTCATCCATGATGTGTTGAGGTCCGTGTCCCCATGGACGCTGTGCTGGCTCATGAATGCCTGCACCCTCTCCTCATGGCTGCTGAGGGGTGTCACCTTCTCTGGCCACAGTCTGGCATCTGTTTTGGGCCTCCCTGGCCTTGAAATGGCACTTCAGGTCACTTATGCGCTTCCGCAGATCACACACAGCATGCCTTGCATTCGCAATGGCATTGACCTTCTTGTCCACCTCCTTCCATTCCTCCTTCCACCTGATGTGCTGCTCCTGTTCCCCTCTCTTGTCCATGAGCATTTCTGGCTTGGCCTGCAGTTCATTCAGGAGGACGTCAGTCTCCTCGTATGTGTAGTTTCTCTCTCTCTCTTTTTTGCAATGCTTGCTGCCTTTCCACCACCACCCGACATCTTTACCATAGCCTGTATGCCATGTCTGCATCTTGCACACATTTATATGGTTGTAGGGTTGCAACATGCTTAATGCTAAGCTATTGGGTTATAACGCGTAAACGTGGGCGTAACTGCGACGTAAATT
The DNA here is from genome assembly GCA_016271365.2 of Neoceratodus forsteri. Lineage (NCBI taxonomy): Eukaryota > Metazoa > Chordata > Ceratodontiformes > Ceratodontidae > Neoceratodus > Neoceratodus forsteri. The sequence goes on from CM028133.1 coordinate 12,457,628, forward strand.
CGACATTTTCCCTCATATCTGGCAATTTTCTTGGAATATGGTGCAGCCTCACATGTTGCAGGGGTTTTGGCATAACTGTATGCACTGGCGTACTTTGCGCCATGCTTTCCCCGCTGTCTTGGAATCAGGCCCCTTGTCTTAATTCCAGGTTCAGAACTAAGGAACGTTTATGTAGTGTTGCAAAAAATGATGATAGGAATGAAGGATTTGGCAGCAAAATTTGACAGATCTAGAGAGAGTAATGGAACATTAAATCAAACTTACCAGAATACAGAAAATATTAGAAATAAAAATGTGCCACAATATGTACCACTGTGTCTTAGTGATGAATTGGTTGCTCAGATGAGCCACTAATACACTGTCAATTTATTGTTGATGGAGCAATTAATTGCATTAAAAAATGAGATTGAAAGTACTAGATATGACATTGCACATAACAATGCAAAACTAGTGAATATAGAAAATAAATTGGAGAAAGTTTTTCCATCTATCCCATCAGACTCTGTGTAGTATGTAGAAGGAGCATTTGCTCCGGTGGGTACACCTGAGACTCCAGAGACATGTGTAAGACCCTTCTTCTCTCCAGTACTTATACCATAGAGCATAGGGACAACTGGCAAATGCAAGCCTAATGGAGGGAATGGGAAAAATAAAAAGAAAAGGAAGAAGGGAGATTTGAAAGATATACAAAAGAAGGAAAAAGAAAGTAAATTACAAGCAAAAAAACAAACAAACTGAAAATTCAAGGAAGGAGGAAGGAAAAGAAAGTAATCCAAGATTTACAGTTTATACAAGCTAAAGACAAGTTAGAACAAGAAATATAGTACATGTAATGGAACCTAGCGGACAGGGGGAAGGGAACATCCTACAAGTATAGGTGACAGCTATGATCAAATTGGTTTGTCTTCTAATTTATGCAGTCACCTAGTAGCACTAGAGAGAGAAATAGATGTACTTAAAAAATGCTGTACCAAGGAACCTGATGACTCAACAAAAAGGATGCTCCTAATTTGGAGACCCTAATGGAAGTAACGAGTGGTAAACTGATAAATGTAAATGCTAGAGCAGATCCATCTGCAAAAGATGGACAAATACTATCCATTTGTGCAGAGGGTAAACTCCCTATGATTAGGTGTACTGCAGCCTGTAATAGGCCTACTTTAATTGAAGATGAATTTAAAAAATTGGTATTAAACAATTACTTCTATGACTTAGACGTACTGTAAATTTTATGGCATGTGTTAAAAATGCAAGAGATGATCGTACAAGAACAATACAGATCTTTTTCACATCTCCAAAGGTGCCAAATTATATTTGGTATAATGACGATCAGATTGAACAAAGAGGACTGACAGCTTTCCAGATCGAGGACAGTTTAACATTAAACCACAAATCACCATGGGAGAAGCTCCAGTCACATTATCACTATATGGAATGGCTACTATATAAAGAGAATAACTGGAAATTGAATGGTGCCATTTGTAACCTTCTTAGAAATATAGTTCAAATACAATTGGGTAACCAAGGAATTATGAAAACAATCAGGGTAGAGGAAACTTCACAGATTGATATACAAATTAGAGACACAAGACTTGCATATGAAATATTAAAAAAAGGTAATAGTTTGAACACACTGGGCCTATATATGGTAGACCCAGAAGACATATTAGGGTGTCCAAATACTGGAAATTGTCGTAGAAGGGATGCAGGAACTCAAGATTTTTCCTGACTTTCTGTGGCAGATACTACTATGACTCAATTTAAGGCTGCCACAGAGGGAATGAATATAATTATTACATGGAACATAGCTGGGTTGAAAAATAAGTGGTATGATAATGTTTTCTTATCTTTTATCCAATCTGCAGACATAATATGCCTGCAGGAAACATGGCATGAAGAAGAAAATTGTATCATATTAAATGAGTATAATCTACACCACTCACTTGCAGCTAGAGAAAATAAATGGGGTAGACCCTCAGGTGAATTAATGATTTATGTACGGTTAGGTATATTTACCAACCATTCACTATTGTATAGAGAAAATCATTTTTTAACTTTGCTATTAACCAAACAAGATAGGAAAGTGATAATATTTAATGTTCATTTCCCCCCTAGGCAACCTAGGTATTATAAAGAAGAATTCTGGCAAACACTAGAAAATGCACTCATAGGAGTCCAGTTAAGGTACCCAAATGTAGAAACACTAATGATGGGGAATTTAAATGCCAGAATTGGATTATATGATGGCCTTTTAGATAACTCATGTGTTAACCACTTAATAATGTCCCCCTTATCATGTAGAATTTCAATGGATACAAAAAGTAACAAGGCTAGAACTTAACTAATTGAGCTACTGAAATTAATTAACTTATATCCAATGAATTGAAGGGTTATTGGTGACTTACAGGGTCATTGATCTTATGTAAGACCAACAGGTACATCTTTATTGGACATGATATATTGGACTAGTGACATAGGAATATGGAGCCATTTGTGTTTTCTGACCAGAACTAAAAGTGACCACTTGCCTATTCTTCTGTCAGGGAAATTATGTCAAGAGGATAGTTTAAGAGATGACCATTTAAATGAAGAAGCATTATTAGAAATTAGGTACAATAAGAGACTTAAATGGAATACTCAACTAGAGACTAAACTGTCAGTACAAATTGAGGCTCAAATTGCCAACATCTTTAAAGCTGGTCTACAATATACTATAGCATCTGATCTCTGGGAAGCTATGCTAGACATATTTAAGACTGTAAAAGCTAAATTACACAAGCAGACTATACTAAGGCCAAATGCCAAAACAACTAATATATGGTTTGACAAGGATTGCACTAGACAGAAATGGTTATTAAATAGTAGGATAAGGGAGACAAGACATTCTGAAGATGTTAATAGCTTTAAAGTCTTGAATTATCAGAGAAACCCATACAATAAATTCCTAAAGGAAAAGAAGAAGCAGTATCAATGGAGTAACTGGCAAGAAATGTTGCAAAGTATATATGAAGGAGATAATAAGAAATTTTGGAACCTGGTCTCAATGGGCACAAGTAATAATAAAACAAAAATTGACACCTATATTAAAGAACAGGAATGGGTAACCTATTTTGAGGGGATACTTAGAGAATGTATGGAGATAAAACAAACAGTTCCTCTGAGTAATTATGAACCACATACAATGATTACTAGACAAGAAATTTATATTGCACTAAAAAATAAAAACTAATACAGCCCCAACCAGATGCAATTCCTGCTGAGATCTTGTTGGTGAATCCCTCAGCCTTGACTGATATATTTCTTATCTTATATAACAAATTTTTGCATGGAACTTTTCTACCTCTATCTTGGAGAGGGGTAATTATTGTCCCTAATCATAAGAAAGGAAGTTGTCGTGTATAGACTGATAAGTTTGCTGGATGTATCATTGAAATTATTTTCAAAAATTATATTAGATAAGTTGTTGATGGAATTAGGTGGAAAAGGGGCTGTTAGTAAGTTTCAAGCAGGATTTAGAGCAAATTATAATACAGTGGATAACTGTTTTGTGTTCTCTCATACAATTGAAAAAAATGTGCACATATGAAAGCAAAAATTATATGTGGCTTACATAAGCTTTAAGTCAGCTTTTGATTCCATAAATAGGAGTATTCTGTGGAACAGTATGGCTGGCAAGGGTATTAATAAACAATTAATGCATATAATTCAAAGATTATATGAGAATACCTGGACTAAGTTAGGTTTGGTATAAATGGACAGCTAATGCAACCTATAAAAACATACAGAGGAGTAAGGCAAGACTATGACTTAGCACCTACACTGTTTTCAATCAATCAATCAAAATCTTTATTTAACCAGGCGGGCACTATTGAGCAGGGCTCATTTTCAAAACAGACCTGGTCATACAAAAATCATAGTACAGTAACATGGTAAAACATAATGCAATATTATACAAAGAAGAAAAATATACATATGTACATCAATATTTGAGTGAGAGGGCCTTTACAACAGATAGGCTCAAAACTGGGTACAGCCGGAATATTTACTTAAAAGGAGAGAGAAAGGCAAGAAGAGGGATACCAGCTTAGGAAGAATTGACGGGGTTGGAATAGTTAACTGGCATACTTCGGGGAAGGGGGTGGAACTTAGCCATTGCTAAAGAGAGGCAGAGAAGCCAGTATTTTGGAGGGGGGGGGAGAGAGGCAGGGGCATAGGCAGGGTGGGAGGCAGGATGGGCAGGAGGGAAACTGGAAAATAGATGAGCTAGCAATGTGGGAAACATTCACAGTTTTCAACATACATTGATACTTTGATAAGAAAACATGCGATGATTGATGCAGACTGCCCAAAACTTCTACAGCAAATGTGTTCTATTTTAGCTTTTGCAGATGACATCGTATTATTCTCTTTAACTAGAAAGTGACTGCAAAAACAAATCGATGAACTAGACAACACAGCAAAAGAACTGGATCTTCAGATAAATAGGTCTAAAACACAAATAACTATTTTTGGAAAAGGTAAACTAAAAGGAAGTTGGAGATTGGAAGTTGAAAAATTAGACATAGTTTCATCATATGTTTACCTGGGTATTACGATGATTCCGGCTGGTGCACGGAACAAACATGTGGCAAGAGTTCTTACTCAAGCGAAGAAAATGGCCCTGGCACTAGGAAAATTTAATATTGCATATGGGGGTCTTTCCTTAAAACCTATGATGGTAGCGATCAGAGCAAACTATCTAGCTCACATTACATATGGTGCTGAGATACGTGATTTGAAAAAAAGGGGACAACTTAAGGTCCCTCTACATATGATCTTAAGAAAGATACTAATAGTACCCAGATCATTCTCTTCATTGTATATCTGGGTGGAACTTGTATTGGACAACGTAGAATCTATCCTGGATATGAAAAAGATTAATTATTGGCTTAGGCTAATGAGACAATCCCCAGAGTGACAAAACTGCGTTTGGTAGAAAAAGAAAATTGGTTTATTAGAAACTGTTACAGGTCACAATGGCTAGATGCAGTTCATAAAATGTTGGAAAAATACAAATTAAATATACTTAAAGAATATGTGGCAACTAACATTACTCTAAGGGCCAGATATTCAAAACTTTGCCCCGGGGCTAAATTAACACTGCCCAGAGGGCAAACTTAGCCCAGAGCACAAAGCAAGCTATATTCAAAAGGAATAGCCTGGGGCAAACAGCTTCTGAATATAGCATGGGAACAAGGCTGAGAAAACTGGTCCGGGAGTGCAGGGCAAACTTAGCCCTGGAATAAGACAGCTCTGAATATAACAACCAGGAAGTGCAAACCACATCAGCAACACAGTGCACAGCGACATGGAGTTAGGTAGAGGTGAACTATGTGGCCAATGTGTGTGCCAGCAAATGTGCGGACCCAGTACAGCTGCAGGCAGCAGTGCATGTGAAAGTACAGTGTTCAAAACTGTATAATATTCCCCGAACTGTTTGAGCAATGCTAACACGTTTGCACAGGATTAGCACAGGGCTAAACGTTAGCCCGATGTAAACACGTTTGCCCGGCGCTAAACTTTGCCATATTCAAAAGTGACATGCAAATGAACCTACTTAGGTAGTCTCTGGGCAAACATCCAGATTAGCAACTCATTATCCTCTGATTTGCATGCAGTTTGCCCAGCGCTACTGCAGGGTCCCACAGCTCCATCTGTAGGTCAGTCTGGCAGTACATGATGATAGCTGTAGACTACATGTAAACAGTACAGCATGGCACAGAATATTGTACCCCAGGGGACAACACAACATAGGCACAGATGGTGGTGGTGGTGCTGCATGCAACTGTCACACTGTAGGGCATGCTACAGTACCCAGCAGAGACTACAGTAGCAAGGGGGCCTGTAGTGTGTGGACACAGCACTGCCTATGGTGTGCAGGGCAGTGATGCTGACTGCACTATACACAGTGACAGGCCCAACATGCAGGTGTTTACTGACAGTGGACATTACTGTGATGCTGTTGTGTGACCCACAGGTGCTGCACCTCTGGCATGGGATGCTCACAGTGACACATACATGTCTGACTTTGTGTGCTGTGGCAGTTGTACAGCTCTGTGGTATGTGGCCGGGGGGCATATATTATCAGAAAGGCACACTAGAGTTGGGGTATTCTCTATACTGGCCCATGTGCACTGCATGATGTGTCCCAGCCTTGTGGCCACACCTGCTCTGTGGTACAGCCTGGCCACCCGTACACTCTCCCCTCAACATCCTCCATGTCCACAGTGCTGCATGTGTGCACTGGCATCTGTTGGTGTCCACAGAAGAGTGGTCCGCAGCTGTGTGCTGTCCACTGGTGGCAGGGTCACCACTTACTGCCTGGCATGGCTGGGACTGGTGGCAGATGATGGCATCATTGTGATGCCATCAGTGAGCAGCATGTTTCCTCTATGTCTGGCTTTGTCTATGTGTCATATTTATTTGTTAGGGTCGCGCAAAGCCATGCAAAAGCCATGCAAACACTGCACAAAGCCAGAATGTCGCATAAAGCTGATTGCCCAGGGTTAAGATGACCTTTTCCTGGGTGGTAATGTGCACTTTGCATGGCGCTAGTCACTGAATATAGCATTGCACCTGTATTCATGTACACACACCCTCAGCTTGCCCCTTGCATACATTATGATTTTGCCTGGTGCTAATACAGTTTGCGCATGCTATTTGGCCTTTTGAATATAGCAAACCCGCGCTAATCCCACATTAAACCTGCGCTAATGGTTTTTGCCCAGCGCAGAGTTTTGAATATCTGTCCCTTTGTGTCCAATATAAGAAATACACAAATACAAAAGTAAAAAAAATATTGGAACAATATAAACAGAGAATAAATTAATGCATCAAGATTTTGTCCATGGTTTGCAAACAATAATAAGAATGATTGACTTCCAATTTTACATGGATATTCTGACTGATCCAAAATTAAGAACTAGCTTCACAACCTATAAATTTGAAACTTTTGATAGTAACATCTTGAGGATGAGATATGCAAAGGGCAAAAAAATACCAATCAAATGTGACTGTAAGCGGGGGTGGATCTTGAAAATCTTGTACATGTAGTACGTATTTGTCCTTGCTATGTTACATCAAGAGCAATTCTTGTTAAAAACATTTTTCATATGGATACTATTGAACAACTGGAGCTTGATAACTTGGCACTTTTGGAAATTTTAATTTACAACGAGGATCCTGTGGCAATTAAGGCTGTAGCTATCTTTTTCAATACTGTGGTGAGAATCAGAAAGAAGATGGTAGTTGGTATGAGGGTGTGAGTGTGCAGAATGCTATATGGAATACTGGTGCTATTTGAATGTATGTATAATTCAAACTGATCTTAATATTGTTGCACGAACTGCACACAATTTAACAACGTGTGTTATGAAATATTGTAAACATTTTATTTGTCTACTATTTAAATGTTTTTAAACTTTACATGTGTGTAATGACAATATTGCCACACAATACAGTATTTACTTGCCTAGATGCATCTATGGTTTACCCTACCTTAAGCTTTCACCTTATCGGGGTGAAATCAATGGGTAGCCTGTGTACTGTCCAGACGTTGCTTTGGCTGATCAGAATCTTCTTAGAAACATTAGGAATGACAAGTGCTGCTGTTTTAGAAGCACAAGTAAGTAAATGAAAATGTCCAGAACACCAGACTCACTCCCAGGTAGCCATGCCGAGCTACATATGCCTTGCTAGATAAATGCCAACTTGACCTAGCCCACATGTGACCCAGATACTGTAAACTCTATAAGAGACCTGTAAAACTGGTTTAGTAATATCCCACCATTAGTCCTTGCGATGCAACACCTTGCTAGCTAATTGACTACTTTATCCAAAACTCTCACTGCAGCTGGGTGAACTCTATATTAGCACCATGAAACAAACTTAGAATTATAAATGAGTAGCCCCGTTTACCAGGTGCACTTCCCAAGGATGGACCTTGTGAATGCTTAAGCAAGTTCCTTTATACATAACAACATAAGAATGTGATGGCAGATGGGCATCACTTGATCCATCTAGTCTGCCTGTTTGTTTGTTTGTCTACCCCCCCCCCGAGGATACTACTTTGTTTCAGTATCCTATAATGCTAGGATCTGTGGCTTATACTGTAAGTAGGGAAATGGGCAGACTAGGTGGGCCAAGCGGTCCTTATCTGCCGTCAAAGTCTATGTTTCTATGCCTATCCCAAAATATTGGCTGGCAGTATAGCCTAGAGATTAGAATAATGAGCTGTGAACTAGCTTGGTACATCCAGCAAACCAGACACGGGTTTGATTCTCACAACCTCCACTTGCATACTATGTGACTCTGAGCAAGTAACTTAACTGCCCAGTGCTCCCAGGTAACCCCTGAAAACAAGCACTTGTGCCTAGTGGGCCTTACCTGGTTACCAAAGAATAAAATAAATAAATAAAAATATTTTGAATTCCCTAACTGTCTTTGCCTCCACCACCTCTTGTGGTAGTGTGTTCCGAGGCTCCACAACCCTTTCTATGAAGAAGAACTTTCTGGCATTGCTCCAGAATCTACTCCCCACCAAACATCTGTTGTGCCCTCTGGTATGTGCTTCATTTTCATTGAAGAGGCTCTGCTGTTGCGCTTAGTTGATTCCCTTGAGGTATTTAAATGTCTCTATCATATCTCCCCTGCCCCTTCTCTACTCCAATGAGTACAATTTTTAAATGCCTAAGTCTAGTCTCATAAGGTTCATGGTGAAGGTCTTGGACCATCTTTGTAGCTCTTCTTTGCACACACTGTACTTGGTAAATGCCCCTTTTAAGGTGTGGGCTCCAGAACTGTCCGCAGTACTCCAGGTGAGTCCTCACCAAGGACTTGTACAACGGAATGATCACCTCTCACTTTGTGCTTATAACACCCCTGCCCATGCATCCTAGGATGCAGCTGGCTTTTTGTGACGCCTTTTCATATTGCCTTCCCACCTTCAGATAATTAGATACCAAGATTCCAAGGTCACATTCAAGGTTGTTGATAACTAATGTTTCACCTTCCAATGTGTATTTTGTCCCTGGGTTTCTTTTTCCCAGGTGCACGACTTTGCATTTTTTTGGTGTTTATCTGGTACCTGAACCCCCCCACCCATCCAAGGGGAGTAAATAGCACCTGGCTATCCCTGTGTTAGCAATTAATTTACTAAAATGCTTACAACTGTGCTCGTAGTTGTTGGGTTAGTCCCAACAGGACTAGTAAGTGAATTTTTCAGGGGTGACAATACTACTGATCCAATCCTTCCTGATAATTGTGCTTGCTCATGTACACTAAGTGTCTCCTCTGACACCTTGAGTTCTCTGGATCCATGGCCATTAACCACCTACTGCAGCCTGTCCCCACTGCTAATCCAAGGGGAATGCCGCAACTTTACTAGCAGGATGTTTTCAAAACATGTCAACACAAAGAAAGCAGGCTTTAGGAACTGCGTTAGAACCTGTAAGGGTATCCTGACACTCTTGCTGTTGATATCTGGTAACATGCATCCAAATCTAGGGCCCCTCCTGGATATAGGTCCCACCCCTAAGAAAACAGGAACCCTAAAGTTCATCTCTCTATGCTGTACATTGAAAGTCTCTTGGCTAAATCTGAACAATTTAAACCTGGGTAGATATAGTACATTCAACATTACAGCACTAACCGAATCAGACCTAAAATTCCTGGTCCTGCTGTAGCACCCCCTGGTTTTAAATTGCTAAGGGAAGACCACCCCAGTAAGCATGGTGTGGGCTGTGCAATTTACTTAAGTTCAGAATTAACGATTTCAAAAGTCGAACTGATGTATAAGACAAGTGACTGTGAGCATTTAGCCACCAAACTGATCCTGGGAAATAGCCACAAAAACCTACTCTTCCTCACAACCTATATCCCAGCACATAAACGAGTTAAGGGTCTGGACTCCCTGTGTAGCTAGGTATCCCATGAATGAAGGAATTTGAGTGAAGCAATAATAGCAAGTAGAAAACAGCGACTGTGTTTTTGGCGAGATGGGTTTAATAGCGCATGGTGTATTCAGTGAAGTAGTGAGGTAGTGCAATTTAAGCTGACTGAAATTGAACTCAGCTGTTTTGTGCCAGAAATTCATGGTGCTGTGCAGCCTACTGGTTAGAGTCACTGGTTGTGTGTTTGCATTCTAGCTGCAGCAGATGTGAATTCAATACCTGTGACTGGTAGTGTTTTTCCTTTATTTGTGTTTTTCTTTTTCTTTTTTTTTTTTTACATGTTGAGCCGTGGCTCATTGCTCTCCCCTAGTTCTGTTCTGTTCTGTATCTCCCCTTCTGACTTTGTCCTCCTCCCCGAGTTGCATCCCCCTGGGGTAGAAATATATAATCCCCCAGTTTCTCCCACCCTGAACTGTGTCCCCCCATTGTTAGTTATTTTAAGTTGGAGGGGTGTGGGGGCGACCAGGGAGAGCCTCAGAAAAAGTTAGTATACTTAGCTGTTTTTGGAGTTCGCTGTAGTGCTCATTGCTGTTTTGATTTTTGCTGTTATAAATTCACTATTTTTGTCTGTGCAGGTGCTCTGTTCGCGTGGAACTGTGTAACTACTATGTTAAAATTACCCAGATCTGGGAAAAATTAGTCCTAGGTTACTTTAATGCCAACCAGAACTCTAAAACTAGCTGCACTTACTAGAAATAGATAGTGATCCTGTCCATAACCCAAAAGTTGCAGAATGCACTATATAGAGGAATAATATATGGGATTGTGTGCTTAATGAGAATTTTACACACCTCTGGAGTGTTGGATGCTACATAAACCCTAAGAGTCATGCTCAAGGGGTTTATTAAAGCATCCAACACTGAGAGTGTGTGTAAAATCTGAGTTTTACACTCAACCCCATGTCTTATTTTATATAATTGCTGGGTATCATTTTTTCACCACAGCAATTATATAAAATTAAAGCAGATCCTGTGTGACAATGAACCAGTCGGATTTCAGCACTGTCCGTGGTCGCAAGTGCCAACAGAGGAAACATTAACTTTTTTTCTTCTTCTGTTTAAATTAGCCCCATTGAAGGATGTTAGCCCAGTGAACTTGTTTAAAAAAACTTACACCGAGTGCGAGTGGTGGTGAAGTCTATCTTGGTGGCCGGCGCTAAAGCAGCGAAGAGCGGACCATACAGAGTAGAGGAAGATTGCTGTTCATGCATACACAAAGCTAGGAAAACCAGACTTGTGTTTGCCATTATAACCAGCTGGTTATAACAGCAAAATTATAACCCAGTTTCCCTATGGGAAAAAAGGTGACCCAGTAATTATAATTAATAACAAAATGGGCACTTAAACCCTAATTTATTAGCTACTGACAAGCCACTCCAACAGGATAAAAGGGGTTACAGTCCTCCCTAACAGCATAAGTGACCACTCTCCAGTCCAGTGCACATGGGTTGCTAAACAGCCCAAGCCTCTCCCAAGACCTTTTTTCTGACACATAGATAGCCACTTAACTGCAAATATTAATGGAGTGATGACTGTTTAAACTTGAAATGTTATCCTACGGGAATTTTAAAATAGGAAAGAAGAATGTGAAAAAACACCATGTCTACTTTCTTCTTTCATGTGACCCAATCCTCTTTAACAAGATGTTCATGATGTCATGAAAGATGATTGGTTCATATGAAAGAAGAATGTGAAAAAACAGTAAGTCCAACTTCTTTTATATGAGTCAGTCCTCTTTCATGAGATTTTCATGAGCTCACAAAGGAGGTTTGGTTCATATGAAAGAAGCACTAATGTGAAAAAACACTAACTCCAACTTCTTCTTTCATGTGAACCTGTCCTCTTTCATGATATTTTCATGAGCTCGCAAAAGAGAATTGGTTCATATGAAAGAAGATTGTGAAAAAAAACTAAGTCAAAGAATACTTCAGATGTGCAAAATTCATTTTGAGATGACGCATTGGCAATAAAGACTTTTGCCTTTTGATTTGCATCTGAGGTTTGTATGTAGAGGATGGAGGTTTAGAAATTGTAGATTTTATGTGCCTAAGACAAAGTACAAAGTACGGGTGCAAGTGATGTAACAGGTAATATCCATTATATCACATAACAGCTAAAAAAATGTCCTCTAACATCATCCTACACTCAAGATAACATTTGTGCATTATCTGCATTACCAGGTGCAACAAATCACTGTTATTTAACCATGCAAGAAGACCAGAGAGGTGTAATCCTACCATGTGAAATATCCAAACTGCATTGAATTTTACATTGAAGCGCTAATGTGCTGGTGACATACAAATATGTCACATTCAAAAACACGGCTCGATATGCATTCTAATTTCTAAAATATTCACATCTAAATCCCCCAGTCCATTTTGGATGACCAAAATGAATGCAGCAGATATAGGGAGGGCTGGAACTACCAGAAAAAGTTACCAGTGCAAGCTGAATGGCAAACTGCAATATTCATTCTCAATTCCACCTAACACACATCAGTGTGCTGAGTAGTGTTGCATGACTGTGACAGCTTTTCCCTTTATAAGACAATGAATGAGACCACCTTGCAATCCAAGCATCAATCTGCCTGACCTTTTTTGTAAATGTTCAACATACAGTAGTAAACTGCAGAAAATATTACGGGTGTTGTAAGTAAGAGTGTTACACTAGAAGAATGGGTGGCATGTATCACAGACACCACACACATGCTACATTGCCTGTAACATCAGCTGTTGTTTGAAATGTAGTCAGTTCAAAACCAGATGACAAAAATGGCATTTGATTAAAATGTAAATGTATTTACTGATGGAAAAGAGATGCCGTTTCTGTCAGTAACGTAAGTCTCACCTCTGATTTTCTACTACTTTCCATTTAGCAGAGTGCCGCTTTTGATCACAGCTTTGACTGACAGTGACAGTGCAGTCTCACATATTTCAGTGAGTATATTCTCCTCTAATTACTCACTCTAGTGACACTGCATTTGCTTGACCGCCAGGAAAGGGATTTCAGGTGACCTGCCCTAATACATTTCAGCCTGCAAAAATGGAGGGACAATTCGTACATTCATTCTGCAGCTCAGTGGCTCATTGAACTGCAGATGGGAAATGAATTTGTGAATTGTAGATTAATGTTTTAAATTGCAAATAGAGTTTCCACAGAACTGACCTCTGACAGTGATCAGTTCTGCAGAATTTTCTTCAGCAGTTTAATACATTTATCTCATGTTCTAAATCAGAATTTCCATGAAAGTTGCCAAAATGATTTCCAAACTTTCACTGAAGTAAAAGTCCAACTAGTTACCTGCAAGATCTCCTTCATCCCTACTGTGCCCCCCCCCCCCCCCACCATCTCCAATCCACTGACAAGAGATTAATAGAGATTCCCACTGTCCGTTTAAAGACATCTGGGGCTAGGTCATTTAGTTTCATGGCCCCGACCCTGTGGAATTCTCTACTTCGTCAGGTGCGAGATTGCCTGACCATTCAAAGTTTTAAAATTGCTCTTACAACCTTCTTATTTAGCCTAGCGTATCCTGATTTTTAATGCTGCCGCTGTGTTTATTGGTTTTACTTGCTGTATTTATCTATTGAAGTATTTTATTTTTTTATTGTGTTGTACAACCGCCTTGGTTTTCAGAAAGGCACTTTTTTTTATAAATAAAGATTGATTTGCTTTGGTTTGCTTTCAAGCAAATTCTGCTGGTGGAAGATTTTTTTCACACAGCATTAATCACAAGGACACCCCTCTCCCAATCTGAGAATGTGACAGAGTGTTTAAAAGGGCACCCTCTCCTAAAGTGAGAATGTGACATAATGTTTTCCAAAGGATCTTTCTCCTCAGCTGGGAATGTAAAAGACTGAGAGGTATAGTATGTATCTCTCCTCAGTCAAAGCTGTATTCCCTGGCCCACTGAATCATTAGTATTCAGACGGAATGGCACAGAGAGTCTGCAAAGGACACCACGCTATCCTTCAGGTATTCCAAAGTGTTACAAAGTGTGTATAGGAGTTTTTATTGCCATAAAGCACCTACTACTTGCTGCATCTCTGAACTGCCGTCTCCATACCATGCTCAAGAGTGATGCATGTGCAGCATAAATGCTGAATTGTGACACCTGCAGGCCACAGCAGGAACTTCTGTGTTTGAAAAATTCTGTTATCGGAACAAAAAACAAAAAAACAAAAAAAACATGAGTCCAGTTCCCAGAACCATGGAGCAAAATTTTTAAAAATGGCAATGGCTACCTCTGTAAATTATGTATAATTGACATATGCTGCATATGTCAGTGAAAAATGCTTCTTAAACAGGGAAGATATTAAACAATGCAACTTAACTCTCAAATACACCAGCCTGTTGACAGTTAAAGAGACACAGTCAACACCCTAAGGGCTCAGAGTGTCCTTAGTTTAAAAAACACACGTTATGATCATTCACGTTCTGTAGAGGCTATGGATGTAGCTGGTAGTTTAATTCTGATTCCTTTCTTCTTTCAAATAGTGAAAAATAGACTGCCCACTACGCTGGTATTACCACACCAAAGCATGTTTGTTTACATTGCTTCATTAACTCCCACTGCATTTTTCCTGGGCTTGGGAACACCCCTAAAACAGTCTAGAAACTAATTATACATTAGGGGGAAGTAGACAATTATGTCATGAATGGCTGCAGTTTTTGGGGTATTCCTGTCTTCAGGTAGTATACAGTAATAGCACATCATGGATTTGAAACAAAATAAGGTTGTTTACAAATGTACCATTAACATGCATTTCAGTACTACTAGGAAAGGAAGAAGATAAAGCAACCAGCAACACCAATGGATTTTAGAGAAGGCAAGCAAACATAAAATGTGGGTTTTAAAATATAAATAATATGATGCAAAAAGGTTGACAGTGTCCTTTAAAACTGCCTCTTTTTCTCTATCTGATCGATTGTTCTCAATGGTCTAGTTCCAGATTCTAAATGCATATACTGTAAGTAAGCAATAATACTCGAGAGGGTGGGCATTATTAGGAAATGCCGGACCGCCCAGGGGCGTAATGAGGCATGACGCCACAGGCAGAGGGCCTTATAGCCCTGTAAAGTCCAGTATTTGTCAATAATGCCAACCCGGTAGGGTATTATTGCACTTAGAAAAAGGCCATCTGTGTACATTTTCTTGAAGTTGTAAAATAATAGAGTAAATGACTGTGATAAATGATCACAAGTATTAGGAATAAATGTAATAATAAAGTAGTCTGTAGGCTGTTCCTGGAGCTGTTGGTCCTCCCTGCAGTATTCTGGTGGATTGCCCCCCCCCCCCACAAGACAGAGACACACACATGCACAGACACTTTCTTAAAGAGGAAAGGTGTTCCCTGAAACTTTTCTGTTGGACTCTCTGGCAATTTTTATTTATTTTTCTTTTTTTGTGCCCAATCGTTTTTTTGTTTGTTTTTTCAATCTTTTTTTTTGTAGTTGTTTTTTTTGTGTTCCGGTCGGAAGCAGTGTCTGTGAGGCATGTGACCTTTGACAGCGATGTATGAGGAAAGAGAAAAATGACTTATTTTTGGTTTTATCGGTTTCCTCAACTTGTTAGGTAAATGTTTAATTTTTTTTGCGATGCTCAGTAACTGTGAGGGCATCACTTTCTTTGTGTTTGCGGTCAGAACTATAGTGCAAGACCGTGGTCAGGAGATGGTCAGCATGGTACTGTGAGAGTGCAGCCAGGAGAGTGGTACCATGGTGCTTCTTAATCTTTGAACCACAAAATAACTAATGTGGCTTTTTTGATTTATTTAAAAAAACAGGGAGTGGATTCAGGTAAAGAGTGTTTGCCTTGGGCTGAGGGAGATCAGTACCTCTTGCTAAGTGAGACAAAAAGATGGATGGCATTTACAATTTTCGTGCGTGTGTTCGGCCAATTAAAAAGCAGGCTGGGCACCCTTGTAGAATGGTGTGCAGTGAAGTGGCACTTGGACTGGCACTGATTTTTGACTAGACATCTATTGAAAAATAGATGCCCAGTTTGGAGGTAGTTTCAGCTAATCAGGACAGAGAATGCCTTCTGGACATTTTCTAACATGTTTCAGGCCACTTCTGTTTTTATCTGCACCAGGAAATGAAAAGTAATGTCTCTGCAACTTGACAAGTTTGAAAAGGCGTGCAAAAGACGTACGGGGAACTCCTGGTGGCAATAGTTTCTTTTTTTCTTTCTCATTTTTTTCTTGGTTGACTGAAATCAAGCATTTTAGGCCCCAGACACACTACAGAATTGTTTTTGAAAACCATTTTTAAAACCAGTTTAGCTAAACCATTTCAATGTAGCCACACTACTCAGTAACCATTTTTGATAACGGTTTAGTGTGGCCACGCTGCTAGTGTTAAACCTGTTCTCCTTGCAACTATTTTGTGTTAAGTTCAACACACAGAACTGTGCTTGCCTGGATGCACTACAGCTAGAACTATTTTAGTTACATCGTCACAGCTTTAAATGTTTTTACTCCTGGACAGACCTGTGAGTAACCCATGCTAGCTCCAAAATGTTTTCAAAAATGGTTTTAAGACTAGGTCTCTAGCAGGGTTTAAAAACACTTTTGTTAAAACATTTTAAGGGGCTTGTAGTCTTTCTGCAAACAGTGCTAGGGGGATTTAAAATGTTTTAAGGCATTTAAACTGTTTCAAGTTTCCCAGTGGGTCTAGGACCTTAAAGGGACACTGTCAACCCTTTTTGCATAACATTATTTTTAGATGAAAACCCACATTTTTTGATCACTTACCTCCTCTAAAATTCATTGCTGTTGCTGTTTCATATGCTTCCTTTTTAATAGGTGTAGTATACCCAACCTTGTTTTGCTTCAAATTCTTGATCAAGTCTTATTTCTTATTTTCTGAGAATTACGAACACCCCACACAGTGCAGCCACTTATGATGCAATAGTCTCTTCCCCTCTCACTGCATCATAAGTGGCTAGATTGTATTGGGGGGGGGTCCCAAATCCAGGACAGATGCAGTGGAAGTTGATCAAAGAATGTAAACAAATATGTTTTGGTGTGGTAACACCAGTATGACAGGCAGTATGGTTTTCAGTTTTAAAAAGGAAAACTGAATCAGTATCAAACAACCAGATACATCAGCAATCTTTTCAGAATTTGAGTTATCATAAAATTTGTTTTTTATGTTGATTGTGCGCATGCACAAGAAGCATATTGCGGTAGCTTTCTCCACAAGCAGGTTGTGGAGGCACGGCACTGTTGTGGCCAATGCCCCCACAGCCTGTAAAGCCTTGGCCTGCTTCCCCCAATGCCATGGCACGCTGCTGTTGACACTAGTTCAGACAGCGTACCACCGACTTGTAAAAAAATCAGCTACTGTAATCCAGGGGCTGCCTCGTCATTGCAGCATCAGCCATTCGCTGCAATGAGGGAGCAACCCATCATTGCAGGGTGGGATCTTGAAACCCTGATATTGTTTGTGAACATGGCGGCATCTTGCCACCATGTTCACAAACAATATTAACCCCCCCAGCATGTTTATTTGCCAACGGGTGCCCCAGTCCCAATCGGCTTCCTCGACAGCATTATGTAACCCCCCCACTTTTATTGTCTGCCAACTGGGTGCAAATCCCTGCCGGCATAATTTCACCCCCCCATTGTGGTGTGCCAATGGGGGTGCCCAATCCCCATTGGCATAAGGTAATCCCCCCCTTTTGTTGTCTGCCAATGGGGGTGCCCAATCCCCCATCAGCTACAGCTGCCCCACAAAAAAGAAAGACTCCAGTGGCATGCTGGGAGCCCCCCCAGCATGCCGCATGCCCCAGTAAAATAAAAAAGGTCCCACCATGTCTTTTTTTTTTCCTGTAAAAAAAGGAAACTGTCCCTTGGTGGTCTTCCTGCCCCCCCACAACTTGCGCCACCCACTGCACACCCTGCCTCCCACACCCCCCACCCCATACTTACTCTCTGGAGCTCGGCACAATGATCTTCGGTGGACCAGGAACACGTCTGCGCTCTTCAAAGCTGACCGCGAACTGAGGAAATGCCGGTAAGCTGTATAATGGGATAAATGGGTTTTTTCCAACTTTAATGCATATCTCAGTCATTTTTTTGAACTTTGGAGCAAAATTTTCAACATGGAGTTTTCGGGACCCTTCCTCATGAATTCTGGCACTGTCATGGCGTTAATCAGCCCCAAAAGATGATTTTGCGGTTAATATGTGGAATCACCTTTTGGGACTGATTAAAGGAACAACAGTACCAGTGTTCATGAGGTGGGCTCTGAAAAAGCCTATGTTGCAAATTTGGTGGAAAAAATCCCAAAACTGACTGTTTTATGAGTGGGCATTGCACAGTTGCTATGCATGCTCGTGACTTTGCAATATTTTCAGGCCAGATTTTCAACATTGGTATTTTTTCACAGCTCCTTGTGAACAGTAAGCTGTCATTGTTCACATCCTGGCTGAAATGTGTTTTTGCACTTCCAGTGCAGAATAGCACAGTTGCTGTGTGAAATCAGTGTTCAGGACAGATTAAGAAAATGACAGTGACACTGTTCATGAGTAGAGGTCCTAAAATGCCTATGTTGAAAATTTGGTGACGATATTCCATAAAATGACTGTGTTATGAGCATGCACTGCGCAGTTTGCACGCACACTTTTAACTTCGCAAATTTATAATATGTTCACTCCAGATTTTCAACATTGCCATTTTCCCACACCTACTTATGAACAGTACACCAGTCATTTTTCCCATACTGGCTGAAATGTGTTTTCGCACTTCCATCGCAGAATAGAGTGGTAGCTGTGGGAAATCAGTGTTCAGGACAGATTAAGAAAATGACAGTGGCACTGTTCATGAGCAGAGGTCCTAAAATCCCTATGCTGAAAATTTGATGATGAAACTCCTTACCATGATTGTGTTACAAGCGTGTGTTGAACTGTTTCCACGCACCCTTGTAACTTCACAAATTTGTAATATTTTCACGCCACATTTTCAACTGTGGCATTTTTTCACACCTCCTTATGAATAGTACAGCTGTCATTTTTCACATCCTGGCTAAAGTATGTTTTTGCACTCCTGCCAGATAATAGCATGGTCACTGTGGGAAATCAGTGTTTGGGACAGATTAAGATCAAGCGAGTGAGAGGGGAAGTGACCAAGCTCAACTGAGCTCTGTCGGGACTGCTGCAGATTTGTTGAGCGAGTGAGGGGAGGGAGAGTGAGCGAACTCACCGGAGTGCTGTCAGGACTGCTGTGGATTTCTTTGTGGGCAGAAAAAGGCATCAATGCAGGCAGGGGACCAGTACAAAAGGCCAGCCTGCAGTGGAGGGAGAAACAGTACGAGCGAGTGAGACAGGGGGACTGAGTGAGCTCAACGGAGCTCTATCAGGACTGTTGTTGATTTCTTTGTGGGCAGAAAAAGGTGCCAATGCAGGCAGGAGCGCTATACAAAAGGGCAGCTTGCAGTGCCGGGACAAACAGAATGAGCGCATGAGAGAGGGAGACTGAGCGACCTCAATGGAGCTCTGTCAGGACGGCTGCAGATTTCATTGTAGACAGACAAAGGTGCCAATGCAGCCAGGAGTCCCGTACAAAAGCGAAGCCTGCAGTGCTAAGAGAAACAGAATGAGCAAGTGACAGAGAGGTAGTGAGCGAGCTCAATGGAGCTGTATTGTGACTGCTGCAGATTTCTTTGTGGGCAGAAAAAGGGGGCAACGCAGACAGGAGCCCAGTACAAAAGGCCAGCTTGCAGCGCCGGCAGAAACGGAATGAGTGAGTGAGAGAGGGGGAATGAGCAAGCATAATGGAGCTGTGTCGGGACTGCCTCAGATTTCTTTGTGGCCAGAAAAAGCTGCCAACACAGGCAGGAGTCCAGTACAAAAGGGCAGCCTGCAGCAGCAGGAGACACAGAACAAGTGAGTGAGGGAGGGAGAGTGAGTGAGTGAGCTCAATGGAGCTCTGTTGGGAATGCTGCGGATTTGTTTGTGGGCAGAAAAAGGCAGCAATGCATGCAGGGGCCCAGTACAAAAGGGCAGCCTGCAATGGCGGGAAAACCAGAATGATCAAGTGAGAGAGGGGGAGGGAGTGAGCACAAAGGAGCTCTATTGTAACTGCTGCAAATTTCTTTTGGCCAGAGCAGCGGCAACACAGGCGGGAGCCCAGTAGAAAGAGCAACCTGGCGCTGCAGAAATGGAATGAGCGAGTGAGAGAAGGGGGAGGAGCAAGTCAACAGAGCTGGTCGGACCTGCTGCAGATTTCTTTGTGAGGCAGAAAAGGCACCAACAGAGGCAGGAGCCCAGTACAAAAGGGCAGCCTGCAGCGCCAGGAAAAACAGAATGAGTGAGTGAGACAGTAGGAGTGAGCAACCTCAATAGAGCTCTGTCAGGACAGCTCCAGATTTCTTTGTGGGCAGAAAAAGGTGCCAATGCAGGCAGGAGCCCAGTAGAAAAGGGCAGCCTGCAGCACCAGAAGAAATACAACAAGCGAGTGAGAGAGAGGGAGTAAGCGAGCTCAACGGAACTTTATTGTGACTGCTGTGGATTTCTTTGTTGGCAGAAAAAGGCTGCAATGCAGGCAGGAGCCAAGTACAAAAGGCCAGCCTGCAGCGCCAGCAGAAATGGAACGAGTGAGTGAGAGAAGGGGAGTAAGAAGGCTCAACAGACCTGTGTCAGGACTGCTGCAGATTTCTTTATGGGCAGAAAAAGCCACCAACAGAGGCAGGAGCCCAGTACAAAAGGGCAGCCTGCAGCGCCAGGAGAAACAGAATGAGTGAGTGAGAGAGGCGGAGTGAGCCATCTCAACGGAGCTCTGTCGGGTGGATTTTTTAGTTGGCAGAACAAGGTGTCAATGCAGGCAGGAGCCCAGTACAAAAAAGCAGCCTGCAGCACCAGGAGAAACAGACTGAGCGAGTGATAGAGTGACAGAGGGGCAGTGAGCCAGCTCAACAGACCAATACAATCAACATTCGGCATTGACAAATGCTTGTTAAACTAGAGACACTTTGTGCCCTAAGGGGGTTGACAGAGTCCCTTTAACTAATGTGTGCAGAATAATACAAGCATTGCAACATTATCAAATCTAAGAAAATAAAATATATCTGATCAAAAAACATTTACAATGTGCAAAAACAAGTAAATTAGAAAAAGCATCAGCTGTGAAAATATGTGCCATGTAAAAGAAAAAAAGGAGCCACAAGTGAGAGGACTGGACATTTATTTTAATGTGTGTCGCTGTAGTAGTAGAATTTATTTATATCTGGTGACCGTCCCCTCAGACCTAGGGTGCCAATACAATAAAATGCAGCATGAGTAATGAAATACAAATACAAAACAAGTACAGACCATAAAAACAGAGATAAGATCATACAATACAAATGGTATACCTTAACAATTCCCAAGATATGTAATCTTATATGATAAAATAAATACTGCACTACTGTTCACTCTGAGCCCCAGAGAGAATATCTGGTCCAGGGTCTGACCCTGGAGATGAGTCGTAGTTGTAATAACCTGTGACAGGCCCAGCGTATCTGTATCTGGAGGAAATCTTTACCAAAATGAGAACCCTTGCCATCAACCCAGGCATTGGACTTGTCCAGCACAGGCCACCTAGGTGACTCCAAGACAAGGTCCACAATGAGGGATGCGATTTCCTGCAGAAGATCTCCCTCATGACCTGGAGGCTGGTACACCAAGAAGATTCTGCAGCCCACACCCAGACCACCGTATATAGCTACACACAAAGACCCAGCATCCCCCACTGGGTGCGCCATCAGGTTCGTAACAGAAATGTAACAGGAACAGTTATCGTAACAGGAATATATAAAGCATCCATGAAGTGAGATGCTGTAACAGAACATTAAAGCATGCCACTTCCGCTAATATAAGCTCAGTGTCCATTTTTTATATGAGCAGAGGAAATTGCTACAGTTATGATGGTTACCCCAAGTTTTAGAAAACATTCAAGTTACAAATGAAAACTAATTGGCCATGTTAAACTCAGCACAACACAACTGGTGAGTACCAGGGTACACAGATTCATTGTTAAAAAATACACTTTGGGGGCCAAGTGATCACCAGCAGTCTCTTGTGCAACATGTCCAGTTAAAGTTTCCATGTGTAACCTGAATGTGTTCTACAACTGGAGGGAACTGCCATTAGATGTTTCTCTTAACTCATGCTGAAAACATGGACACTGACACTGGATTTGCAGAAGAGGCAGATCTTCATGTGCTGTCCAAGTCTCTGCCATCCTAAATACATTGTACTGTACATTCCTGTTCATAAGTCATACATTTAGAAGAATGACCATTCATTTAACTTGGCTCTTTTCTTCTTGTTGATATCATGGGTGTTATTTTCAAAACTCATAAAATGGGCAAAATTCCTAGTCATGTTAGTTGATATTCCTAAAAGTCATAAAATAAATGCAACTCCTACAAACATTAATATCACAAACTGCCCTATAAAATATCTAGACCATATCCTATCTTGTCGGCTGTATTTGTAAAGTTGGAATTATCTGACTTGCATAGACTAAGGAGTTGGACTTGTCAGGCACACATGGCAACCTAAAACCATTGCCTATGGTTGCAGCTAAGTCAGCTCTTAGCTGCCATGCCTTAGAGAGAGTCAGTCAGGCAAGCTATTGACCTTTTTCCTTTCTGCTGTGGGCCTGGAGGTAGCTTGGCACCAGTCAATGGCATCATTCAATGCCTATGAAGTAGCACCCAGGCTAGCAGGAACTGCAGTCTGCATCAGGCAGATGGCATGGCTTTACATCTCCTGGCTGGTACCTTTGACAGGGCATAAGGTACTTAACTCACATTTCCTGGGGGCTCATATCTTTTCCTCGAGGGTCAAAGGGTGGTGGTAAATAGGGTCAAATGGGAAAAGAGGGAGGTCACGAGTGGGGTGCCACAAGTACCTGTATCTGTCCTGTGTCCTGTCCTCTTCAATATGTTCCTTAGTGATATCAGAGAAGACATCCGGGGCAAGCTCTTTCTCTTTGCGGATGACACAAAGCTCTGTAGTAGAGCAGATAGTAACAAAGGGATCAGGGAAATGCAGAAGGATCTACAAAGGCTAGAGAGGTGGTCTGAGGTTTGGTAGTTGAAATTCAATGTCAAAAAATGCAAGGAAATGCACCTAAAGGGGAAAACCAGGGCAGAGTAGTGGATGAGAGGGGTTAAACTGAGCACTACAGCAGAAGAAAGACATCTGAAAGACATCATTAGTTTCTCCCTCAAACAATCAAGTTGGTGTAACAAGGCCTATAGTAAAGCCAATAGGATTCTGGGATGTGTCAGAACAGGTACGGACAACAGGAAAAGGAAGGTAGTACTACCTTTATAGAGGTCACTGGTGAGCCCTCACCTGGGATGCTGTGTTGAGTTCTGGAGTCCTCACCTAAGAGAAGACAGGGAAAGACTGCAGACAGTGCAATGCAGGGTGACTAACGTGACTCAGGGCCAGTAGGTTAGATCTTATGAAGATCGTTTCAAAGCATTGATCACGTACTCGCTGGAGACCAGGTGAGAGAGGGACATGATAAGAGACCTTAAATTTCTGTTTGGAAATAAATAAGGTGAAGTGTGGGTAACTATTATTTAGCATGAGTATTGAGTCAGGAACCTAAGGCCATGAGTGGAAACTGGCAGACAGAAGGTTTAAGAGGGATGTGAGGATGTTCTATTTTATGGGCAGGGTAGTGGAGCCATGGAACAGTCTACCAGAGGAGGTGGTGGGCACCAAGATCATAAATGGTTTCAAGCATGGCTGGGACAGAGTGAAGGGTTTGGTGGTTGCTCAGGTCGGTAGCAGTAGGGAGGGGAGCAGGAGGGATGGACTAGGAGGGATACAATCCTGCATGAACAATAGGACCCAGGACAGATAGAGAACTTTGGGCAGACTGGATGGACCTGTGGTCGTTTTCTGCCATCATTGTCTGTTTCTTTGAAGCATTTCTAGCTGTTTTATGGTACTTTACACCCAGTTTGGGATGAAACAAAATGATAGACTTCCATGTAAATAATAGAGCATGTTAAATTTGGTCTAAAACTTGTGTCCAGGTGTATTTATATCTGAACTTTGCAAACGGGACATAACTTACAGTTTTGAAAATTGGACTTCGTTATACAATAGAAGACAATGTAGTGTAGTGGTTGAGGACAAGGAGCTGCAAACCTGGAGACCTGCATTTGAATCACATCAGCCCCCACTTGCATGCTGTGTGACCCTGAGCAAATCATTTAGCTTCCTTGTGCTCCCAGGTTTCACCTGGAAACAAGCTCCAGCTTACTGTGCCTTTTCTGATTAAGCAATTTCCCCTTTCCCCTAATACCCTAGCTTTGAAAATTGGACATCAGGCAATTTGGGCAATGTCCACAGTTATACAACAGAAAATTACATCTGGGCCAAAGCTTTGACCCCCCCCCCACACACACACACATATGTACACATACATGTATACACACACACACATGTACACATACACACACACACATACGCACATACACACACAACCGCAAACCGTTGCACGACTGACCTTTCTTTTCACTTGGCTGGTTTTTCACATTGTAAACATATTTTTATAAAATCCTGCAACATTTAATGTTCAAATTGTACTAGCAAAGCAGACCAAATGACTGTTACAGCATTTTGCAATTTAGCCATTCTATACTGCTAGCTCAAAGTTTCAGCTCCTTTGAATTTTCTTCCTCTCTTTGTTTTTGTTGTATAAGCTGCCTTGAGCTTTAACTCACTGCCTCCAGAAATGTTGCCATGGAAACCATTAGTCTATCTAAATTAGCTTAGGCTTTCTAATTCAACCGAAGTAAAATGAGTATTGATCTGATTTAGCTGCGGCTGCAAACAGCAGGACACGCTTTTGCTTTAGAAAGCATGATGGAAA